>LR990985.1:4955093-5555093 GCA_905163465.1 Craniophora ligustri | reverse complement strand
TACTACCAGGATGACATAAGTTTAAGGATGTGGAATGTAAGATTAGCGTGCGAAAGAGACGAACGCATTAGTTAGTGCGGGATAGAGAATAACGGTTGAATGAAGCCTGTTGATAGCTGTTTTTTTTCGAACGAAGTGATTTTTTTAACTGTGGTTAGAACAAGTTGGTCCTTTTTTTTTGTTTTATAGTTTTATCTATGGAGGTTGGAAGGGTTGGGAGGGATTTAAATTAAATGGCTTTGTGTTTCTTAGTTTTCGATAGAATAATCAAGCAATAACCAAAGATGTACCCGCTAAAGCTTTAACAACCATGGCCTTAGTTACTGTCCCACTGCTGTTTCCTCTTATTTGAGAGAGATTAGGCTATAGTCCACCACGCTAGACTATTGTGGATTGGCAGACTTCACACGCCATCGGGTAAATTTCAAGTCAGCAGCATTGTCGCGATGTTTTCCTTGACTGCATGCGATAAAACTACACGTCGGAGACCTTGGGTACTAAATTGAGACTTTAGACTTTACATTTGCTAGCTTTTTAGCTAACAATCAATTAAATTTAATTTTGGAGTAGTCTCTCAGAAAAGGTTAGATTATAGTCCTGGTTTAGTACTTCTAAATGCCTAATTTCATCACCTTTCAAAGCTTAATGATCTATCTCTGCCCAGTTCTATGAATAGCTAGCTTGATTGTATAACAGTGTTTATTGGTCCCTCACCCTCGGCTTGAGCCGAGGGTAGCGCATCTGGCGAGGTCGATGGCCCCTATAGGGAACTAGGGTAGTATCGATCGACGTGTGTAACAGGACTTAGAACTAGGAAGTGTGTATACGTTACCTTAGTACGAGTAAAATTAAAAAAGCTAAGTGACATTAGGTACCATTTGACAGTTTGGAATTACAGATAATGCAATAACAGGCCGATGTACTTGCCACGAGAAAGAAGGCCGATGAAGCAACAGGACCCAAAATAACCATTTTTGATATTTTTTGGCTATCTGTCTGAAAATTTGCTGCATGGTATTGAATGCAATAAAAAACTTGAATACTGTCAAAATTACTTTTTAGATAAATCCATAAGTAAAATGTTTTTGTTGAGTGTATGTAAGGTAAGGCAAAGGCAGCTTTAAAATGCCTCAAATTGGTAATAACACACTTTAAAAAGTACCTATTGAAAACCGGAAAATTATCGCTAAGCAACAATGTATTGTTAAAAATTAAAATAAATATACAATTGAGTATTTATTTCAACATAAAAGAAGTAATTTTCACCCGCTATTATATCATAATACCTACCACGCGTATGGAAAACGTTAAGCAATTTACCAATCACGCATATTTTAAAAGGTTTCTTGTATCGACACGTTAAAAAAGAAACCTTCTATTGAATACTTCTTTCTTCTTTTGGCGGGATTGGTAAACGTCAAAATATTTCTTTTTATAAAACCAAATTGCAAAGGAAATTGCCAAAATTTTTGTAAGGTTTTATTTATCTCGATGATTCGATGTTTTCATTGAAAATTATTGAAAAAATATGCGATATCCACCACATTGTTGACATCACTTAAGTTTATCGCATAGGATGTCAATACAATAAAAGCTTTTGCAGAACACATTTTGGTTTATCAAGCAAAACAATATATTTTTTTCGCTTTGAGGGTGAAACACTAGGGGTGTGATAGCACCTGCCCGATTCAACGGGGGATGGCCTATTGCAAAAATTGTTTAATACGAATGTGACTTTATATACTGGAAAATAGTGATTATATTTGTTTGTCATCCGAATATAATGAGAGAAAGCACTGTCTGATTATCGATTTTAGCTAATTTTGTAGCTTTGGCGTGAGTGGCGGCGTCCAATATTAAGAGGAAGTGTTTTTAATAATTTTTAAAGTTAAAACGATTACGTCGATATCATTTTAACAGTTTCCTGTCTTGAACAATAGAATAATTAATAGCAATATGCACGAAATGGAAACTCCCCCACTGAAGAAATTTGGTATGAAGATAGTTTGAGTACCGGGGACGAACAGGATAGTTTTAGTACCGGAAACCCCTTAAAAAGTTGAAAAAGGGGGTGGAAGTTTGTATGCGATATCAATAATTTCTCGGAAACCCACCTTCAAAACAAGAAATATTTTTTTTTTATCAGGCTTTTTACCGGTAAAAATCGTTATATTACGACATCTGGTACCAGGATCGCATAAGCGGCGATACAGTTTAAACTTATCAGGGCTTCCCTGTTACATTTCATGCTCTACCGAACCCGGGGGTCAGTGGGGGTGACTTGTCGTAGCATTTATTAGGGTTCCGTCAGCATATGTCGTCGATGTTCCATATATTTAAAAGGGGGTTAATTAATTAGTTACCAGTTGATTTCGGGGTAGTTTTAGGTATTGCGTATACCAGGCTTTGTCATTTTGATGTTAATAAAGGGAGATGGCAATATACACGAATATTCTGCAAAAAAAAAACAACCCATTCAAATATTTTTTTTAAAATATTGAGAATAATATAATAGAAAGGAGATCCAATTAACGCTAGATGACGACTATACGTCAACTTGTCCGGAGATATTAAGATAGAAAATGATTTCTTTCTAAAGGAACTTGGATTTATGAAAATTATCGTTGCGTGATTGATGAGTTTTGTGACTGTTCTTTTTACGTTTGGGACAAATTGAAATTCCTATCCGGTCTTGATCAATTTCTGCAAATCAATGACTAAAACTACATCGTACGAAGCCATTTGCGTTACCATCAATTTCTTTTTGAAAAACAAAATGGCGGCGAGCACTGAGAAGTAATTTCCTCAACGTCCGAAGGAAACTATTACTGGTCACTTTTTTTTCAAAGCCATAGCTGGTGTCTTTTTTATTTTATTTAAAGATATCCTCGAGAGCGGATTGTATAAAAAATGGTTCGTTCTACGCGTAATGGGCCCACGTTTTCTCTGTATGTATGTGTATAGATGTTGATTTTCGTTGAACTAGCATTTGGATGTGGTAGTGCTTGCTTTTATCCTTTTTTATTAAATACTCCTTGCAAAAATATTTTGACATTCTAAGCATGTTACTCAATGTCAATGACTAACTGTCAAAGTGACAGTTATTATAATTAATTTAGGAGCTCAGCTCTTGTCATTGGAGCAATCGCCACTATTCTCTATCTTCTGCTTTGCGGTTTACCTCTTGATACAACTTGAACGACCCGTTCCTTCAATTTTTCCAAAAACTTCGTCTTGGTCTTTCTCTTCCTCTTTTTCCTTTAAAAAACAGTTAAGCATACAAAATGTATCTCCTATTTGAAAAAAAAAAAATCTACGTAATTAAATATGATCAAATCTACAATTTCTGTAGAAATATAACTAAGAAAAACAGCGTTTTTTGTAATTTTCATTTACCGGTACGGTAAAGAGGTCGGTTATTATAACCTACACACACAGGAATGACATCTTATCATTGCTCAAGATCTAACAACGACTTCAAGTGTCCCTTTTTCGTAACGATTTTGACTACACAAGCTCTTGAAACATTGTTTACACTAAAACATGTTGAAAATATCTGTTTCCTGTCAATGTATGGAACATACTTCATTATCTAATAACATACATTGTACCAACCGCAACATGTTGGGGTCTTGAGATTTGTTTAAAAAGAACGCTTTTACCAACAAAACATAAACCATTAACATGTTGAGAAACATTAACAAACATGTTCCTCGTTTAGTGCGAACTAGAAGTTACTATCTTTTTTTTTTCATCTGTTGAAATAAAAAATATTTTTACTGATTTTACTAACCCAATGTTTAAATGCAACCCCTTACAGCATCATGTCACGGGCCAACTGAGGTGTCTGTTGTTGTTGGTTGTTGGTTCTTGATGTTACCATTACTACTTAACCAGTATTATAATTTCGACGTTTATTATTCGCGTTAATGCAAGAAATCTGTTATTTTCATAAATTTTAAATTACAGATAGTCAAAATAATAAGAAAAGCTTTAGATTTCGTCTGTACCATAATAAACCATATTGACGAATGAAGGAAGTTAAATGTATGTATAGAAACGATTTCTACGAGGCTCGCTGTACTGGTCACGCACGTAAAACTCCTCACGACCAGTCTTCACGCTATTCCTGCACGGTGGTCGGTAATAGATGGTATTAGAGATAATATACCATTCCTATCTATATACAGAAATGTACAGATTTCTTGAGTAATTTTGTTGTGAAGAAAATGAGTTGACGTTTTGCCGCGCGCCATTTTGAATCCTGTTTTTATTTTTTTAAGTGGTAAAGGTAATTTTCATTAGTCAGTTTTTGTTTTTTTTTTAATATGAAAAAATCTTGCTTTCATTTTGGGCAGAATTAAGTGTTAGATGTACCCATTGATGTTTTAATTACTCCCAATAACCCTACATTTTTAATATTATTGATAATAACATCGATATAACACAATAATATTCCTAAAAAGAGTATTAATATCAAAATATTCGCGTGAGTAAAAAACAGTACGAGTACTATCGTCAGTTACATTCTATACAGTAACAGTTAGCTCTCACTTTCAATAAAACTTTTATTTTCGTGCCTCTTGAACCGCTACATCCTTTGTCGTTTCCTCCGATTGTTCCGCCTTCCTTTTTCGGTGCAGCGTGTAATAAAAAAGCCAATTCGTTTTGGTTTCTTAGATGTCAAAGTCCTACTGACCTAGACAAAGCCGGGTTTAATCTAACCACCGTCCCTGGACACTAATTGGAGCGTTTATGGTAATTCTGTATAAAATAGGTCTTATTTCTGTAAATAAACTTTTAATAACACTTTTGCTATGTTTTTTTAGGACTTATGGCGAGGAAATGTCACGAACCTCGGATATCGTCACTCGCCCGTTGATGTATTGAAAGTCAAAGTCAAAATATCATTTATTCAAAATCGGCCAAATTTTATTGGCTCTTTTTGAACGTTGACAATAAACGTGCAACTAGTTTTGAATTCAAAAGTACCTGTAATATTGGTCTAATTGAAATATGTGGTCATTCAAGCGTTTTTGGATTCAATAGTTGTCGTTTCCTACCAAACAAGTCTCTATGATGGTCAAAAGTAACGTATGGTATTCAAAAATTCCCGACGGCGTCCACAGGTTGCTGCCCATCCCAAAACAAGTTTCGAATTAGAAATTCATCGTACATAGTCCCTATCTCTCAACTATTACATGAAAAAAACCGGTTCTTAACCAAAATAATGTACCAAAGAGGCCTCTCTACGTGGTACCTCTATGCTCTTAAATTCTGTCCTTTTATTTTATTAGATTATAGGTGGGATACGGGCACATTGTCTTGTGCCCATAGACAACCGCAGCAGTAAAAATATCTTTGTCTATGATGTGTTGTTTATGGTTTGTTTTGTTTTTTCGTCGTTTTTGTGTGTAGGCTGGGGAATGAGGGAATCTTCGACTAGAAAATAATAATATATAATGTAGTTTTGATTTTAATAATCTGTAATATAATTACCGATAACTAATTTAAAGCTTCTGTAAGTGATTAAAAACTCCTTTAATTAGGATAGAGGGTCTCTCATTAAGCCAGGACTTTTTTTTTCTCAGGGTTACTTCTGAACCGGATTAATCTTGTTATATGTAGGTATAATGCGTCGGACTGGATTTGATTCTATTGTTGAGTTAATATTGAGGTTTTTTTTTATACCATGAAGGTGACAAACAATCTTACGGCCGGCCTGATGGTAAGCGGTTACCGAACTTCTTCGAGAAATTTTCAGTAAGAGCTCTACTCGAAAACATATTGGCGGAGTTCAGGCGAACTGTCGATGTACAGACGTTCATCTCTGGTTAATCCGTAATGGACACAAGCGTGATAATATGATTCATAGTAATGCGTATTTAATTCAGTCTATACCTATTTCAAACCATATCGCCACAGATTAAAAAAGCTTGTTTATTTTGATACAATACATGTTACTTAGTTAAATTTCTTTATCAATGTGACCCATTTATCTGAAATAATGTTATTAATTTTTAATGATTTGTTTTATACGACGTTGATTTCATTCAGTATTCTGGGAAACTTATCAGTGATGCTATCTTTGCTCAAATGTTGCATTGGTGCATTTTGATAACAATATTTCATAATAATAGGTATACCTACTTAATTCTTACACTTGCGCAGATAGACATTCAAATAAAACTACTATTTTGCGGATTTTATCGCGGTATATTCCGTAATAGGTGGTTTTGTTGAAATAAAAATACTTTTTACCCATTCTTTCACTAGGTAGGCACTTATATTGATATAATTTTATCACGACGTTTCGGATCCTTTACAGAATCACGTTACGGACAGACAGAGGTGTTGGTTGTCTTGATGTTATTTAATTACTAACAGACTTACAGCTCACCGTATCATCATCATATCAACCGTTAGACGTACACTGCTGGACATAGGTCTCCCCCAAGGATCGCCACGACGACCGGTCCTGCGCCACCCGCATCCAGCGGATTCCAGCGACCTTAACCAGGTCTTCGGTCCACTTTGCCAGGGGTCTACCCACGCTGCATCTTCAAGTACGTGGTCACCACTCGAGAACCTTCAAGCCCCATCGGCCAGTTTACCGTATATTTTCATTAATAATTATTATTGACGTTAAAAGTGCCTACCTATCAATAGATTTTCTCTTTCATTGTTTTTGGTTTCCCAATAGTGTCATACAATGTTTTCTTACGCTAATAGTTAGTAAATAGTTCACTAGGCCATCAACAGCGATCATTCATTAATTCTCTAGACATTTACACAGGAAATATGAAACGCAAATAGAGCACCTAATAAATGATCCAATATCGTATGAACGTTGACATTCACACTTCACAGTATTTCCCGCCAGCCGTGATACGCCCGTCTCCTTTTAACGCGCCTAACTCCATAAGAGAGAGCGAGACGTATATACAAACATAAGTTATCGGTTATTGCTAACATCCTATTTGCAGATAAAAAAAAGTTTTTGTACCTATTGAGTTTTATTTTTAATGATGAAGGAATTTTACGACTGTAAGAGGCAAAGGAATTTTAAGTTGTTGTTTTTTTTTGCATAAACCGCTAAGGTGTTTTAGTCTAGTGAGCCTAGATATTAGTTATAAATGAATTATACTTATGAAATAAATGTTGATAAAGAGTTTTAAAAGACTATATGTAGCCCCGAACCTTAGGTATGTGGTCAGGTGCTGACGGTTAAAACGGGATTTTCAAATCTGAAGTTCTAAGCCTACTGACACTCAATCGGAAGTTACGTCATATATCAAACTAGCCTTCTCTTAGCGGGTCTGACGATTTATAGACATTACAGGTGGATTTTTTATACACAAAAATAATTTTCCAAGCTTTTATTTTAATTAATACAACAGATACAATAGATAGATCTAAATCTAAACCATATTCTATTAATTAATAGTATATTTTTTGATAATTAAAATTCCGTGGGTTCTTCTTAAATCTATGCAAATAAATAACTATCGTTCAAATAGAAATTAAATTTCCCTTTCATTGACCACTTTCGCGCCTTTCTTACAACCGTATAGTCGTGGAATCCAAAAAGGTCGTTCACCTAGTCTATGGTTTCAAGGCCTGCGCCAAAAAGGATGATGTCATTACTTCAAGTTTTTTGCTGCTTATTATTATTATATATTAACATATTGTGTAGCTATGTAGGAAGGCTGATAAGCTTGACGATTGTAAATATAGATATTGATTACATAGCATCCACCATAACGAACTTAAAGCTCGAGTTTTGCAAACACTTAGGACTGATGATTTTCCTTTGCTAAGATTCATTCATAAGAAATACAAGTCAGTATTCGATATTTGAATAACGAACCTGAAAAATTGTCATAATTGTTAAGTAAAACGAGTTGGCAACAGTCATATAGTTTACAGCCAGAAATGTCAGTATAAAACCTCTGTAGAGTTCAACTGTTGTTCCTTCTCCTTCCTTCCTCAACATCAAATACCGACGGTAGAGATCGAACCCGCGATCCTGTTCGGCCGCTATACCTCGTAACTACTAAACCATAAGAGAAAACGGATATAGTTTTAATTCACCTGTAAGTATATTATATATAATTCTGACGGTCATGTTACAGCCAACACCACGGATAGGCATTCAGATTACCTATTGTTCATAGAGGTTACCTATTGTTTTTTTAGTGCGAAAAATTACTAAAACTATGAAGACGGTTGACGGGTAGGGTTAAGTCAGAATTATGTCACTGTCAACCTACTTAAAACATAATGAATGGCGGTTCTAGCCAGGTTTTAACATAATTCGTAGCAGGTGGATATCTCTACCTACTGCCTACCCTAATCGGAGGCGTGAATATACCTATGTAACGATATAAACATACTACTTATATGTAAAGTATGATATATGGGTGGTGATTTTCATTAACAATGATCATTTATGAGATTATATTAGCTGTAAATTGATTACTAATCCTGAAAACCCATTGAATTTACTGATAATTTAAATGGTAATTAACAAAATATGATGTTGAAATTGGTTCAGCTTGAATGAAAAGTAACAAAAGGGTTGATGATGCTTAGTAAACAAGGTAATTTTCATCCTCGACTTAATACGGTAGTTTTTTGATCAAAATATGACGAAAAATTACCTAATTTAAGTAATTAAAAACTTACCCGGAACACTGGCAGTTCATCTCACAGTTTTTACTGCTTCCACCCCACATTTTGACACACAGAAACAGCACAGAATCACAAATAGTACATAATTCAATCAGTCTTAAGAGAAAAAAGTTTTTTTCTATATATCACAGTGTTTTTTTGGGAGTACGCCGGCGACCATACGCGACCGGAGTCCGACAACGACTGGCGGGCTAGCGTTGACTGACTGGCAGAGTTCCCGCGGGCGCGCGAAACGACCGTTTGGGATACCACACTCCGTGTTTTGTATGGTAGGATTTCAGGAATACTACTATTGTAGTAGTTGCTTTGTGGTTACTTATTTTTGGTATACGCATAAAAAGAGCCTGACCAATACAAGGTTATATCTTAAAATAGGCTAGGAAGCCTGTGTGTAATAATTTATTTAAATGCAAAAAATAAAGCTACGTAATGTACTAATCATCATAATAATCAATATCACAAACCTATTGCTAAGTTTTGAACTACATGACGCAATGCAATATCAATTTAAATGATTAATTTAGTACCTAAAAAAATAACAAAGACAGACAAGATAGGAAACTACATGCCTATAGGGCCTGAGAGCGCTCTACAACGATAATACTGTACATGAACTCTTCGTAAAAGTTTAGGTTCCATGCTATAAGTGAAGAGCCTGCAAATGAACATCAATTCATACTCCAAGCTGCTAATTAAAAACCGCTTGAAGCTAATAATTACTTGAACTCAGGGTCGACAATATATGCAGGTTACCTACGATATTTTGAATGTAATTTCACAAACATTTCATAGATTGTGTACAACTTTTGTTGCTATTGTATAAAAATATATGTATAGTTTATTTAAGTGTCAAATACTCAAAAAATTATGCGTACTTCTCAATTTTTCGCGTCAATGCAATGCAATGCTTCAATATGTCACAGCGAAGGGTGGCAGGGCACAGCTACTGTTCTATCAATTTTTTTACATCTCTTTGCTTTAAGGATACTCAATGTAGAAATGTCAATTATAAATTAGGTACTTAGCTAGTATTCAGTTGAATATTTAATATCTAATCTTTGATATAATCAACACGTCATTCAATTACCACGAGGAAGAAACAAAAACAATATATATGTACTAAAGATTCATTTAAGTCGTTTAGCTCCTCTTCTTATAACGATGGATAACTTAAAAATAATATTGAGTAACTTTTAGTAAATAAATCTAGTAAAATACATTGTAATGAGATCAGAGCATTGATCTACTAATTAATAATACTATCACACTGAATAAAAATACTTTCAAAAGCTCCGAAACGTTGGAGATTAAATAATATAAATATACCACGATAAAATCCGTAAAAAGGTGGTTTTATTTCAATGTCTAGTGTTTGCATAAATGTAAGAAATTAATTAAAATACAGAGTTTTTAAAGAAACTAGACGATTTTTTGTACATTTGGTTAATTGTTGAGTCTAATAAAATTTGTGATTTTATGTACGCATCTACACAGTGAAACATGGTCTTAAACTATTGCGTTTGTTATAAAAGCAGTTTAGAAATGAAGCGAGGTATTTTGGACGAATATTACTACTCATATTGACATACAGCCTAGAAATATTTTTGTAATAAGTTAAATCTTATTTCCACAGGTATTTTATAAGTATTTTCAAGTATATATTTCAATGTAACACCTACAGGAATGATTGAGGTTACTTAAAACAATCTATTTCTTGATATAACCTAAAATCAGCTGTTATTTTTTAAAATCTGGTAGAATTTTTATAGCAAAAGTTGGCAACTGCAAACTTCCAACAACCCAGCCTACCTCCTAACTAGATCGAGGATATTAACATAGTTTATTACAATTTAAACTTTATTTTAAAGTTTATAAAGTATAATTCACATTAAAGTTAACCTTGAATGGAATGCTATACAAAAATCATATGGGAAACAAATCCTGTTCTTACTCACACAAAAAACTGCATACATGCGAAAATATATCTTATTATGTACTGATAGGATTGAAAATGATTATTTTTTGTAAAGAAAGTCCAGTATCTCACACTAACACATACATAAAATTCAAAGTAACAATCATATGATCGCATCCTGTCGAAGGCAAATCAAATTGAACCGAATTTAAATGTTATTAAGATTGAAATTTAATTAATAATTATGTTATAACCTCACTTAAAAGCGCGCCAACTTTATTTTGCAATCGAAAAATAGGGGATGGAGTAGAAATCGTATTTATAACGGATTTTACGGACGCAAATATAAGTTTGCGCTCCTCGGTATCCTTAAATTCTCCTACAATCATATGGTCAGAGTATGCTTTTGAAGTGGCGACAAAAAAAAACATATTTAGGCGTGTATAATTTCAAGTTTAGCAATTCAAATATTGATTTGTAATCACAGATAAATTACGTTCTTGTTTATGGTATTCTTGCTTTAAAATTTGAATGAAGTTAAATTTGAGCCTGTCGTCCCCGAAGGGTTAGGCAGAGGTGTACTAACTGTTTTAAGTCCCATGTAATACGGGGCGAGCCTATTGCCATCAATTGGGCACAAATCCAAACTCTGATCTGTTATTGTCAATTTCTAGAAAAAAACAATAACACTTGTCGACCTAAGAATCGAACCCAATACTTCTTTATACAACAGTCAAAACTCATATTTGAATCGATCGATCACGTTGAGCGGTTTTGCTAATATTTACTATCTTATGTTGGTATTAGTTAGGTAGTAGAGTTTTTTGTCGTGATGTTGGTCATAGGATGACATAATAAGACCAAGTGCAAAATAACCACCGCTTAACTACCGCTTAATTATCTTTAATTATTAATTATTATTATAAAATATTAAATATGAAATATTAATATTAAATAAAATTGTTATTATTGTTTTATCGTAATAATTTTATAATATTGTTTTTATTGTAATGATAATTTTATAAATTTTGTATTAGACACTGAATTTAAATTTTCAATTTATTTCAATTTTTAACTTCAATTTTCAATTCTTAACTTTAATTTTTTTAATTATTTTTTGATATTTTTAATAATTTTAATAATCTTAATACTAAACAACAAAATAATACCTACTATAGTTTTAATATTTATAATTGTTTCAGTATTGTTTGTATTTTTTAATGTATAATTTTAATTTTTCTTTTATATTTGCATGCTGTGATCTCCTGTAACTGAGGGTACACAAGGCCTTAGTGATTTTTTTAAACATGTACAATTAGTATATAAGTGTATCTCTTGTTGGAGACCCTAATAAAATAAATAAATAAATAAATAAATAAAATATTGATAAGTTCATATTTTTAGTCGTCAGATAGAGTCCTCTATAATTTACATACACCAAAAACAATATGGAATATACCAAAGGAAGTATAAAATACAATTGGCGATCTTCTCGCTAAAAGCAATTTAGCGAGCGTCTTATTTTATTTCATGATAAATTTTTCGCTGAGAGTTTCAAGACAGTTTAAATCATTCCCCTATGACACGTCGGACTTCATTGTCTCGACAATTTTCTGGATTGTTACTATTGTTGATGGCTTACAGAATTTGGAGTAATAAGGACTTGTATGGTTAATCTAATATATAAAATTCTCGTGTCACAGTTTTCGTTGCCATACTCCTCCTAAACGGGTTGACCGATTTTGATGAAATTTTTTGTGCTTATTCGGTATCTACATATGAGAATCGGCCAACATCTATTTTTCACCCCCCTAAAAGTTAGGGGTAGTCCACCAACCTCTATAATGTGGCAAAACAACGTTTGCTGGGTCAGCTAGTAGGTTAATATATTCTTGAAAATTGAAACATACAGTCGTGTTAATAACGTGCTTTTATCTTGTTTTTAATACTTCAAGGGTGGCAAAACAAGCTTACGGCACGCCTGTTAAGCGGTTACCGTACTCTAACACGTTTGCAACACCAGAGGTTTCGCTCGCGCGTTGCCGACCCTGTAAAAACCGTCTATATATTATCAGTCTATAGCCGTCCACTGCTGAACGTAGGCCTCCCCCAAAGAGCGCCACAATCCCGGTCTTGGGCAGCTCGCATCCATCCGCTGCCAGCCACCTTCTTCAAATCGTCGGTCCATCGTGTCGCAGGTCGTCCTACACTACGTTTAAATACGTAAAAACCGTCTAGGTTTCTTAAAATAAGGGAGTTATGTAACTGACAGCAAATGATGAATTCCCATGCTGTCAGAATACTCACTTCCCTACCGAACTCTGTTTAAACACTATTTATATTAAATAAAAAAAATAACTATTATTTATGTACAACAAATAATAAAAAGAATAAAAATAGGCCTCTCCCAAAAAGCGGAAAAAAATAACGGAATATTTATACGTAATATTCACCAGCCTAAAAAAGTTGCATAATTATCAATGACGATTTACTAGAATCGAAAAAAAATGATGACATTATTTTTTTAATGTAAATGTATTCCAAAATTTGCTGTCAAAAATTTGTAAAAAAAACAAAACTAGCTAACGTTTTCTGTTGTCCATGAAAGGATAAAAAAACTATCGAGGCAAAGGCGAGAAGAATAATAGGAATTATAGGAATGGAGACCACGTGTGTTGTTTCGTTCAATGATCTTACCAAACGTGATTGAATAATAAGAATACACAAATCATTTGCAATTTTAATTAGAAGTTAATCATATGCCTATTACAGCTACGTTCAAATTATTAGATAATCGTTGACTGACTTCCCGAGCAGTATATGTTAATCTTATGTAATAATAGACGATATTCTGTCATGAGTATTTCTGAGCCTATTCAATGTCAAAGTCAAAAGTTTTATTTTCAATTAAACACATATGTATTACATAACGGACCTCGTACTGGAAGAAGCAGCGTGGGTAGGCTCCCAGCAAGGTGGACTGACGACCTGGTAAAGGTCGCTGGAATCCGCTGGATGCGGGCGGCGCATCGTGGTGATCCTTGGGGGAGACCTTTGTCCAGCAGTGGACGTCTAACGGTTGATATGATGATGATAGTATATTAGATGTATAGTAGATTATGTGACGTAGGAGCTGTGGTAGCCTAGTGGTGTGTCCAGTGGACTGACGTGTCAAAGGTCTCGAGTCAAACCCGGGCACGCACCACTGACATTTCGGAAGTTATGTGCGTATTTATCTCATGCCCAAACGGTGAAGGAAAATATCGTGAGGTAACCTGCATGCTTGAGAGATTTTCTCGATGGCATGTGAAGTCTGCCAACGCGCAGTAGGCTAGCGTGGTGGACTATAGCCTAATCCCTCTCAAATGAGAGGAGACCCGCGCCCAGCAGTGGGACAATAATGGGTTGATGATGATGATGATGATGAGATTATGTGAGAATTTACTCTTCGTCTTTTTGTCAGAAATATGTACCACAATACCTTAAACTTTTGACACTCCGATTATCGCAGCGGTATTGAAGGCTGGCTTCTGTGATAAGGGTCCTGGTAGAGGCAAATGTTTGTGTGATGAGCATGAACATTTGTACCTGAGTCATGGATGTTTCTATGCATGTATGTATATGAGAGGAGACCCGTGCCCAGCAGTGGGACATTCATGATGATGAACCAAGGTGTAATCAAAGGTGTAAAAGCTCAGCCTGGTTCTCTTGTAATGTTTTGGTAATGTATGTGGGATTTTAGGCCTAATATGCTATATGCGATGACTTGCGGATGGCAGCTGGCAGCAACTGGATGAGAAGAGCCGAAGATCAAGCTCTGTGGCGTTCACTAGGGGAGGCCTGCGTCCAGCAGTGGACGAATATAGGCTGATGATGATGATGATGATGATGATACATATGTGTATTTCTTTCTTTTCCATTCATCTTTTATTTTACCATTACATTTCTGACTAATTAATTAGGTATAACTCAGTAAAAAGTAGACACAGATTGATAAATTACATAACAATTTCGTTATATTTATCTGTTGGACGCGTCAAGCCTTAGGAAACAGGTAATGAACGCAACAAAAAACTAGTATAATGTAACGAACGTCCTTTGCGAATTAACGACACAAGTCGCCGTTACACAAACATTTCAAATATCCTCTCAACATTCGTAGAAATCACTAGGCAAAGGCTGGAAAAGAAAATAATAATATGGATCCTTATTTTGGAAAAGTAAACTCACAATAAATTGACAAAAACTGTCAAATTTAGAGCTGTATCATTGAAGCTAGACCAACATCGTAAGGTTCATCAAAATGTGCACCTATGAGGCCTGATTCTTTGAGTTTGTTTCGGCATTTCTTCTCAGAGGTCGTCGGTTTTAGGAAATGCGTTTCCATTAAGCTCCCAGAAAGTCTTGCAAAAATAAACATTATTTATTATTTGTAGACTGAAATACAGTAAGTCAATAATTACACATAAAGCATTGGGTTCTTAAAAAAGGAGTGAGAGGCTTCGGTAACTGCTTATCACCAGTCAGACCGTAAGATTTTTTACCACTTCAGTTGTATAAAAAAATGGAGGTGTTTCGTTCGCCAGAATCAGCCATAGCAAACATTCGATCAATGTAAATTCAACATAAACAAATAATATATTTGTCCAATAATAATTGAGTGTATCCCATTATCTATGATTTCTATGAACCAAAAGCTTACACAACGTAACAAAGTAGTCAGAAATACAATCAATAGTAATAAAAATTACAGTACTAATGTTAACTTTCATTTAAAATTCAGTTCAGGTAACTTTTTTACAGATTCGACGAACTAACATGGCGGTACACATAACAGCTGATTGGCATAGATAATAAAAGTTTGGTTTTATTACTTTTTTATACAAAGCAGGCAGTACTAGGCCTATAGCGACACAACTCGACATAAATAGTATAATTAAGTTTTGAAAGATTCAAAAAACCCTCTAATATTATGTGTAGGAATGTAAATAAATATACTTATAGCAAACACTATTGAAAAGAGGATTTATTTCAGATTGATTTTTTCGAAATTCGAATTCTAAAGAAAACCGATTCCTACCTAGGATTATTCGTTAGACCTTTGAAATTAAAACAAGCCAAATTTAAATATAGATGATGGCTGGGTCTTACTTGGACTGTCAGATAATGATACAAAGATAGGGTAGCTGTTAGTAATTATAACATCACGACAACCATCACCGAAGTCTGATGCATTCGTACCGTCAGGAAAACAAACCGAAATAAAATAAAAACTAATAACAATATAAAATCCGTAAAAGTAGGTACATGTGTAGCTTTATTCTAATTCCCTGGTTCTAATTTCTGTCAAGATATTTCTTCATCATCTTCTCTCTTTTGAGAGGAATTTGGCTACAGTAAGTGCTGGCCTAGAGCGGGTTGGCAGACTGCACACGCCGTTGAGAAAATCTCTCAAGTTTTCCGATGATAAATAACGAAGTCAATAACCGTTACAAAAATGGCGTGTGGCATTCTTTGTTCTTCATTTTGACGTTGACATTGGCCACAGATAAAGATTTTATTGTCTAATTTTATGATCATTTTTAACAATAGATTGATCTGAAGATATGGACACACTTCCTATTAATAAGCTTCCGTGTTTGTGCGTGGATTTAGGTCGTTTATTGTAGAAAATATTGATTTGCAGGTATATAAAAAAACTAGCTGATTTTTGCGACTACGCCCTTGAGCAATTTAACGAAAAAAAAAAAGAAGTTTCACACTAACTATACACCCCCGTTTTACCTCTTTAGAGGGTGAATTTTTAAGAACCCTTTCTTAATGCTCCCCTACGTTATAAAAGGAATCCCTGCTCCATGCTCATCACACAAACATTTGTCCCTACCGGGACTCAAACCAGGGACCCGTAGTACAGAAGGCAGCGTTAACTAGCTGAGCTACGCTGGTCATCCCTGAAGAGTTAGGCAAAGGTGCACTAATGTACACCTACATTACATTTTAGATCCCATGTAAAAGGAGGCGAAAAAGAATTAGGTGCCTTTTTTAGGCCTTAAGTGCCTTTTTTAGGTCTTAGGTGCCTTTTTTAGGCCTTAGGTGCCTTTTTTAGGTCTTAGGTGCCTTTTTTAGGTCTTAGGTGCCTTTTTTAGGTCTTAGGTGCCTTTTTTAGGCCTTAGGTGCCTTTTTTAGGTCTTAGGTGCCTTTTTTAGGCCTTAGGTGCCTTTTTTAGGTTCCTTAGGTTAGGTTTTTTAGGTTAGGGTCCTTAGGGCCTAAAAGGCCATCCCAGTTTTAAAAATTAGACCCTATCTACGCCAATGGCGTTCTGTACTTTCTGTCTACTCCCAAATGGAAAAATCGAGAGTTTATGTATGTATGTCAAAGTTTCCTATCTACCAAAGGTGTTTCGCTATCCTAGTTATCAGAGCCGTGGGTACAGCAGAGGTTATCAAGACCGGGGTTTGTTGATAACTGGTATCGTGACGTCAGAGATATTGTAACGGTCGCTCGCTGTCATATTGGGGCTTTGAGACCTTCCTGGGGAGACGGAAGCTTTGAAACTTTTTAACCGACTTCAAAAAGGAGGAGGTTCTCAATTCGTCGGTTTTTTTTTAAACCACCACATCATCGGCACCGACTTCATACCTTTAAAACTAAAAAAAAGGTAATACTGTATGAAGTTATTTTTTCCTTTTTAGTTTTTGAAATTGGTTTTTCCTTTTTTTTTAAAGTTAATGGCAATCTTCTTTTAAAACGTTTTCCCTCTATTGTTTTCTTCCGTATGTAGAAATATTGTGTGACTATAAGGTTTGGACTTGAAACTCATTTTAAATTTAGTCTAACGTTGGTATTATCATCATTCATTAATGTCCGAATACTGGGCAAGGATCTCCTACCATTTGAGAGGGATTAGGCTATAGTCAACCTCGCTATTTTAGGCGTGCAGCTTTCCTAATGATGATTTCTTTTAACGTTCAATTATTTAATAAATATACACGTTATTGGGTGAATTCACACCACTGGTTAGAGCAATTAACATCCTAAACCATGTATCGCAAAAATTAGATATATTTAATTGTACGTTGGCGGAATTTGAGAGGGTTGCATTAAGTCACCTAGCATTAATTTAGATAGATAGATACAACAATATTGTCCAATAACTACATGTTGCATTGGGTCTAATAATACCTGTAAAAACATTGTATGTATTTGTAAATAAATAAAATACATAAGACTTCTGGGATTGAACTCGAGAACGTTGATTATACACACCACTAGGCTGCCACAGTATTTCTAACTTCAATAGGCACTTTAATTAAGTCATTCTGTAACATAACATTAACAAAAGCAGCTTCACTCATTTTAGACATACAAATTCAAATTAAATACATTTATTGCAAGTAGAACATATTACACGTGCTTTTGAATTGTCAAACTAGTTGCACGGTTCCAAAAAGTAGGTCTATGGAAAAGAACCGGCAAGAAACTCCATGTTAACAGAATTTAATTCAAGATATTCTCACTTTTTTATACTATTGTCGTCTCAATAAAATATTTTTTTTTACATACTCGCATCGCATACCTATTACCAAAATAATGTACTACAATACCTTTTTTTAAAAGAGTTTCTATGGAGTTTCTTTCCGATTCTTCTTCATGAGATCAACTTCTTGGAACCGTGCAACTAGAGTCTAAACGTTTTAACGTTTTTTTTTAAATGCTTGAAAAAGTTCATATAATGAAATTAAAACTTTTTGATTTGATTTGACTTGTTTCAACCATATGTCCATAATTAGGAGATCCGTAGAAGAACCCAAATTGCCGTTAAACCTGAAATGATGACTTTTGTAAGAAATGAACAGAATAACAGGATGTTCCGTAATAATACGCATTCAAAATGATTCATACTTTTTTGAAGAATGGTACTCATATGTGCCTACTGTGATTATGAGTCAAAAGTAAACGATTCGGAAATACTGATTCTCATAGCAATGCCGTTTTTTATACGGCTAAGTACCTATCATAATTTTTCATCACTAACCCATTAATGTCCCACTGCTGGGCACGGGTCTCCTCTCAATTGAGAGGGATTAGGCTATAGACTGAGTGACTGTGTCAATAAATATTATTTTCTTCTTCTTCTACTATAGTCTACCACGCTAGCTTACTGCGGGTTGGCAGACTTCACATGCCATCGAGAATTCTCTCAAGCATGCAGGTTTCCTCACGATGTTTTCCTTCACCGTTTGAGCATGTGATAAATACGCACATAACTTCCGAAAAGTCAGTGGTGCGTGCCTTGGGTTCGAACTCGAGACCTTTGACATCTCAGTCCACTGGTCACACCGCTCGACTACCACTGCACTGTACCTATCATAAGACTGTCAAAAGAGACCATGATTCTCTGAGTTTGTTTCGGCATTTCTTCTCAGAGGTCGTCAGTTAGGAAATGCGGATGCCAACTAGATCCTAAGATAATCTGACTTGTAAAAGTCCAAAAGCTCTATTTACGGATTAAAAAAAAACCGGCCAAGTGCGAGTCGGACGCGCGCACGAAGGGTTCCGTACAAAATCCCTTAAATATTTATTTCATTTAGTTTTTAATATTTGTTGTTATAGCGGCAACAGAAATACATAATCTGTGAAAATTTCAACTGTCTAGCTATCGCGGTTCTTGAGATACAGCCTGGTGACAGACAGACGGACGGACAGACAGCAAAGTCTTAGTATAACCCTAAAAATCTAAAATCGTATCATAATATACACTGTAATACTAAATGGAATACGAAATGTTGACCGAGTTGAGCTGACAAGTCCTGGAGTCATCATCATCATCCCACTGCTGGGCACCGGTCTCCTTTTATTTGAGAGGAATTAGGCTATAAACTACCACACTAGCCTACGGGTTGGCGCTAGTTCAGTGTGTGGAGATCGCAAATCAGAAAACGTAGTGCAGGACACACCCCGGCTAGATGGACTGACGACCTAGGAACTAGCGGGGATAGACTGGATGAGGAAAGCAGAGGATAGAGTGTTGTGGCGTAGTTTGGGAGAGATGAGAGTTTGATATCGCAACAAAATCAATAAAAATAGTTTTCTTCTAGGTACATTATTATTATAAAGAGGAAAGATTTGATTGTTGTACATTATGTTAACGCGATTTTACCTTTAGAAATGTATTATAGTGGAACACGAAAGTTTATAATTCATTATTTGATTGTTTATTTCCATTGAGTAAGCTCGAAAACTCATGGACCGATTTGAAAAATTCTTTCACTATAAAAAACCTGCTTAGTGAGGGACAATATGAACATAGGCTATGAAATATCTAAATATATATAACTCAACGCACAGCCCAAACCACTGGACGGATCGGGCTGAAATTTGGCATGCAGGTAGATGTTATGACGTAGGCATCCGCTAAGAAAGGATTTTTGAAAATTCACCCCCTAAGGGAGTAAAACGGGGGTGCAAAGTTAATATGAAACTTTTATTAGGGATCCGTATAAAAACTTATATAATGTAACCCAAAAAGTGTAAAAAATTACCTTTATCTCGTACACTGTTTAAACTATTGACAATAGAGCAAAGAGTTTGCGTTAGTTTTATATAAACACATACTTGAAACATATCTTTATTATTAATTTGTTATTCTTGTGGCCAAGTAGCATGCATATCAATTTATCTATGTAAGGTGCTACGTCAGTCGATTTACGAGAGTCAACTGGAGACAGGCATTAGAATTGTATTTTGGATAATCAATCAGATTTCGTTATTTCTCTCTGCAACTAGGCTTGATGGCGGCCTGGACAAAGTTGTGAAGAGGCTTTAATGTATTTTCTTAAAACATAATCATAAAGTACCAAGTACGAACGCCAAAGAGACCATTAAATTTCAATTTATCACAAAGATGAATTAATGAATGTAACGGGTTTTGAAATGTATTGATATTTAAACTTTCAGGGAATATTGTCTGGCCGTCGAAGTGACCACATTAACGTAAATTCATGCATTTTTTTGCTTTTGCACGTTCATAACTGGGAGCATTTTCCGAGCTGTCATAATTATTTAATTATAATATCTTTCGGTCGGTCCAAATGTTTGAAAACAGCTGCGAGACAGGCGCCGTGGGCTACTTTACAAGTCTTTACAAAACTTCATCCATTTTTCTGTAATTTGCCGCTGAGACACAATAGGTTCTGTCCATTGCTTCAAAAGAATAAACAACGCAGCGTTTATGGTACCTCGTTCAAAATGGTGGCATTTCGTCATACATTGGCCATTTTTCTTCGCAGTTTCAACGGCGTTTTGTAAACAAATACAGCAATGGATTATTAAATCTATGTACAGAGCGTACAGTGAAAGTAATTACCGTTTATTTCGCAAGAAATCTTTTACAATCCTCGCAATCTTTTTATCCTTTTTATACTTTTCAAGTTTTCAAAAGACAGCGTTTATTAGTGTGTAATTCTTTTATTGTATTTTTGAACAAAGTGTTACAATAAACAAAATAAATACGAGAATCTTTTTTGCAGATTGTCTAGTTGAAAAGTTGGTAGATTTATGTCATTAGTAATAATAGTAAAAGCCTATTTGGTCTTAAAGTCGTATGTGGCTTAAATCAAATTAGACTTGGTGAGATCGATCCTAATTTTAAAAAGAATTTACTATTTTTTTTTATAGCACAAGTGTGCACATCTCACAGTCTTTAGCAATCTATCCGTTCTAGCGGTTACTGTAACCTATAGACGTTTGCAACACCAGAGGTGTAACTCACGCGATGCCGACTGAGACCAACTTATAATGGGATCCATGACATAAATAATTACCAATATAACGACTTCATATTATTCGTCACTTTTTTGCGAGTCTAAACAGTTTTTCTTTTTTTCTTTCATATTGAAATACAATGACTTAATCGAAACACTAATATCCAATTGTTGTAAGTTCAAATGAAGTTAGAATTTATAAGACTAAAGTGTCTACATCGTAAGATTCAGTCAAGTCTGTCTCACGTTAACCCTGAAAAAAACAGTTACAAGGACTTTTTTTATGGTGATAAGATAGCAAATGCAGGCAGCTCACCTGATTGTAAGTGATCGCCGCCGCCCATGGACATTTGCCACACCAGAAGGCTTGCGTTATACGCGTTGCCAAACCCTGCAGTAACCGTTTAGGCTTCTTAAAATAGGAAATTACTAAACTGACAGCAAACGGAATGCCCATGCTGTCAGATTAGTCATTCCACGAGCTCTGGTAACCTTACTCACTCGCAGAAACACAACTATTGTTGTTTCACTGCGGTGTTCTGTAAGGCGGAGGTACTTCCCCAATCGGGCAGCTCAATCTGAGCGAGGAATCTCGCTATGCCTTACCTCTCAAATATATGTAGTGTTTAAATATGTCAGGAATGACGTGCGTTTTACCTTCACGATGGTTTATTTATGCATGCCGATGGGCAATGCAGTTATGGCGCTTTTTTCGAAAGACCATTACAGATTTTGGACTCTATACTGTGACTCTACTTCAAATTTCTAGATTAGAAAAGAGACTTATTGATTTGAGTTACACTTTAACCGACTTCAAAAGGGATGTGGTTCTCATTACGAATGTATATTTTTTAAATGTTTGGTTACCGATTACTGGAAGACGGCTGGGCCGATTTGGATAATTATTTTTTTGTTTGGAACAAAAAATCTTCAGAGTGGTCCTATAAAAAATGGTGAGGATCTGATGACTGGATCCTTGGGAAATCGAGGGAAACCCTCAAAGTTTCGTAGTCCACGTAGATGACGCGTTTATTGTTCAACTTATTATCAACCAAACCAAAAAATAAAATAAAAACTCAAAAAAGGTAAAACTGTATAAAGTTAATATTTGCTTTTTAGTTTTTGAAGTCGGTTTTTTTTAACGCAGTTTTTATTCATTTACTGTTTGAGCATGTGATAAATACGAACATAACTTTCGAAAAACCGAACTAAGCGATCGCAACTATAAAATCCTTAAAAAAATAGTTTAATTTCAACTACAATATCAATAGAGAACCGTTAAAATACATACATAGTGTATGTATTTGCAGTTAAAACAATAGAATTGTTATCAGTCAATGATTACTAGGAAAACATGAAATAGGTATCCGTTATCCGATGCCATAGCGCCTTGTGGCGATATGGCAGCCATAAAATTCGCTCTTATGTCTCATTCATGGCGTACCCAGCATTTTTTAAGGCTTGAGGCTGAAGTAAATCTTCTGATATATAAAAATCTCGTGTCACGGTGTTTGTCGCTGAACTCCTCCGA
Organism: Craniophora ligustri; assembly: GCA_905163465.1. Classification (NCBI taxonomy): domain Eukaryota; kingdom Metazoa; phylum Arthropoda; class Insecta; order Lepidoptera; family Noctuidae; genus Craniophora; species Craniophora ligustri. Next base: position 5,532,190 of record LR990985.1, on the reverse strand, counting down.
AACGGCTGTCCCTCACAAGACTTTTTTCTTTTTCACAAAATATTTTTTGTATTTTTGGAACGAAGTTCCTTATCGCGCGTTGCGAAAGGGGGCTAGACGAAAAAAATAAGACGAAAAGTTGTAACGACACTTTTTGCTATACTATTGTAAAAAAAAATACAATTTTATTACAATTCCTTCACTAATTAATCGAATGGAACTTCGTTCCATCCGGGTGTCCCTTGACACCTTTCAGGATTTTTTTTTATAATTTGGCATCAAACAATACTTATTAGTTATAACCCTAAATTTTCACGTTTTCTGGGTCATTTAGTAATAAATATATCCGGAAATTATGAATTTATGACACGCTACCATCTAATTGCCGAGCTAAGCAACGAGGCTTGTGATACGGATACTAGATGGTTGATATACTACATGCAAACTTTTTTTTTGTAAATAAAAAAAAAGTTTTATTATTAATAATTTATTAAAAACAAAACATTACATTATTTAAAATAAAATAAAGCTAAGTGATGGTATGTACGTGAAAATACCCTGACTTCTAAACTAGGTAATAACCTGTATCTTAGAAGTCAGTACTTAGTGCCCTTTTGAGGCGCAGCAAAGATTTAATCTAACAAGGTCGACCAAAGCAGTATGGTTATAGTTAACAACCTCTACCAGCTGATTTTGACCATTTCAAACACAAACAGCTGATATTCCGACCGTAAAATAAACAAAACTGCCAAATTACTTCTCAAGTTCTCAGACTTTGAATAAATCCTCATTTTCTAAGAACTCAATAGCTCATTCAGCCTTATCTGTCAAGCATTTTACCAATTTATTAAATCGTAACATTACTCAAAAATCAACCTTATTACCATGTATTACAAATTATTCAAACAGTAAGTGTAAAGTATGCAGGATGCAAAAGCGCGCGAAACGGACGCGTCGGTTACTATACCGTTGTTTTTAAATCTGGAATGTGTCCGGGCTCTTTGCATCTCTAGAAATTGTGTACTTTTCAAAACTGAACCTTAGTGCGTGGTAATAAAAACTACAGTTCAAAATGGGTGTGGTATTACCGGTAATCATTTAATATGGCTGCTTTTTTTACGAGTCTGAGAGAAATGAGAGGAAATTACGTGAATTTAAACGGTGTTTATAAAGTTATTTAATTTTATGGAATCAACTGTGACCTTATCAAATAACGCTGACGAAAAATTTGGCTTTTACTACATACCTATAAGCGTTTTTGTTGTTTCTTGTCTGCACAGGGAATGGAGTCAGCTGCCCGAGTCTGAGTACCATTTGGGGGTCTTCAAGTCACGAGTAAATAGGTATCTTCTAGGTAAGCGTGCTTCATCTTAGACCACATCGTCACTTACCATCAGGTGAGATTCTGTTCAAATGCTAACCTAACTCAGTTAAATAAAAAATCTTCATTGTTGCAAAGATAAGCACGCCACCGGAAGTACTTATTAGACTATCAACTGACTATTTGTGTTTGACATTCATAAATATCAAGTTTTATGTCAACAGGTTATAAAAATTACACCCAGATTTTGAAGTAATGTTGCCTTGAACGTTATTATTACTAAATATGTTATTTATTTTTCATTTCTAGACAGGTACGATTTAAAATTTACTTATTGATAAGCTGTTGATATAAATTTACATGAAGCTTGCGGTGAAATAGACTTATTCAGTATTCTATACGCTTTTACTTCCCTAGTCTTGAAAGAACATGAGGTGAATACAAATTCTTCTTACGAACTTAAATCCAAAATTAGTGACGCAATCAAATAACTTCGTCAGCTCAAAGTGTACTTTAACTTTACAGGAAACTTATCTACGAAAATAAACACGTCAATTTCTGTATTCGTTTTTAAGATTTTGAGATATTTTAACAATTATAATAAAAATATACTGCACTTATTTTATTAATTCAAATAATAGAGAGTTTTTTAATTTATTTTATTACACAACAGCGGAGTGGCAAAGGTAACGTAGTCCATACAGCCAGGTCAAAGATTTCTCGATTTATTATTTTACGAGTGTTTTTTTTTTTGCTTTATAATTCAATCGAAATTAGATTAACAGTCATGATTATTATCGTGATTAGATGTTAATTAGTAATTAACCTTTTTTATTAAATTCGGCTGTCCTTCATAGAATGATATAATAATGAAACTGAATTATCGGCCAATCAACTATAGGTAAACTATACAAAGCTTTTTTTACTGATATTTAAAATAGGTATACATATATCAGTTGCTTAAAACTTGATTGATTTCGTGAATTAATTTTGAAAAAATGTTTTTTACTTGTAATTTATTAACGTAGCTGTTCTCAAAAATTTTTGGTGTACCTAAATCTTGATGTTTAAATGGACTTGAAGATTTATTAGCGTCAGATAAGAAACATTTAGGTACTTATAGATGTAAGATTTATTTGTTGTATTTGCTTACAGGGTTATTGTACAAGGAAATTACAAGCATTACACCGCGAATTACCACAGATAAAAAACTCGACCTCATTTTGCCGCCAAAAGTAGCCGATTTTTCGAAATTCGACAACCATACCATGCTTTGCCCTGCATTAATAAATCAGTTTTATCATTATCACAACATTATATTGTCAAGGAAAACTATGCCTTATTATAAGCTAATAAGGGCTCGTTTTAATTTAGCAAACAATATACACTATAAAGCATTTTTCCCTCGCTTTTTCAAGAGGTCATTGTCGGTCACAGAACAGGTATGCGATTATAATTCATTGAAAAAACAACTCCATGATGACTATACAAAGTCTATATTAGAATGACATGCAATATTTCTCACGATCGATATTATTATACCACAGCAAAAAGAAATGCCATGCAATTGAAGAGAAATAGACTTTATGTACGAGTCTTATGGCCCAATTTCCTCGGATTTCGTTTGTACGAAAGCCCGCGCTTTTCTCAACGGAGGTTGCGTATGGTTATCTATACTATTTATGACGTTTTGATAAAGAGATAAGCTTTTAAGTCTAGATTTGTCACTTACAAGGGTATATCTGTTTGTTGATACATACTATCACGGATGTCTCTTAATGGGATGGGCAGAAACTTCGTTTCAACTACGTTCTTTGACCTTTACATTCATGCTAGTTCCTTTAGACTTATGATATCCTGGTACACGAGCGAACGTAGGTTCGCTCAAGTCAGCGTCTTCGAACGGTTCCATTCAGTCTTCTGACGTCAGTTTCCTTTCATCTAGGATTACCAGGTCTTGAAACCAAAAAGACGGGTAGAACGCCGTAATTTTGAGTAAAAAGATCATTCATTCTTGTTCATACGAGGTGAAAAAGGGCGGGGCGGGATGGAAAACTTAAAAAAAAAACGTCGTTATTTTTAAAAAGCCTTATGTTCAACCCATTTTCTTTCCCACTGCTGGGCACGGGCATCCTCTCATTTGCGAGATTATTATTATTATTCCAATACTCTAACCTACCGCGGACTGGCAGACTTTACAGGTCGCCATTGAGAATATCTTTCAAGCATGCAGGTTACCTCACCGTTTGAGCATGTGATAAATACGCACATAACTTCCGAAAAGTCAGTGGTGCGTGCCTTGTTCACTGATTACATAGCATTTTCAATTCAATTCAACTTTATTGCATTCCATAACTGACTGCCGAGTGTCGTTGGTCTAGTGGTCGTACAGGGCGACTGCAGAGCAAGAGGTCCTGGGTTCGATTCCCAGGTCGAGCAAAGTGTTATTGGGTTTTTCTGTGAAATTCTCAGTAGCAGCTCGGAGTTTGGATTCATGCCCGGTTAATGGCAATAGGCTCGCCCCCAATTACATGGGACCTAAAACATACCGGCGAAACGTGGGTGTACATTAGTACACCACTGCCTAACCTTTCGGTGACGACAGGCTTGATGGTATGTTATGCATTCCATAATGTTATAAATTTTAAACCAAACATCTTATCTATAGAAGCCAATTTTTCAGTCCTAAAGTTACCGTCAAAATTTACAGAATTAAATATTATTTATCAATAAATGAGTATTGGTTCCGCTTCTATGATACTCAACGTCGTTGGAGGCCGACATTGGTAAAAATGTTTAATATCAATAACCTTATAATACCTACACGTCGAATAACACGACACTGGATTAAATTAATGATGTCTGGGAAATATGACAGGTTTTAAAATCAGCTGCTTGCTTGTTGCAGGCCGACAAAATCAATTCTGATTAAATCCTTAACATTTACAAAATGAAAAAGGCTTAATGTTTTAAATACCTTTGCTTTCCTTGCAAATAATATGAAGAGAAAAAAAATTCACGCCATGGTATTATTACCCTAGTTTTTATGATGTCAAAACGTTCTCGCAAAGGTAACTAAGCATTCTGCCTAGTATGTAAGAAGGTATAGATATTGATTAAATATAATATTAATATATGTTTATGGAATTTAAATAACGCGTTAAAACTGTGAATACCTGCCGCCATAAATACCGATCTTGCAGGACTCGTGACCTTGAACTCGGCCACAGTCGCACTGTCTCGCAACAACCGGACAGGACATAATTTTGACTTAACATTCTGGGAAAATTTCATTTTTAAAGAGCTGGTAGTGTGCTAGTGATATAGTGATTTTATTTATTGACGTAAAAAATGGCGTCAAATATTTGATAGATAACTATCGGACAACCGTAACCTCTTTGCCGATAAAGCCCCACCATCACACCCGAACGGCCATATAAACTACTTAAATACCCGAAAATGGTAACTTTCAACAATACCACACACAAATTTAAAGGCCCCGGAACTTGGTAGGTACCTGCCACAAATATTCCGTTTACAAAAAACCGTCCTAGCTTTCCGAGAAGTTTATACGTACCGACCCAAACCTGTTGGCGAATTGTAAAAAAACGCGGCAACAAAAAGCATGGCGCTGCGGCCGCTCGCCCATCAGCTGATTTTGAAATCGTCGAAGCTGAGGCGCCCCCGTACCAAGTTAGCGAACACATCGGAATTTATCGCGAGAATCCTTATTATTATTATCGTTATTCTGTTCTAAGTATTAAATTAACAAAAATATCGAGCCGTTGAAATAGATATTTGTGCACAATAGTCTAGATTTTCTCGTCCTCAAATAAAAATAAAAACTAGATAATATAAAATATATTTTAATCAATGAAGACTCCAAAAGTGCATGAATAATATATTTTTAGAATGATTAGACACCATAACCTAACCTAAACATTGAAATTAATATAACTATTGACGGATTTTATCTCGGTATATTGACATTATTTTTCAATTATTTGCCTAAGTGAAAGAAATCAATATGCTATCCAAAATATCCTAAAATAACCATTGGGACTGTAAAACCTGTTAACAATAAAAATATGCACGATTATCGCAAGAGTTTCATAATACGAGGGCCGCCCAACCTGTTTTGCCTCTCAGCTGATTCCCGCCAAAAGCAGGCGTCACACGCTCAAATAAAAAAAGTCCGACAATAATGACAAATAGTTTGTAACAATAATTTTTAGTGGACTTATTGTGATGCTCTTAAGCAATGGGTTAGTGTTTACAACTGATTTTAGGTGTTATTATTTGTTTTCTTGGCCATTTCGGTGTCGAGAAAGTTTATACTGATCAGCTGTTTAAACAGTCGATATTTTTTATGTGGCCTGTATTGATTTTTATAAGTTATTGTCTTTGTTGAATTGTCATTAATAAAATAAGAATACTTATAAATATCTTCTCTGCTATTTCCGTCATTGGCCCGTGACCATGGATGCTGTTTAGAGAATTCAAAAAGTTTGGATTATGTAGTTTCAATTCAATTCCTCTCCTATTTTGCCAATTACCAATGAAAGGTCGTTTTATTTTATCATGTTTCAGCCTAAATTTAATAAGGTTTTCATACACTTACCTATGTAATTATGTATTTAAGAATTATTACATTATTATCTTGGATGTTTATTTAACGTTTCCCCGTCCGTGATGGTGGTACTACTATACCAACATGACGGCACCAATTTGCGGTCATTCACTATACACGGCATGCGCAGAGTTTCAAATCAAAGGTTGCGTTGAAATTCGTTGTTCAATACTTTTACTTAGGTATTATTCCTACATGAATAATAGGTACCTCAGGGCTTCCTTGGTAATCAGACATATTTGAAAAATATGGCTGGCAGCGGATGGATGCGAGCTGCCCAAGACCGGGATGGTTGACGCTCTTTGGTGGTGCGGTTGACGTTCAGCAGTCTAGTGGACGGCAATAACCTGATATACATACGGATATTTTTTATTACAATACCATATGTCTTTTGAGTGGTAGGTATATCAATGTGAACGATTTTATATCAATTATTTTTTCGAGAAACCTTTTTCAACTTGACAAGATTACAGGAAACATTGAATAGCGGCTATAGCAGATTTGAGTGATATAACAATTTATTTAACATACTAAGCTGTAGTTTAAAGGTCAGCAGAAAAGCTAAGGCTCGATAACAAATATAAGCTGACCTCTCCTTACAAAAATTTGGTTAGCACTCGCAGCTCAATACAATTAGCCAGACAATTCCTATTGAGAACATCTCTAGAATACCTAAAAATATATTAAAAGGTATTTAAAAACATGTTTATACAGTTAACAATGGTATTCGTTTGCAAAAATACAAGTTTGACACATCGAAATGAGAATTCTCACGTGAATCGTCAGCTGATTTGGCGGGAAGGCGGCCATCTTGAACCAGACTGGTTTTGCTTTGCTGCGTGATTTATTTTAAAGGGTCTGAACAGGGAAGCTTTCGATATTGTATTATTATATCACTGTTTACAATAGCAAAGGGGTAAACAGAAATAACACGCTTCAGTGCGCGAAATTATTAATTTGTTTTAATACAATATACGTGTATGTTAAAATAGGGTACCTAGTACCTACCGGAAAAATACAATGACTTTTGGAAGTGAAACTTTTTTTTTATTTGACGAAGACAACAAATTGGGTAGGTTGTGTATTCCATATTTTTTTACAAGTAAAAAATAAATTTATTTCTATTACTATTGTCAAGTGAGGGCGATTTCAAGTTTATGTTAATATACAGGTTATGCCATTTCTAATGACTTATTATTGTAAAAAAGGAAGAATTAATCTTCTAAACTTGGCTGTTCTTTTTCATAGTCTCTCTGGCTGTGAATGTCGACATAAAAAAATTGCCAGTCAGTATAGAGGATACTGAGTCATCCCATGCCAACTGACAAAAATGATCATTGCTGTTACCGGCTACAAACAGTCCACGGTATGGATGCTGTAAAGGATCGGAAACGTCGCGATTAAAATAATATGAATACACCGCGATAAAATCTGTTAAAAGTCGATTCTTTTCAATGTCTAGTACCGCGTTCCTATTTTTTCTAGTGTGTGGTTTCTATTGTTTTTAGGGTGCGTACAGGCTAAGAAACATGTTGTACCTATATAACTTATGTTTTATATAACTTATGTTTTATAACACGTCCACATTATGTAACATATTTTTTTCAACAACTGCCTCGTTGGTCGAGTGGTCGTTTAGAGTGACTACCGAGCAAGAGGTCCTGTGTTAGATTCCCAGGTCAAGCAAAGTGTTAATGGGTTTTTCTATGAAATTCTCAGTAGCAGCTCGGATTTTGGATTCGTGCCCGGTTAATGGCAATAGGCTCGCCCCCTATTACATGGGACCTAAAACATACAGGCGAAATGTGGGTGTACATTAGTACATCTCTGCCTAACCCTTCGGGGACGATAGGCGTGATGGTATGTTATGTTATTTTTTCAACATTGCAACATACAATGATAATATATACTTTACAAATTAGAATAACAATGTAGTATTAGAATTTTTGTCTCGCAGTGCAGTTCACAATATTGACACGAGAGGTAACATGATTTTTTGGATTGTCCTTTTCAATAACTACAGAAAAAGACTTCACATCTCGCGTAAACGTGATTCGTACCTATTCTCGCGTATAAGTTATATAACATTGTTGTAAAAATTAATAACATATTAAAGAACTTGTTATTGTTAATGCGTTTTATAACATTCAGTCTCCACATTATACATATAACAACGTTTTAGAACATGTTATGTGACATAATTTGTACGCACCTTTAGATATTTCACGCGATGATCGTTGTTAGTGTTTTGTCAGATTGACACAATCTAACATTCCTTTTTACCTAGAGTGGTTGTGTCTGCTTTTATTTTGTATGCTGCCTAGACCAGTTCAGAAGTAGTTGGATTTGTTATTATAAGTGGTTCAATTTGTATGTTTATTCTTCATCCAGCTCCCTGGTACCCCAAGGAACGAGTTAAAGTAAAAGCATATAGAAGATAATAATAATAATATTCTACGACATTTTACACATCACCATCTAGTCCCAAACTAAGCAGAGCTTGTACTATGAGTACTAGACAATGGATATAATACTTATATACTCTTTATTTTTGTAAAGATAAGACACCTAGGGGTCTTTACAAAAGGAGTTAAAAGTTTCATATAGAAGCAACGCGCGAGCGACATCACTGGTGTTGCAGAAGCTCGTCCATTGCCATTAGGCGGGCCGTAAGGATCTTTTCTGGATTACAAGATTCCCCCAACTTCTTTACAAATCTTGATACGAGTATACAGACATCTCAAAGAGTTCAGTGAAGTCTTTTCAAGGAGACCACAGTGAATAGAGGAGCTCAGTATGGCTTTTCCTGCAGACCACAATGAATAATAGGTACTTACAGGCGTTTAGAATCAAAACATCTTCATGATACCGTTCCCAAGTCTATTATATGTACAAAATACTTTTATATTCCCATGGCGGCAATAGTTTTGCAAAAAAACCTTTCGGCGAAAACCCAATCTTTTTTTCGCAAACGCCTCTTTGGATTGTGAAGGTTTAATTGACCGTTGAAAAAAGTTTGTTCTACGGTCATCTGGGGATGAAAGAAAAGGTTGGGTGGATCACATATTTGTCATGTAAAGATACGCCTGTCCTGATCAAAATCTCTGATAGGAATTTGTTAACCAAGTCTTGATTGAATTTCAAACATACACACTGATGTAAATTTAGTTTTTAATGTTTTTTTTGGATATTTTATAGCATCTATACCTAGTCAGTGACACGAGTTCTTCTACGGATCTCCTCATTTCTGATTCGATCACGTAGTGAAACTCCTAACATAGGCCTCTTCATTGCTCTCTGAGCCCGAAGAATCGCCAAACTCAAGTGGCAGTGGGCAGGGCACATCGCTCGAAGAACGGACGGCCGATGGGGCTTGAAGGTTCTCGAGTGGCGACCACGTACTGGAAGACGCAGCGTGGGTAGGCCCTCGGCAAGGTGGACCGACAACCTAGTTAAGGTCGCTGGAATCCGCTGGATGCGGATGGCGCAGGACCGGTCGTCGTGGTGATATAATCTTATGTTATTCGTCTGTAAGCCTTCTTTAAAATAAAATAAATAAAATCTATAAAAAAATAGGATTTTGTTTCAATGTTTATTTTGCTTTTGCATATTATTAATAGCTTCTGCCCGCAGGAAAACAGTAGGAATAAGATATTTTTCTGTTATAATGTAGCCTATATTTTAAGTTTAGACCTCTAGCAATACATCGGTGATATGATACATTTGCGTGACGCACGCCTAAACATATTTACAAACAGAGACAAAAATAAGCCAAAAATACTTATAGACATATTATAATAGTTATTTTGGCTTCTGTAATAAGGACCCTCCAAATTAGTTTTTATTTAACATGTATTATTTAAAACATAAAACTGTTACAATTTTATTATATGCTTAGATACTTAGATAGATAATATAGAAGTCATAATTCATACAGTTTACAATTTCTGTCTCTTTTTTGGCGAAGTCTAAAGATTTCTAAGTACTTCTAATTATATATCCAATTACTATACTAATTCTATTATTGACTATACAATACTACCTACTTAGAACTTTTCGGTGTTTTATAGACGTCTTAAAAAGCTTAGCCAGTGTAAGAAGCTAAGCTTTAACAAAAGCTTGCTCAATGGTGCTTTAATCTCTTACTAATAAGTAAAATCCTTTTTTTGTCATTCATTTTACGGTCCTCTCGACATACATTGACGGTTTACTGAGTATTTTATTTATAACTTGTGAACTAGAGAAGCAATGGAACCTCAAGCCTCCTTAACAAAGCGCTGACTTTTGGCCACCGTTCTCAGTATTTTTTTTATTGAATAATTTATTTATGGGATAAGGTTACACAAAAGGTAAGTTTTTGAAGGTGCATTATTTTTTCTGCAAATTTTGTTTTTGGGGTAGGAGTCGTATGTTTTTCTTGTGCGGGGGCTGGAAATGGACAAGTGTCGTGGCGACCAGGGGATTACATCAGGTGGTTAGGCACAAGTATGTCTTTAGCTAACATAATCCGTACAGTCGCCTGACTTCCTCGTCGTTGGAGCTTCTGAAATAAATAGATTGAATGAGTTTTATCATACACCGTAAGATTCAAATGAACATTACATATTACATTACAATATTATTATTTTGAAATAACTTTACAATCGGTCTTATGGCTAAACAGCGATATCTAAAAAAATATTCAATCGCCTCGACAATATTTAGTCCTACTCGTGAGTCGTGAGAGGCCTATTGTTTTATATTAAAAAATAGTTATAAATTATGTATTGTTGAAATTGGCTTATCAATATTATGGGAATATAAGAAAGCTTTAATACATTGTTTTTAATATTTCCAAATACATTTTATTGACTACATATTTTTGCAGTGAAACAATACAGTTCCTTTACATACATTTCCGTAAATCTTAACCGTGGAACTCTCAGATCCCTCGATGTCAAAAGACAGACACGTAATTTTTTATTTTTTAAACCCACACTAGTATTTTCTCCTGTGTCGTGGGTGCGTTTACAAACACAAATTTGCTCATACACAGACGCCCAAACCCGGAACAACTAGAACGTACAAATATTTGCTCCGTGCTGGGATGGAACCCGCAACCCGTGATGCACAAGCCGATGGCTCACCCACTTCGCCATACAGGTCGGCATGAAGGTGTCTCAGCACCAGTCGCCACAAACTTCCCATGTCACACCTGTGGCAGAGTGTGTCGCTTTCGCATCGGTTTATTTAGCTACTAAAAACGTTGTCTCTCAAACTCATACACCATGAATCGTTTGAAATAAACGAAGAGGCCAAAAATATAACCTGCACGACAATTTATCGTGCGATACTAGATTACACGCTCGAAAATAATTTCATTATTTTTGGCGTAAGTAGGTGAGCGAGAAAGCTGTAAAAAGTAATATCTTTGTCTCCTTCTGTTACAGTTATTATAACCTAAATTATTCACGTGTTTAATTTTGATAATAGTGGCTGTCAATTAGTCAAAATTTGACAAAAAAATGTTTTTTTTAAACGGTAACACTAGACATTGAAGTAAAGAACTATTTTTACGGATTTTATCGCGGTATTATTTTAATATGACGTTCCGATCCGTTACAGCATCCATTCTTTCGACTTCGCGACTTAAAATTTGAATTTAATCCTTAAAGTTCCGAACTGTGTGTATACTGTATAGTTTGACAGTTTATGTCAAATTTGATTGACATATAACATTGGCAGTTACGTAATACATATTTAATTTTAACGTATTTGTAACATTTTTAATTTCCGTTTAAACGACATTTTGACGCCTCGATTGGCACAATGGCTGAGTCAGGCTGAGCAACCGGCTCGTGGATCACGATTTGCGGGTTCGATCCCCGCACATAACAACTACGATTTACATGTATTTAGTTGTTCTGAGTGTTTGTGTAGTTGTAAACGCACTAACGACACACGAGATAATCCTAATCAAAATCTCACAAGCAATAATCTTGAAGAGAGGCATATAGTTTTCTCCTCACGTAGTTCTATATAACTTATTATATGTAGCTTGGGCAAACGACCTTGTCTTGTGGTAGAAATGTATAAAAAAATCGGTCAAGTGTGAGTCGGACTCGCGCACGAAGGGTTCCGTACAAAATTAGGTAAAAAATGGCGTTTTTTGGATAGGGGACCCTCTAAAATATCGATTTTATTTTAAAAATACAATTGAGTATTTTGTGAATATTTGAAGTGCCTACCTGTTGCCATTATCGATATCGAGTAAAAAGGGCAAAAATATCGCGTTTGTTGTATGGGAGCCCGCTTTAAATATTTATTTTATTTCGTTTTTAATATTTGTTGTTATAGCAGCAACAGAAATACAAAATTTCAACTGTCTAGCTATCGCGGTTCTTGAGTTACAGCCTGATGACAGACAGACGGACGGACAGACAGCGAAGTCTTAGTAATAGGGTCCCGTTTTTACCCTCTGGGTACGGAACCCTAAAAAAACGTACTTATCAGGCAACTAGAAGCTGATTCTAACGAGCATAAGTGCAAGTTTTTACTTTGAATGTCTCTGTATGGCGCTACTGTGTCTAATCATAGACAAAAACTCTATGATCAGGTCTAGGCTCTAATGGCGGACGGTCCATTACTTAGAAGAGTTTGCGACACTTATTTATAATAATTATGTATATTGCTAGTTCCACAGTGTCTTGTAAGACACGCTAAGTTACTGGTGTTAATAATAATAATAAACAAATAAATATTTCTGGACATTATGACACAGCGCCATCTAGTTCCGCGATAAGCAATTGGCTTGTGTTACGGATACTAGTCGGTTGATATACTACATATATACTATTTTTTTTGTAAATACATACATATTATACATAGATACATTCATGACTCGGATACAAATGTTGATGCTCATCACACAAACATTTGTTCCTACCAGGATTCGGACTCGGGACCCATAGCACAGCAGGCAGCGTTAACTACCGCTGAGCTAAACGGGTCTTTAATAATAATAATAAGTAAATATTGTGTGGAAATAAAACAAAGAAATAATTATTTATAACGTTTGGGAAATATATAAAGAAACAGTCTTATTACAGTATAATATAGTAAATGCAGTGATTTTTTAGAGAGGTAGGGCATAGCGAGATTCCTCGCTCAAATCTCGCTGCCCGACTGGGGAAGTACCTCCGCCTTACAGAACACCGCAGTGAAACAACAATAGTTGTCTTTCTGCGAGTGAGTAAGGCTATCAGAGCTCGTTAGGAGAGTGATTATTCTGACAGCATGAGAATTCTGTTTACTTTCAGTGTAAAATATGATTCGCGATATTTCATGAAATAGACAATCAATACAATTATATGCACTTTGAGGGCTGTTTTATTGATTTAAATGATTATAATTCTATAACTAAATACCTATTACAGGCGCGAATCATATTTTGTTCAATGTACAGCCTGAGAATGACCGGCAAATTGCAAAAAAACGTACGAAAATTTGAATTTCGCGGGCTAGCGTGGAGCTTCCACCTTAAGTAAAACGATGTTTCTTCTTATTGATATGTCATAATGACAGATCATAACTTCCCGCCATTTACAAATGAGCAAAGGAAACAAAGTTCATTCAACAGACAGAACAAGGAAATAACGCATTATGCCTAAGACTACAACCTTCCAAGTAAAATGGACAGCAGTTAAATACTGATTTACAGAAGTCTCATTGCTTAAGGTGCGTGAGAAAAACTCAAAGTAGCGGTGGCTTGACGGTTGAAATAATTCACAGTATCTACTTAATCTAACGACAAAGCTTATCTTAAGCTTGGCTTAATTATTATGCTCAGGCAAAACGTTGATATATTATCTAATGCATGGGCATTCCGTTTGCTGTCAGTTTAGCAATTCCCTATTTTAAGAAACCTGAGGAACTGTGGTAGCCTAGCGGTGAGACCAGTGGACTGAGATGTCAGAAGTCTCGAGTTTGAACCCAAGGCACGCACCACTGACTTTTCGGAAGCTATGTGCGTATTTATCACATGCTCAAACGGTGAAGGAAAACATCGTGAGGGAACCTGCATGCTTGAGAGAATTCTCGATTGCATGTGAAGTCTACCAACCCGCAGTAGGCTAGCGTGGTGGACTATAGCCTAATCCCTCTCATTTGAAAGGAGACCCGTGCCCAGCAGTGGGATATTAATGGGTTGATGATGATGATGATGATGAAGAAACCTGAACGGTTATTGCAAGGGGTGGCAACGCATATGCAAGTCTTCTGGTGTTGAAAATGTCAATGGGCGGCGGTGATCACTTACCATCAGGTGAGTCGCCTACTCGTTTGCCCCCTTATCACCATAATAAAAAACTTTTAATTAAGTTAAAGTTTAGAGGTACAGGAATGTAATTTACGAGGTCAAAACGAATTGGCTCTACTTTTTTGAGACTATTAGATGTGACTTGCGAATAGGTATATCATTTTGGAGGGACGGAGGTGTTAGTCCCTCCATTGGAAAAAGAAAGAAGATCCTCCGACCTGGTGAGGTGTTATGCCTGGTGGGGTACTGCTCGAAGGTTGATATCAGGTATTTTGTTAACTGCGCTTGTAAACTTCACTATCGCGATGTAGGATGTGCTTCTCTCTCAGGCATGCAGGTTTCCTCACAATATTTTCCTTCACTGTTTGAGCATGTGATCAATACGCACATAACTTCCCAAAAGTCAGTGGTGCGTAGCTTAGGTTCGATCTAGAGACTTTGACTTTCACAGTTTATGGGTCAAGCCACTATCCATGGGCGTATCTAGATTTTTCCTTCAAGGGGGGGGGGGAGGTCTTGGCCCCTTTTGGAGTGGGCATCTGGGGTGGGCACAGTCCAACGTATGAGAATTTCTAATCGGTAGCCCAAAATCCTGGGGGTGGGTACTGGACTATTCTGTGGTGGGCACTGGACGATTCTAGGGTGGGCATTGGACCATTCTGGGATGGGTATGCCCCCCCCTGGCTGCCCCTCCAGGTGCATGCCACTATCACAAGTTTCGTACTCTGTAACTGGTACTTCTGTGTTTTATTTTTCTATAACAAAGGTCTAACAGAAACTTTAAATACTTGTATCCGTCTAAATAAGCTTACATTTCACTATTTGCTCGGAGCCCAGCAAATAATGTTTTCGCGCGAAAACTCGCGCGGTAAACCATATTTGTCTATGGCTCATTTCCTTTTTTGCAGTTAGCAACACTGACTCAATACATTCTGTTTGTTTCCCACTGATTTTAAATATAGAATGCGGTGGGAACTTTTAACTGAAATAATGGATATAATGTTTATTTATTATATTTTTTATTATATAGTTAGCTTCCACAGGCGGCTTTGCTCGCATGGTATGTATAATAATCATCTTATTAATAAACTAACTGTATTCCAAATTTCATCCAAATCTGTTCAGCGGTTTTTACGTGAAAGAGTAACAAACATTTATAAATGTTACCAACCCATACATACTCTCACTTTTATAATATATAATTTGGTATTTGCGATAGGAATAAAAATGTTTTATTACTTCACAATGATCGACCGTTCAGTAGATATATTAGTATATTGTTAGTAATAACAATATTATATATACATATCATACAAATGGATAAAATACTTACAACTTTTCAAAAAATGCATAAGCAAGTATATATACGGTATTTGCATCAAAAAATGAAGTGATAATAACTATCCGCCTGTATGTTGGTTTGTTCCGGCGAATCTCTGAAAGAGCTGGGCGGATTTTGATGGGACTGTCACTCACAGATAGCGAATATTATAAAGAGTAACGTAGGCTACTTTTATTTTAAGACAAAGAAACGAATTGGGTTTCCGCGGGACTAAAACCGTGGGACTTAGAACGTGAGAGCGGGCGAGTGAATGAATATGATTTTTTTTCGTTAAATAGCATACGGATGAAATCAAGAACCAGCTACAAGAAGCACTTTGCAATAAATATTTATACAAGAAATATGTAACCATCAGCCTATATTCGTCCACTGCTGGACGTAGGCCTCCCCTAGTGAGCGCCACAGAGCTCGATCTTCGGCTCTTCTTTAATAAATAAATAAATATTCTGCGACATTTTACACAGCACTATCTAGTCCCAAACTAAGCAGAGCTTGTACTATGGGTACTAGACAATGGATTTAATACTTATATACTTTTTTTTTGTATATACATACTTATAATACATAGAAAACACCCAGACGAACACAAACAATTATATTCATCACATAAATATATGTGTCCTGTGGGAATCGAACCCACCTCCTGATCAGCAGTCCGGTGCGAACCACTAGACCACAGAGGTCGTCTTCTCATCCACACACACACACACATAACTACAAGAATACACTCCTTAAACCATACCTGGGTGAATTGCACAAGCAAGAAAAATACACGGCAAAGCTGAGAACGGTAGTGCAATGTGCTGATTTTTAATTTTATATATATTTTCTTAACAACGTAAGTGCTCCTCTACCTGGGCAAAAAATATCATTGATTTCTACCCTCTAATTAACCAAAAAAATAATTATAAAGTGTTATTTTATCATCACGGTGGCCTGTCCCGAACCCAGTTCCGCTCATAAAATACCTTCCCCTGCAAATACATTCGTAATATGGATTTAAGTAGGTTTTGTTATCATTAAATTATAATATATCCGATCAAATAAAACTATTTTTGTTTGTTTATCTTCTTTCTCATGGATTTGACAGGCAGTCAACTTTTGTCTGGAAAAAAGTTATCATTTCAGAGGACAGTAAGTTTTAGTAAAATAGCCACGTCAACATTGCGTTGTTACGCACCTCTCACCTTTCCTCGCTTTGGATCAGCCCGGGTCAAGCTCTCGGCACGAATGCACCGGTCCTAACGTCTTGCGGTTACCCGCCAAAGAAGTAAGTTTATCATTTCAGTAATATGGGGACAAAAATATTTTCATTTCGGTGGCTGTTATAACTCGTGCTAGATTTCTTTAATTTGTTTCAAAATTGTATATAATATCGCCGTAAGTACTCTTTTGTTTGAGTAGTGTTCATATTTTTTTAATAATTTTATTTTGGTGTTAAATGTAGAACTAACCTCTATTTTATCATCTCAGTGTTATCATTTCAGTGGATTCGGTGGACAGTTATACCCGAAATGATAAAACCACAAAGTTTTAGAGATCCTTGTGTCAAATACAAAGTCTTGTAAGTTTTGTAATGTACTTTTACCTAGAGTGTAGATTAGATTATTCAGGTGTATTTGCTGTATAATATTTGTATTTACCAAACCAGCAGTAAAACTCATAAAACCTGATAAGAAAAAAAATCAAATTCTCGGAAGGGCTGTTTTTTATTTTATTTTTTACTTTTTAGTGTCTGCAATAGGTTTGTAGTAATAGGTCTCGTTGGTCTAGTGGATGTTCAGTGCGACTGCCGAACAAGAGGTCCTGGGTTCGATTCCCAGGTCGAGCAAAGTGTTATTGGGTTTTTATGTGAAATTCTCAGTAGCAGCTCGGAGTTTGGATTCGTGCCCGGTTAATGGAAATAGGCTCGCCCCCTATTACATGGGACCTAAAACATACCGGCAAAACGTGGATGTACATTAGTACACCTCTGCCTAACCTTTTGGGGATGACAAGCGTGATGGTATGTAATGGGTTGAACAATAAACGCGTCATCTACGTAGAAAATTTGAGGGTTTCTCTCAATTTCCCAAGGATCCACTCATCAGATCCTCACCATTTCCTTCCCATTTTATGGGACCACACGGGAAGCATCAGCTTTCATATAAAAAAGAATCATCGAAATCAGTTGGCGTGATAATGAGTTATTCGTCCATTTGTCACTCACATATTATTATTTAATGCAAATTTAAGACTTATATGATTTTCTCATGGATGCCACTGTCCAAACTGAACAAAATTGAAATGGGACCACACGGGAAGCACCAGCTTTCAAATAAAAAAAAAATGATCAAGATCGGTTCACCCAGTCGAGAGTGCTGAGGTAATAAACATAAAAAAAATTACAGTCGAATTGACAACGTCCTCCTTTTGGAAGTCGGTTAAAAAATGGCACCATACATATCTAGACATGGATTAACGTTTATGTAAAAGGATTAAAAGTACTAAGCTATTACTACTAAGATATTTTTATAATATTTCTTATTCATTTATTGTGTTTTGAAAATATAAGAGTTGGTTTAATTTTAGAAGTTTTACTTATATACCTGTAGAACACTATTCTCGTCTCGTTACCAATTTAACCTACCTAGCATTTTTCTCTTAGTGCAATAGGTAGACATTATGTATTATTATTAATGTCATAAATGCAGCCATAATATTATTCAGAAACTTTAAGCTTTCTAATCGCGCTTCGTTCACTCTTTTGAAAATATATCAATCAGTTTGTATTTGAAAAACAAACGAAAATATTTATTCATGTTTACCAGCATTTACGATAAAGTTTTCCAACATTTTCACACAACACAACAAGAAAAATTACCAAAGGTTATATAAGTAAAGAAACAATTCATTCATATCACAATAAACAATACATTAAATAATAATAAGTATTACGTTGGGGGAGGCCTACGTTCAGCAGTGGACGGCTATAGGCTGATGATGATGATGATGATACGTTGATATCGTAATACTAACAGTAATATCAGTATATAAATGATGATATTAAAATAACTGTGTACTGATATTAAAATAAGAATATTAAAATACTGTCCTGTCTCAGTGTTTATCTAAAATTCATGGAAATCAAACCTAACAAAGTACGGAACCCTGGCTGCCAAGCGCGGTTGTTCTTAGCTGTATCATTTCGGTGGATTTATTTCATTCCGGTGCACAGATTATCATTTCAGTGGTAATTTTTATCATTTCGGTTTACTTTTCATTTCAGTGGACGTTTAAAAATTCATCCTTAAATATTTATGTAAGTTTTGATGATATTTGATGTCCACTCACACCCAATGGTATAAAATAGGCTAAGGTTTTATTAGTCACAAAAAATATGTAGATAGCATTGAAATAAAAAAAACCCACCGAAATGACAAATAAAAAGCTCTTGTTGAAATTCACCCACCTGTTACATTTGACAATAAAGTGATGTGGCTATCGATTTATAAAAAAAAACGGGGAAAAAATCCACCTGAAGAACAATTATTAATGATTTGGGTTATGATAGGGATGGGCAAATGAAAAAATATATCGATATATATCTGACAATATTTTTAAACAATATCGATACATTAGAATTAAATATATCGATATTTTGTTAATCTTATCCATACATCCATACAATTAAAATTATAAATGCGTAAGTGTGTCTGTTTCTCTGTTACCTTTCAACGCTTTAACCGCTGAACTGATTTAGATGATATTTTGTATGGAGATAGTTTGAGTCCCTGGGAAGGACATAGGATAGTTTTTGTTCTGGAAATCATTGAATAAATAAGCTGATCGGAAATACCATTTCTACGCAGACGAAACCGCGAGCGAAAGTTAGTTCGAAATAAAAACTACTATTATAATGGTTTATTTTTAAGGCAACAGTACCTACATTACGCAATGGCTCTTAAAAATATCGAAGTTAATAAAAAAAATTTACTCCGAAATAAATATTGATATTCCCAGATTAAAAATACCAACCAGTATTTATAAAATTAGTAAATTTATCGATACTTTGATACATCGATATTTTTTACCATGCCTATTTCGTTGTAGGTGGGACGTGCATTGTGAATTGCGGGTTCGATCCCAGGCGTGTAATAATATGTTTTGTTGTCTTGAGTATCTAATTTATCACTGTTGAAAGGGAAACTATTAAAGATTTGGTTTTTAACGTGAATTTAAGTTAAATACTGTTTGTAAGTAATGTTTTAAAAGCAACCGCTTCCTGAGTTTTGCGGGTTACAAGACAATTTATGTATTGTATGCCATTGTATGTATATTTTATTATTTTTTATTCCAATAACGGGCCTTACTCGCTCGTGCGTTACTGTACTAAACCGTTTAAATTCCTTAAAATAGGCGAGTTACTAAACTGACAGCAAACGGAATTCCCATGCTGTCAGAATAGTCACTCCCCCAACGAGCTCTGGTAACCTTACTCACTCGCAGAAACACAACTATTGTGGTTTTACTGCGGTGTTCTGTAAAGCGGAGGTACTTCCCCAGTCGGGAAGCTCAATTTGACCGAGAAATCTCGCTATGTCCTTTCGCAAACCTGTAATAGTTACAGTTATTATGAAATAAAACTATATTTTGCCGGCCGGTATGTTTTAGGTCCCATGTAATAGGCCTTAAGCTTATCACCATCAACCGGGCACGAATCCAAACTCAAAAACTGAATAATTATGTTAACAAATTCTTTTAAATCAGAAGATGACCGAAATCTTGTAAGGTATTTGTAATAATTCCCAGATCACATACAAAGGAGGCGTAATATTGTATGAAGTAGGTGCTTATTGTGAAGGTTACGAGAAACGCATGAAACCTCTTTGGAGTATTTGTGACGTTGAATGGGCATCCGGTATCGCATGGTTGGTCAATGATTATTATGTGTAATACTGGAATTTGGAGTTTGCATAGAAAAATAACTGTTTTTCGAATGTTTTCTGTGCAATTGTCGGTTGAGCGGTAGCTTTATTTTGAAGTAACATGGTTTATTGTAAGCTAGCTGCTCCCGATAATGTGGTGACAGGGCGCCGCTTTAGCACTCGTAAAAATGCGACGTGACGTCATTACTGAAAGTGAAAATGTGGATATAATTTTACTTCACGCCCGAGGAACAAAATCTTTTTTTTAAGCGAAAGCTTTGCACGCACTGGTTAATATATGTAATGGGTACTTTTTGGGTGAACAATAAGCGTGGAACTCGCGTCACCGCACCCATGAGCTATATGTATACTGTGTATATAATAATATATACATACATATACCTCAGTGCGTTTTCACTTCTATCGGCAGTCCCCCAAAACTGCACCGCATGTTTTTTGAAGTTATACTTCTTTAGGCGCGTTATGAAAAAATGATGAGAGTGAAATTTTAAGATGCGCGCGCATCTGTGACACAAAATTAACAGTATGAAGCTGTCTGCTTAACCGCTCAAGTCTCGAAAAAAAGCTACCAACAAAATAGAAATTGAACCTCGATATTAGTCGCGCATGTTGGTACGCTCGTCACCTCTGATCACTGTTTTCATATTTATAATATTTATCAACATGTTTCTAGTTTATACATTCACAACACGTGTTTTAGTTTCATACAAGTGCGAATTATATATGTGCTAATAAATTATATTCAGGAGTGATTTAAATTGAATATTTTGATTGATATTACTTACTATTTGTGAATATTAGTGAAAAAAATTGTGCTTATATACTTTTTCAAGTGCTCCAATATAATTGAGGTTAACTATTTAATGATGCCAAAGAAGTATAACTTCTCACGCGCGTACATAAGTATTTTTATTATATAGGTAGATAGGTTAGCGTTTGCGCACAGTCTCACCTGATGGTAAGTGACGATGTGGTCTAAGATGAAGCACGCTTACCTAGAAGATACCCTATTCACTCGTCAGTGGCGTAACGTGGGTATATGCCGCCCGGGGCCGTCTGGCAATTTGCGGCCCCCTTTTCTAGTAGTATAAAAATGACGTGGCACTTGATGCCGCCCCCTTTCGTATGCCGCCCGGGGCCATGGCCCCCTCTGCGCCTCCCTACGCTACGCCACTGTCACTCGTGACTAAAATAATACCATCATTGTGGGTTAATGATGATGATTATTCATTTAAATATAGGTAATCAGGCAAAAACAAAATATTTCAGAACTTTTCTCCTCCTTTTGATAACATATCATCAACCCAATTAATGTCCCTCTGCTGGGCACGGGTCTCCTCTCATTTGAGAAGGATTAGGCTATAGTCCACCACGCTAGCCTACTGCGGGTTGGTAGACTTCACATGCCACCCAGAACATCTCTCAAGCATGCAGGTTTCCTCACGATGTTTTCTGATGTGTTCGCTTGGTAACACATTTTTGTTTTATTTTGTTTAATAGCTATTGAAGAGTTTCATAAATCAGAAAAAAATACTTAACTAGGTAGTACTTATTTGTCGCATTTGAACCACCAATCAAATTGAACGCATACATTACAATAATATAATTTATTAATATTTACAAAATAGCATTTAATAGAAATTACTACAGCATTTATAATAGGTCTCTAGTATGTTGTAATGCCGGTCGTCGTGGCCGTCGTTGGGGGAGGCCTATGTCCAGCAGTGGACATCTAACGGTTGGTATGATGATTATGATGATGTAATGTTGATCTAGATCCCGTTAGATTAATCTTCATTGTATGTACATATTTTCTTCAACCTCGCCTTCATTCATAGAAGCATCTGGTCTGTCAAAGCCTTTGTAAAAGAAAAGTTTCATTAATAAATTGTGGAAAGTCTTTTTTTATTATCATTCTCGCCATACTGAAGTGGCGGTGGGACAGGGCATGTCGGTAGAAGAACAAATGGCTTTTGGGGGTCAGAGATTCTTGAGTAGCGTCCACGTACCTATTGGAAGATGCTGCGTGGATGCGAGCTGTGGTAGCCTAGTGGTGTGACCAGTGGACTGAGATGTCAAAGGTCTCCAGTTCAAAAGCCAGGCACGCACCACTGAGCTTTCAGAAGATATGTGTGTATTTATCACAAGCTCAAACGGTGAAGGAAAAAGGTCTGTCTGTATCTGTTTGTCTGTCACCTCTTCAGGCTATAACCGTCGAACCGATTTAGATGAAACTTGGTAAAGAGATAGTTTGAGTCCTGGGGAAGGATATAGGATAGTTTTCATCCCGAAAATCATTCCTTAAAAGGTGGAAAAGGGGGTTGCAAATAAAATTACAAATTTTACGAAGACGAAGTCGCGTGAATGAGCTAGTGTATAATAAAAATGGCACAATATCCTTACGTAGTCTTGTTATTCCTATTTGCGAGTCTGTAGTAACTACACCCTCTTCAAACTTGTCCGTTTTATTACGCAGTAGTGCATCGATCAAGTTCATTTTCAGAGACTCTTCTTCATCACTGTAACTCGAACCTTGAGCGATACGCTTTATA
The DNA here is from genome assembly GCA_905163465.1 of Craniophora ligustri. Classification (NCBI taxonomy): domain Eukaryota; kingdom Metazoa; phylum Arthropoda; class Insecta; order Lepidoptera; family Noctuidae; genus Craniophora; species Craniophora ligustri. Next base: position 5,509,142 of record LR990985.1, on the reverse strand, counting down.
ATCTTTTCTTTCCATCTCATTTTTGCTGCTTGCCTATTAGCTTGACTTTTAATAAATCGCCTCTTCACTTCGTTCAAAAACGATGTTACTTTGTCTTTTAATGATTTCGGAGTAATCTGATTTTGATTTTCTAATCGATTATAACCTCGATGATATCCGTTGGGAGTTCCTTTGCTGGCTGTGTCATGAAAAAAATTCAAAGGAACATTTCTATAGTCTGTGGTTGGCCTTATGGCCGCCAGATTGACGTATAGATTGCTCGGATTTGTGGAAGATTCTGTCATAATCCCGCGAAACTTTTGATGCTTGCCTGGCGTTATTATATGAAATCTTTTCTGTAAATAAGTAAATTTTTTATTTGTAGTTCCTTTAGTCTTGCGCAATTGTGGATAAATATCGCCGCCCATATTGTATTGACGTCGTAACATGTTTTCGTAATTGAACTCCGAATGGTGTTCAGATTTTCGGCGCGTTTTTTTAACGTCATTGTGTTGACGTTGATTTGCGCGGTTTCTATTCCAGTTTTCTTTTGTTGGCTGTCTATTTTTGACGTTTTGAGGGCGAAGTTGTCGAGTAGATGATGTTTTTTCTGTAAGAAAGTTTAGTCAGTGGTTTAAACCTGTTCAATTCTAATTTTATTTGGTTAAAAAGCTTAGGTGCTCAGTACTCGTAACCGGCGCACGTGCATTACAAGATGCATGAATGTGGACGAAACAAAAGTGGTATGCAGGGATCGTAGCGCATGGCATTCTGCAGTTTCAGCTGTGAGTGTATGTAAAATTTAAAAAAAATTGATTATAAATCGATACCAGCTTTTTAACTAAAACATACCTTGCCACATAAAAAAGTTCTGTCCTTTATTGAACTTCCTATGGTCATATCTAGGGAAACGTTGCTTGAGAGCTAAATTGATGGAATCCAGGAGTCTTTGCCTCCTCTCGGAGTTGTAGAGACGACGATATGGTACCAGGAAGTGCTCTATAAGGTCATCGCATAGGTCATAACTGGATTTTGTGACTGGAAACCGAAGACAAAAGATTATTTGAATGAGACCAGACGACGCATCCAGCTGTCAAGTCCGGGGGGTCATTGGCGGGTCTAGAACATCCTAGAGGTGTCTAAATAATTATCTCGAATAAAAAACCGACTTCAAGTTCAGTACTGGACCAAACTGACCACACAGGAAGTACCAGCTTTCAAATAATAAAAGAATTATCAAAATCGGTTCACCCAGTCGAAAGTAATGAGATAACAAACAAAAAAATATTTTTAACCCCATTCCTCACCTAGTAAAGCTACGCCATTTATTTTGGCCTGCCTCCCCCCTATCTACGCATATGGAGGGGAGCCACATAAGTCTCAAGGGGGGGGGGTGACCCCATGACCCCCCTGGATCCGTCCCTGAAGAGACCAGTATTGTCATGCAACTTTTAAAGATTTGAAACTTGACGGAAATTTAAACTGTAATGTTTTTGGGGGAATTGCCCGAAGATACGACAATGGGTATGTCCATATGGATGCTGTAAGCAGTAGCGTAGCGTGGGGGGGGCAAAGGGGGCCATGGCCCCGGGCGGCATATGAAAGGGGGCGACATCAAGTGCCACGTCGTTTTTATACTACTAGAAAAGGGGGCGGCAAATATCCAGACGGCCCCGGGCGGCAAATACCCACGCTACGCCACTGGCTGTAAGTGTAAAGGATCCGAAACGACAGGATTTAACTAATATCAATATACCGCGATCAAATCTGTAAAAAAATTGACTTCAATCTTCCCAAAATATGATAAACGCGAAAGTATGGATTGATGGATGTTTGTTACTCTTTCACGTAAAAACCGCTCAACAGATCCGAATGAAATTTGGCATTCATATTGTTTATTACCTGGATTAACACATAGGCTACTTTTTATCTATATACCATGCGGACAAAGCCGCGGGCGGCTGCTAGTTATACATACTGTTGGGAAACATATAGAACTCTTCAAGGACTCTAAAGAGAAGCACTTCCTCAGCTTCCTCGTAGAGCAGCTCCGCGTAATCTATGATGGAGTTCACGTCCACCGCCAGGGATTCCTTCCTCGTCTTCAGCATTTCATGCATCATGGCTGCGTAGCCTGAGGTTAAGAAATTATATAAATATCCGGACTTTATGACACAGCGCCATGTAGTTGCCGAGCTAAGCAACGAGGCGTGTTACGGATACTAGATGGTCGATACACTATATTATTATAATGATATTCTTTTTTTTTGTTTTAAATACATAGATAAATTCACGAATCGGAGACATGTTGATGTGCATGACAACACTTTTCGGAAGTTATGTGCGTATTTATCACATGCTCAAACGGTGAAAGAAAACATCGTGAAGAAACATGCGGCATGCTTGAGAGATTTTCTTGATAGCATGTGAAGTTTACCAACCCGCAGTAGGCTAGCGTGGTGGACTATACCCTAATCCCTCTCAAATGAGAGGAGACCCGTGCCCAGCAGTGGGACAATAATGGGTTAATGATAATGATTACGTACTCTGTATGACATCCATTCCCGTTTCCGAGAGAAATATGCCGAGGTTCATGAATACATGGACAAGAGGTTCTCCGAACCACGACAATCGTCCATTTTCAAATAAACTGAAATAAAAATAAAAATTATTACAATAAAAACCTTTTCTGGCGGCCATCTTGGACGGATTTCCATCAAACATAAGGCGCTAAGAACACCCCGACTAACTCCCCTTTCAGACAAAACAAAACAAAATAAAAATTTTGAAGAGGAAGAAGTATATATGCCACAAAAAGATACTTGCTAAATCCACTTAATAGTGAAAGACTGAAACCCGCAAACCGAATTCGGTCCGAATAACGCGTATGAGTCGACAGACAACTGACAACTTATTTGGCGTCGCCGTGTCAATGAAACAGATTTTGATGTACAGTCGAGTTCATTAGTATATGAGCATTTCTAGGGTTCAAAAATATATTAACTTCAACAAAGTTCATAACAATGTGACAACTGTAAGTATCATTAAATTGTGGGCAAATTTTGATTCGTTAATATTTGACTGCTTTTTTTCAGTAATATGTTTACAGCCAAAAGCACATTATTATATGAACAGTGTAGGATGCACAAATATGTATGCACAGATGAATACTATAATATCTAAACAATTCCTATAAACATAGGAATTGAATAAAGATGATTTTACTAGCAATCTTAAAATTGCATTGTGAAGGAGTTTGCAACATTATTTGTCACTGGCTGGATTAATAATTTTAAAACTTAAAAAAAGCAAACGCGGGTTAAATAATGGTAACTACTGTCATTTCTGTAACAATATAAACTAGATCTTATTTATTCAGGTATATAATTGACTTTCCATAAAAAATTATGAAGCTTAGCCTGCTCAGATATTATTGAAGCCAAGGTGACTACATATTATTGCCTTATGCATGGTACATATTGCTGAACCGTTCACATGAGGATATATTTTTGATCTATAAGTTGTATAGAATATATTGAGCTTTCGAACGCTTACAATATTTTAAACCCTTGGCAATGCCAATATATTAATGAACGGATGGTATTTAAAAGTACTTCAATTTATTCCCATTTCATTTACCTAATTTTGCCTGTGTTCCACCAAATATACTGAATGTGCACCAAAATATGTTCATTAAAAGTATTGTTATTACTTATATACACTTTCTTGGTATTCAGATTTGGTTCTGGGTTGTGTGGTCACAGTTCTAACCTAACCTACCGATATATTTTGCTGCTCAATCAGTAGTTTTGTCGCTCAATCAGTATTTTTGATGCGCGGTTTATTATATTCCTTAATGAATTCGACTGTACAATAAAGCATAAACTATCTATCTGTCTGAATGCAGCAGAAATTACGCGACCGAAATTCTGCAACTCACAACTCAAATATTTACGCTCGTTTGGCTTCAAACTAATACCCTGTCGTAGAACATAAAGAAGGCAAAATTCAACACATCAGGCGGATGCCTCGGTGGCTCAGTTGGCAGAGCGTCTGGACTACTTATCCAGAAGACGCGGGTTCGAATCCCGCCTGAGGTTGAATTTTTCTTCCTTAATAAAAATTTTAAAACCCCGTCGTGGGTTAAAAAAATAAACCAGATCAATTTACAATATTGTTATAGGCTCTGCGTGTTTGACGACCTCGTGGACGTCTGCGGGATCCTTGGTGGCTGCCAGCTCAGTCAGCGTGATGAGGAACAGCATCATTGCGCTAATGTCCTCCTTCTCCATTCGGACCAGCATATTGTAGATGTAGGAGTCATTCCGACCTTCTTTCCTAACCTCTGAAACATACAAATATATATTTGTATCTCTCTTCACAAACGTCAGGGTTATTAAAAGGCAAAGATTTACGATTTAGTTTTTAGGGTTCTGTAGCCTAATCAGTGTCGTAGCGTGGGTATTTGCCGCCCGGGGCCTTCTGGAAATTTGCCGCCCCCTTTTCTAGTAGTATAAAAACGACGTGGCACTTGATGCCGCCCCCTTTCATATGCCGCCCGGGGCCATGGCCCCCTTTGCCCCCCACCCACGCTACGCTACTGAGCTTAATGGCAAAAAAACGGATCCGGACAGCGGGGGCGTAGTAATAGGGTTGGCACACTTTGGGTACGGAACCCAAAAACCCAAGTGAAGTATTTTTTTTAAACAGACGATCGTCACCTCTGGTGTGTGTGTGTGTACTATGTTTGCCTTAAGTTTGGGCACCCAGACTAGGAAATTTATAGCAAAAGTTGCGATATCTAGGGTAATTTTTCAGGGGGGGAGGGGGAGTGCTACGAGATCAAGGGTGCTGGGACTAAACATCTTATCCCAGATAAACTATAAATAGATTCCAAGACTAAGTTAAAGCCTAGTTTCTACTTTAAAAGTGGGATGCCCATTTAAGATTTTTAAACTGAGACACTTTGCTTATAAGGCAGATGTCAGTGGAAACGCCGGGAGGGGGCGCCCTAGAAAGAAATACACCGACCTAATTAGTGAACTCCTTCAAAAAGGTACGCAGTACTCATAACCGGCGCGCGTGCGTGACGAGATGTATGAATGTGGACGACGCAAAAATGCAGGGACCGTAGCGCGTGGCATTCTGTAGTTTCTGCCTACCCCCATGGGAAAAAGGCGTGAGTGTTGTATGTATGTATATAATTTGCTCATCGGGCTCCCTACTCTAGACTCATGATCATCTTACTAATACTTTTCAAAGCCAGCTTCGTGTAAATATTGAGGCACCTGAGTAGACTTGTCACAGCCTGTGTCTCCAGTTACCATTGACCACTCTCTCATTTTTGGTATTAAAAAATTGTGTGTATTAGTGTACACACGTAAGAAGTGAAACTTCTTTATGACTTCATTTTTCGAAAAATGATTTACTATTTAAAACTTCACAGAAATTGGTTGAATAAAGCTAAATTAGATAGTTAATGCAAAAGGCTTATATTATCATAGACATGCATTGGTTAAACTAATTGTTTTCCAACTGTATTTTATGATTATTGATATAATTATGGTATCTATATCTACTCGAATAACATTGAATTTAAAAAGAGCGTTTGAATTAATAGTCTTCAATTCGTAGCTCTGTCAGTTCCAAATAATAGTGGAAACCAATCATATTCTTCTATTTATCAAAACGTCGATAGTTTTTAGTTGTGAAACAAACATCATGTTGCTATGGTTACCTATTCAAATAAATATGGCGCGTAACGGAAAAATGTTACTCAGAAATAAAGATGGCGGGTAACAGAAAAACGTTACATTGCTATAAAATTTCTCCCATACGCCGATAAAGAAGTTTCACTTCAAAAAGCTTCATAACCCTTACCTCCGTACAGGACATCTCCAGCGATGGTAGTCTTCTCTGTATCAAAAGTAGGAGGCGAATAAGTTGAGAAGCCAGTTTGTAACATTGACATTTGTGTCATTTCTAGATTCACGAGCGGTGTTCCGATAGTTAGAAATCCGTCTGGTTGTTCTACAATGAACTGCTCTTGGATCTGTGTTCCTGTAGGCATCCAGGGGTCCACGGTCGCGGTGGCGATGACTGGATCCTGTGTGGTTGATGGCGGCACTGGAGGACCCTGGCGGTGGATGCTTGGAGCAAGGTATTCAGACGCATTTTGGTCTAGGTGTTTATTTACCATCCCAATTTTAGGATCCATTTCCTCTGTCAGGTTATCTGTAATAGATATTAAAAGATCATCATCATCATCAATTATTGTGGCACTACTGAGCACGGGTCTCTCTCATTTGAGAGGGATTAGGCTATAGTCCACCACGCTAGCCTACTGCGGGTTGGCAGACTTTACATGCCATCGAGAAAATCTCTCAAGCTTGCAGGTTTTCTCTAAAAATATAAAAAAAATGATCTCTTGAAGACACTTTTACAAGTCATGACAATAATATATAGAATTAGATGGCATCGGTATTTCCTAATTGACAACCTCTGAGAAGAAATGCCGAAACAAACAGAGAATCATGGTCTCTTTTAAGGAACAAATATCTTTGTATACAATATGTGAACCTGACGATGTAGGTCAAACTCTGAAATGGCTTGATGATTCAATTCTTAATGCGAGTGCTGATAGACTAATAGTGTGAGTGTAGTGGAGTCAAACGTCTCAAGTTCTATGCCATGGTATACACGCCTGATTTTTCGAGGTGATGTGCGTATTTATGACATGCTCAAACGGTGAAGGAATACATCGTAAAACTTAGAAGGTCTGTGAAGTCTCCCAACCCTTACTATAAGGCTTACGCGGTAGGCTATAGTCTAATCCCTCTGCCTCGTTGGTCTAGTGGTCGTACAGTGTGACTGCCGAGCAAGAGGTTTTGAGTTCGATCGAAGAAATGTGTCATGCAGTGTGTAAGCTGTAGTAACATAGTGTTGGTGTGACTAGTGGACTGAGATAACAAACGTCTCGAGTTCAAACCAAAGGTACAAACTATTGACATTTCATAAGTTATGTACGTATTTATCACATGCTCAAACGGTGAAGGAAAACATCGCGAGGAAACCTGCATGCTTGAGAGAACTTCTCGATGGCGTGTGAAGTCCGCCAACGCGCAGTGGGCTAGCGTAGTGGACTATAGCCTAATCCCTCTCAAAAAAGAGACCCGTGCCCAGCAGTGGGACAATAATGGGTTGATGATGGTGGTGTCAAGCAGTGATACTGTAAAATAGCTTGATTGTGATATAATACTTACTATTCCCAGTCCGTTTATTAGCCAGCCAATCATCATCTTCAGCAGATTTATTTTTATGGGTTTCATTCAGCCACGCCTCAACATATCGACTGATATCAGCAGATCTGGTCGTCGCCCCATAGTCGTACTCAGGTGTTGGGGTGTCAGGCATAGTAAATGCTGGGTCTGGATAAACGTAATCCATTGATGGATCCGTACTTACAAAAGTGTACTTAGATTTGGTCGTGGTTTGGTCTGGATGCTTCAAAGAAGGCCAAGGGTAAGAGGTTTTCTTTTCAGGAGTAAAATCCCAGGGTAAGACGTGAGCTGTGGTTCCTGTGGTGGTGGTTGTGGTACCAGTTGTAGTACGAACGCTTCTAGAAGGAGTAATCCATGGTGTGACCACCATTTCTGTAGAAATCGGAAACGGCATTGAAGGCTTTGAAATTGTTGTGTCAGTTGGAATTTGGTCTGGATGGATTGGGATCACGCTGGGAGGTCCGTCGGTAAATTTGGGCACGAATCCTGGCTCGGTATAATCTGGACTGTAGATGGTAGTTAGTGGGGTGGAGAATGGCCTGGTGCGAACAGTGGTCCAAACAATAGTGGTATTTGCAGCCTGTTCAAAGTGGCGAGGGAAGAAAGACGTAAGGGGAGTGTTTTGTCCGGGTACTTGTGTCCCGTTCCACCAAATGTCCGTCAGGGTGTAGTCCATGAAGTCCTGGTCCCTGGGAGCCATGTCTTCGTAATCAATGTTCCTCAGAGCTGATCTCTCGTTGTGGATGTTGCGCTGCATGTGTTTTAAATACGCGTTGACTTTGAGAAGGGATTTGTGGAGCTGTTCCGTTAGTTGGGTCTCATTGAAGGTTCGAGCTGTGGAAGAGATTTATTAATAGAGAAAGGGAGATTTACCAGCTCAGCGGATGTTGGGCTACCAATTGGTACTGCCCACATCAGGATCTTGGATTAGTAAAGTTATCCCAGAAGAGTAATATAAATAAATAAATATCTCAATAAATATTTCCGCATATTATGACACAGCGCCATCTAGTTGCTGAGCAAAGCAACGAGGCTTGTGGTACGGATACTAGTTGGTTGATATACTACATAATTATATACTTTGTTTTGTAAACACATACATATTATACATAGATACATCCAAGAGTTGTTTGACAAATGTTGATGCTCATCCCACAAACATTTGTCCCTACCGGGATTTGAACCGTGGATCTATAGCATAGCAATAGGTCGTCAATTTAAAATTCGTCGTTATAAAGATCCCAGCTGGGTCCAAACCTATTTGTCGAAAATGTCACTGAATTTTTTGCAGAGATATTTAAGTGGAATGAGTTTTTCGCCGACCCGTTTCGCTCAGCGGTAGTTAACGCTGCCTGTTGTGCTATGGATCCTGTGTATCGAATCTGTGTCCCGGTGGGGACAAATGTTTGTGTGATGAGCATCAACATTTATATCCGAGTCATGGATGTATCTATGTATAACAATAATAATGTTCTTTATTGACTTAAAGTACCTAATACAAGTTCTTTTCACAAAGGAACTGGTGTTTCCAAGACTTTCAAGGCTGGGCCTGTCCTGCAGAAAGCTATTAGCAAAAATAAAGCATATTATACAAAAACTCCATGACTCAGGTACATTTTTGTCCTACCGGAATTCGAACTCTGACTCTCTCGCAGAACATGGTACTAATGTACACCCACGTTTCACCGGTATGTTTTAGGTAAATAATTAGGGGTGATCCGATTGCCATTAACCGGGCACGAATCTAAACTCCGAGCTGCTACTGAGAATTTCATACAAAAATCCAATAACACTGCTCGACCTGGGAATCGAACCCAAGAACCCTTGCTCTGCTATCGCACTGTATTACCACTAGGCTAAGACAGCCTTTAATCCCGATGTGCTAATTTGGTCGTCAGATCTTTTTAAGGACTATTAAATTCTAGAACTCAATGTTTCTACCGCTAGATGGCGCCGGCGTTTCCTGACTAAGACGACCTCTGGAGAAAAAACACTGAACTATTACTTGTAATATTTCAGAGAATCATGGTCTCTTATAAAGTCATCAACATCAACCCATTATAGTCCCACTGCTGGACACGGGTCTTCTCTCATTCGAGAGAGTTTAGGCTATAGTCCACCACGCTAGCCTACTGCGGGTTGGCAGACTTCACATGCCATCGAGAAAATCTCTCAAGCATGCAGGTTCCTCACGATGTTTTCCTTCACCGTTTGAGCATGTGATAAATACGCACATAACTTCCGAAAAGTCAGTGGTGCGTGCCTTTGGGTTTGAACTCGAGACCTTTGACATCTCTGTCCATTGGTCTCACCACTAGGCTACCACAGCCGTCTTTTAAAGTACACATAGACAATAGGAACTCACCTTTACCTTCGTTTATACAGTTAAATAATTTATATTGAAAGAATAAGGTAATTAATAATAATAATAACATAGTTTCTTCACTGTTAACCTTATTATAAAAAGGTTACAATCTAATAAAACTTTTTTTATATTCACTCATTTTTATGTTGTAAAATCTGGTTGATATTTTGTTTCCATAACTTGTAATTTAATTTTTTTTATAAAAATATATTTAACGATAATTTGCATTATTCATCAATCAATAAAACTACTGAAACAAAATTTAACTTATTGAAACAAAAGTTTTATGTGAAATTCAAATTATATTTAAATTAGTATTTTTTTAAATAATAATTGTAAATATTTGGATGCACAATATTTTAATTGTAAAATTACGCTGTCAAATCTTTAATTATAACAAAAAATGGGATTTATTTATTTAAAAAGTTGAAATACGTTTTGTTTTTATTACAAATACAATTTAGAGTAGTGTTGTGTTAAATATTAAGTATATAATAAAATAGAAATTCAGTTATATGTATGTACGATTTTATAGCGTTCGTAAAAATGTTATTATTTTTATACAATGAAAGTCTTGACTTGTTTTCTGCTGTTCAGGATATTTGGTACAGTATTTAGTGTTTGTTTTACGTAAATGTTGGTTATTTTGTTATACCAAAAGGTTGGCAAACAGGTTTACGGCCCGCCTTGTGGTGAGCTGTTACTGAAGCCTATGGAAGGTCCCAACAGCAGAGGTGACGTTCGCTAAAAACCGTTTTCATCATCATCATCATCACATCAACCGTTAGACGTCCACTGCTGGACATAGGTCCCCCCCAAGGGTCGCCACGACGACCGGTCGTGCGTCACCCACATCCAGCGGATTCCACCGACCTTCACCAGCTCGTCAGTCCACCTTGCCGGGGGCCTACCAACGCTGCGTCTTCCAGTACGTGGTCGCTTCGTTTAGACACCGTTTTAGGTTTCTTTAAATAGAGAAGTTACTAAACTGACAGCAAAAAGTCCCATGCTGTCAGAATATATTCACTTCCCTAACGAGCTCTAGCATCCTTACTCACTCGCAGAAACACAAGTGGTGGTATAACTACTAATACGAAAACCAAGAAATCGTCATCAACCCTGTCCCACTGCTGGGTACAAAAGTCAGTGATGCTCGTGGAGTCTTGGGATCAGACTTTTGATATTCACAGTACACTAGGCTATCACAGCTTTTGGTACAGTCTAACAACCTAATTGGTATACATGCAACTATCTACCGATCCATGTGTGGATGTAAACCAATTAGCTTGTTAGAGTGTACCAAGTAATATGTTGTATTTTAATTTTTCCAGCTTCCCAAGCCCAGGAGATACCAGTAAACCAGAGAAGCGTGAATCTAAATCTAGAAACAGTCTTGGAATTCGGCAATAAGGATAACTCGGCCGACGTCAAGTTTCTCGATAACGTACAAAATTTTATATCTAAAGTTAAATCAGTAATACACAAGAAGAAAAATCTGAGACGTGTTTTCCAAGCGTCCAAACTCGAAACACTAACAGACTTCATTTTAGAAGGCATTCATATAGTTGATAAGTACGACGATGCTACATTCAAAGATTTTTTCGAAATTTTAGATGAAGAAATAAGAAAATACCACTATAGAGGATGCAAATTTTATGAACTGACAGAAAACTTAGAGATAAGAAAGTTTATGGCTGACAATTTAAATTTGATAAAAGGCAAATCTGTATTTATTGTGAAAACATTTTTGAATGTTCTAGCTGATGTTTTAAAGAATGAAAGTTACGATAAGCATGTTAGAGACCTTATTGATTACATCAATTCACTGTACAGAGAGGATTCGAGAGAGAAATTCAATAATATCTTGAATGATCTCGATGTCTATAAAGATATTAAATTAAAAAAGTCTAAGGCCAATCTGGTTAAGATAATCAGAGATGGAATTAGATCTATAATATTCGATCACTATACAGATCTCAACACAAACGCAAGAAGAGAGTTAAAAGATAAAATAGAAACAATCTGGCGACATAATAAACAGAATTCTTCGGAAACTAGAGAACCAATGAAAGAAGAGATCAGTCAAAAATGGATTGAAATAAAACAGTCTGATTATAAGAACATGAATGTCTTGAGAGGAAACAGGAAAGGGAAAAATAAACAGCAAAACAAATATACTAAAATACCTGCTTACGATAAAGGCGAAATTACTAGAGTCACATTTAGAAAAGCTGCAGACGTGTATCTACATACTACAATGATTGACAGTGAGTTGTCAGGTAGCTCCGGCACAGAAGATCTCACAGGAGAAACACTAGAAAATAATTCTATAGAGAACTATCAAAAACACCAACAAGAAATGAATACACAGCGGTATATGACGTTATACCCTGAAGGGATCACTTATAAGAGGACAAGAGACAGTGAGAACTCAGAGATACGCGAACATAGATCTCAAAAGCAAATCAAAGAGAAAAGACCAAAAGTCAATACGTTATGGGTTGAGGAAATTACGAACAGAACACCACAGCCTTATAATGAGAAACACCATCGAATTAATACGAAGAAAAGACATGAAAAGTACAACCAGAAATATTATCCGCCCCATGAATCAAAACGGTGGTTGAAGAGAGAATGGACGCAGTATAAATCGGGAGGTATTATTTAATGAATCCTTGTTGGTAGATATAGGAGTTAGTAGGAAAATGTCGAGACAGAGTGTGTTACGTGGCCGCTTGAGAGCGTTACATTTAAATTTATTTGGTTACGCGAATCATGCTAAATCCAAAAATATAACACAACATAGGGAATAACTGCTTTTTATGGTGGTATAATGATATTATTATAATTTCGGATCTTTTACAATGCTCAATCTCAAAAAAATCTTTTTGTTCGTCAACAATAATGATCACCCCCAAAAACTCCCCTGCTTCTTCTATGGTCACGGGGAGAAAACAAAGATTCTGCCCAATACCATAGATACTTTGAGAAGTCGTTTTTACTCCTTACAGCTTTTAAATCAACATAATTATTTTTAGACGATAAAATACACGGACAAAAACAAACAAGCAAGCAGAGACACAAGAAAAACAAGGTTATTCAGTCACGTCAGAAGTCAGGCGATCGCTCAGATATTTCTAGACTAATACCAATGCAGAAGAGAGTTCATCTGTATCAGAAACAAGCCTTGGATGTGAAAACTGCTAAGGACACTTATCCCTATAAAAACATGAGACCAAAGGGATTTGAGTAAGTTTTTGTAATCCGGATTTTGGCAACACCGTACTTGGCTGTCAGCTGTCAAATGTCGTGTCTGTTTTTATTCTTTAGTATTGCCTTACAAAACTATTAAATATCTCCCAGTGTTGCACTGGAGTGTTGGTTAGCGATCGCATTTCCCTGGTACAAATTTAGTTGTAAGAATTTTCTTAAACCATCGCCTAATTATAAGCTGTAATAATCGTATAAGTGACCAAGTCAAGCGCCCGTCAGTCGACAGATCTGCGGCACCAAGATGCAGTAGAATCTAGATAAAATAATCAAAACAAAGAGTCTGAACTTGTACACAATAATCTTGCTCCCAATTACATAAAACTCTTCTGCCCTCTAACAATAAGTTATTGATACGTAATCGTTCATAACATTTGTTAGTTCCAGGAAAGAAATCGATCCATCAGCAGCTCCAAACTCATTTATATCTACAATAGAACCTCTACATTCAAGAAAACCAAGTAGGAGCAGAAGTCCTAGTGTTCCTCAAAGGCATAGTGTCTCTACTATATATTCTGATTTAACGCTAAGACACGGTCAACCTTCGAGAATTAAACTAAAATACAAAGATCAGATGCCATCACAGAACAAACCTCCACAGCGTTTGAGGATTACTGCTTCTCAGGAAAAGCATGGTAAAAGATACGATGTTATAAGAGAAAACACCCCAAAGGCTAGAAACCACGCAGATAACACAATGGCCCATAAAGAATATGGTAGAGATAGATACCGCTATATTTATAGAAGACAAAATAAAAATACCACAACATCTAACACAGCTGCTGATACAAATCTTATAAAAAGGATTAAAGATCTTGAAAAGGAATTAAAAGAAGTCAAATTTAGAATTACTCGCGAAGACACAGTCGCGCCTGATCTTCGAAATGTAACCGACAGTTACATGCTAAAAGAAAATATAGAAAAAAATAACAATGTTGATGTCAATGATATAAATTCAGGAGAAAATTACATTCACAAAGTAGAAAAGCCAGGTAAAAATGTAGAACTGACAACTGAACATGATAACATTACGACTATAAGAGTTACTAATCTGCCTCATACGATTAATGGTGATAACAAAACAGTTACTAGAATGAATCATACAGCTAATGTTTTAAATAACGGAGTCAAGGATAACCGCGAAAAGGTATTCAAACTGATGGTCGGAGATGATAGACTTAATTTTGGATTCGATGATAAGAATGACGATCCAGCTGATATTGGATTAATGAATTACGGAGATGAAGATAATGTATGGAAGGACCATTTTACACTGGATTTGAAGCCAAGCACAAAGAGTTTTACAAAAATAACACCTTCTCCAGATACCACCGCTGTAAAAACTACCAAAAAAGAATCCATTTCTTTAATAACGGAAAAATTTCAGTCAGTTCCTCAACGGCTGTCAGCGTCATCTTCAAATAACACAGCAAACAACGCTAGAAAGGATATAAACTTAAGTTATCCTACCGATAATGTTGCACACAAAAATAATGCCACAAATATTCCAAATTCAACCAAACCTATAGACATTACTAAACAGATTAAAAATATCACCAATAATATTTTGAAGGAATTGAAGAAAGAAACAGATAATACTGTGACAATTACCGCCGCTACCGGCTTTGATTTTAAGCCTTTGAATGAATCTCCATTTGATATCAACATGGAGAAAGTACTAACTAATTCTTCTCCACAAACTTTGTTAGGCACTGAAAGTATTACTCCACTGCAGGGATTGCCTTTCACCGACCCGTTTGATGGTATCGACGATGATATTTTAATGGCTAAAATACCAGAAATGAATTATTAATAGTTATTTGCTAATAAACTATGGGTTGTTATATTAAAAATATTATTTTTCTGTCTTTTATACAGTGAGTTTATTCATTCCAAAATTAAGCTGTGGTATGGGTTTCTTCGGCCGAAGATCGAGCTCTGTGGCGTTCAGTAGGGGAGGCCTACGTCTGGCAGTGGACGAGTATAGACTGATGATGATGATGGGTTTCTTGTTGTGTTGTGTCATTACTAGCTCAGAGTATGGATTCGTGTCTAGTTCATTATCTTAGGGCCCTTCTTCATCTTAAAATCATTAAATTAAAGAATATTGATTTGAATATCTGATTCAGGGAAATAAGAGAGCGTATTAAAACAAAAGTTTATCCTTGCCTTTTTATAAGATTAAAACGTGATATTATAGTCTATTTAGGAACCGGCTTTGAATGGCAAAGCGGTAACCAAAAGTTATCAAAATTTATAGCTGCAATGTTGGTGAATGGTATAATAGTCAATAAATATTTCTCGTTCACAAGGGTAAGCATATAATTATAAGATAGGGCATTATCAAATAAAGCAACTAACTATCTTTCCTTTCTCAGCTGAGAGTCCGGTGTTTGAAGTAGGATAATCTGTTTTCTTGGTCACAAAATTAAATATTGGTTTGTCGTAATACATTTCTACCGTAGTTTGGCAGGAACCGTTTCTACCAAAAAGTTTCGTGTTTCAATGTGTGGTATTAATATTTTTATAACGCTGACAACCCAGTTTATATTTTTTGACACGCCTTGGTGATAATTTGCAGCTATTTTTTATTGAAAATCCTAAGATTTTGTGTGCTTAATTACAAGAACTGAGTGAAATTTAGTGCATTAAAAACTGTTACATCTTTGTGACTCTGTGTAGTGTGAATAAATCGAAGGAATTGTTGCGAATCTTCAGGTAAAAGTGGCTTTAAATTGTTGTCAAGTTATAATCATGCCGAATTACAACACCCGTTATTATACTGCGCCGACTTGGAACGTAATACTTTTCAACATAGTAGAGTAATATCATAGTATTTGTAATTACAGCTTTTCAGGAAAAGTAATAAAAAAACAAAGTTAACAACAAACTTTGAAAGGTTTTATGTAAAATATATTCATATAACGTCTTTCACTGTAGTTTTTTTGCGTGTACAATCATTTTACAGGTGAGAAAATGCATATTATTGTCATGACTCATTCATTGTTCATTCAAAAGTTAGTAAGTATACAAATATGTACGATTATCTACTGTATTATGCTACTTTCAAGTATTCTGCTATTTGAAGTACTCTTGATTAGCGGTTCGTGGTGATTTCATGGTAATTTGCCGTAACTTTCACTATTAAAAAGGTCAGATCGAAGTATGAACGTAAATGATGACTAAAAGTGCTTTTGTACTAAGAAAATGAGTTCGTTATTAGTATTAATAATGCTTACAAGTAGTTTTATCGAGAAATGATGCCAGTTAAACGACTTTGAAAAAGGTTGAGGTTTAATATTGGTCTGTATGTGTTTTTATGTATGTTCATCAATATGTTTGTTATAGTAAACCTATTTTAACACATGCAGCGCGATAGCACCATTGAGGCAGATGTTGTGGGAATAGCAATGTTATTTTTAGCATAAATAACATCATACATCATCATCAACCCAATTATTGTCCTACTGCTGGGCATGGGTCTTCAACCTATGGAAAATCAGTGAGAGGCAAAGTTAACCCACAATGTGGTAAAGGTCGCTGGATTCTGCTGGATGCATGTGTTGCTTGTCCGGTTGTCATTGCGATCTTTAGGCGAGATCTATGTCCAGCAGTGGACGTCTAATGATTGATTTAACGATGATGAGGATAGCTAAAAAGACAGAAAGAGAGAAGAAACTTACTACTTAACTCACTGATAAAGCATGTCTCTTAATAGTTTTCTATTCTCCTAAAGCTAATCAATAAGTTACCATTATAATGCTAAGTAAAAGAAAGAAAGAAAGAAAAACGTTACAGGGTTCAATATTACTGTAAATAATAAAATAATATAAAAAGAAATAACAAAATGAAGCATTTTATATGTAAGCATATACACTGAGACACTAACTAAAACTTTATGAGGCCAAAAAACAATCCTTAACTCAGCATACTGCTGCAACACTAATAAATTAATTGTATTAAAATATAAATAATTAAATAAAAATGTATAATATAATAAATAATATAATATACTTATACATTGGTCATTATATAAAATGATACAAAGTTAAAAAGGGAAGTAAAACTTCCCCCTCTCTCCTACATTTGCCGTGCCCGACAAGGCCCACACATGTTTCTTATAATTGTGTTGTAACATCTATATAACTTGTGCAGTGCAATAAATGTATAGAGTATTGAGTATTAAATTAATGCTGCAGCGCTGGTTTTCAGATAGGACCTACTGTAGATGTTCTCTGTAGTCTCACACTTGCATTGAGACACTTACAAGTCATGTAACATATTATTTTAGAATCTAAATGACTTAAGCATTTTAACCCTTTGAACGCCATTGTCACAAATACGTGACGCGAAAATTATCCAAATGAGCGACTTCATTACCATCGATACAAATACGTGACAACTTTACAGGGTAGGATAATACGAAATATGAATTAGGACGATGTTTTAGATTCGAATATTTTTAAAAAATATGTCTAATTTAAAACCAAAGTCTTCTTTAAAGTAGCGACGGGACATGCAAATTTTACGCTGTGGCGTTCAAAAGGTTAATAACAACCTCAGAAAAAAGAAGAAACTTAAAAAATCATGGTCTCTTTTAAAGTATAAATATCTTTGTTTACAATGTGTGAGCCTAACAATGTAGGTTAAAGTCTGAAATTGCCTGATTTAATTCTTAATGCAACTTTGAGTTAATCTGTCCATACTGACAGCACGCATACATCAGCCATCATGTAGCTCAACCGTTATTGAAAGAGCTCAACGACCCGACGCATCAGTGCAAGATCAGTGGGACATTTGCATAAGCCATTTCAAAATCCAAACGACATTAAGAGTTTGTAAGCATATTTTTATCTACCTACAAAGTGCTCACATTCACATAATTATGTATAATAATTACAATAAATAATGTCAGAACATAACAATTGATATAATGTCAAAATATAAATAAAATATAACATTGATATATAAATTGTGTCATAAATTCCTAACATACATAATATAAATAAATAAATAATAAATATTCCTGGACATTATGGCACACAGCGCCATCTAGTTCCGTGCTAAGCAACGAGGCTTATGTTACGGATACTAGCTGGTTGATATACTACATATATACTTTTTTTTTGTAAATACTAATAAATATTATAGATAGATACATCCATGACTCGGATACAAATGTTCATGCTCATCACACAAACATTTGTCCCTACCGGGATTCGAACCCGGGACCCATAGCACAGAAGGCAGTGTTAACTAACGCTGGACTAACTGGGTCGTCGTAATATATTTGTTTTGCCTGTTAATAAATATACCGTCTGCCGTTCTAGCAACAACAATGGCTACGATGACGGAGCAGTACGGCACCACGGGGACCCTCACCCTCAAGTGGGACCCTCGCAACCTGGAGATACGCACCATGTCGGTGGAGCGCACCCTGGAGCCCCTGGTACTGCAGGTCACCACGCTGGTGAACAGCAAAGACCGTGACGCCAAGAAGAAGAGACGTGAGTACACTTTGAATCAAGATTTTTATTTCTAATGGCTGGGACTTGCAGTATCATTATATCGTTGTTGTTAAACCAATATCTGCTATATGCAAAAAGTATAACTTTGAGATAGTTAATATAAATAGCAGTTTTTATTTGACAATATTTTGGCTGAAGCACATAGCATGTTTTTTTAGCGTCTACAGTTCACCTTATAATGATTAGAATCACATAGCAGCCTTTTTATACGAATTTTGATTAGAAAACTAGTCATAATAATAGAATCTACTCGCTGTAAAGGGAGTATTCTGGATTGGGCAGAATTGTCCAATCGATATTGCTATGTCTCCGTAAGACATAAGTAACATAAAGAAGGCCAAATTCAACACATCAGTTGGATACCTCGGTGGCTCAGTTGGCAGAGCGTCTGGAGTACCAATCCAGAAGACGCGGGTTCGAGTCCCGCCTGAGGTTGAATTTTTCTTTTTTAATAAAATTTAATAGTCATAATAGTCAAAATGTCGAAATCTCCAAAAAGTGCACATAGCAGATATTCATTTGACAATGATGATGTCTTTTGAAAGATCGGAATAGGTACAGCTTATTTACTTAAAGATCGAGAAAGTAACTGCATAGATTTTTAATACAAGGAATTATAATCACAATTATCCATAATAGTGTGCTGGTACCTACAGTTAAGTATGGAAGTGAAAGTTGGGTATGGCAGAAGAGGCATGAAAGCAGAATGAATGCCGTGGAAATTCATTCTTTGAGAAGTATGTGTGGTGTAACTTTGAATGATAGATTGAGGAATGATGTGATAAGAAAACGTTGTGGTTTGAAAGACGACGTAGTGACAAAAGTTGAGAAGAATGTACCGAGATGGTTTGGGCATGTTGAAAGGATGAATGATAGGCGATTTACGAAAGGAATTTATAAGGCGGATGTCAGTGGAAACGCCGGGAGGGGGCGCCCTAGAAGGACATGCACCGACCTAATTGGTGAACTCCTTCAAAAAGGCGCGCAGTACTCGTAACCGGCGCGCGTGCATGACGTATGAATGTGGACCAGGCAAAAGTGGTATGCGGGAACCGTAGCGCGTGGCATTCTGTAGTTTCTGCCTACCCCCATGGAAAAAGGCGTGAGTGTATGTATGTATGTATTATAGCCACAACTAATACAACCGCTATGACCGAGTGCTATCGCCAAAGTGAGTGCTGCACGCTGCAGGCGCATCGGGCACTCCATCGCAGGCGCGATATTACGTCACGATGTCGCGATGTTAATAAGCTGCGCTCCCATTATTATTATTCCGTAGAACACACTAGCAGCTAATTAGCTGGTGCGTGTATATCAAATAGCTTGGAGATGTTTTCCTTGTGCAATCTGTTCTTGAAGCCGTTCAATGTTGGAGTCATGACAGTTTTTTATTATTTTATTTATTTATTTATTTTTATTACTGCGGTGTTCTGTAAGGCGGAGGTACTTCCCCAGTCGGGCAGCAGTTTAAGTGAGGAATTTCACTATGCCCTACCTCTCAAAATAGCATAATAATGGTAGCCCTTCTCTGTACGTTCTCAATTAGTTCAATGTTTTTTTTGAAGTCCCAGATTATATAAGCATAGTCACCATGGTCCGATGCTTCTAACAATATTCCTATGGATTTATCTGTATTTTTTTCAGCTGGCAAGTCTAAAAGGGCTAGTGCGTTGGTGGCCACCGTGGAAAGAGCCACAGAGATCTTCATAGAGAGAGGACAGACGATAGCTTATGAGAACCCGGAGATCACCCAGCAGATGCTCACTGCTGTGGAGGAAGTTAGGAAGGCCGGTGAGTCATCATCATCAACCCATTACCGTCCCACAGCTGGGCACGGTTCTCCTCTCATTTGAGAGGGGTTAGGCTATAGTCCATCACGCTAGCCTACTGCGGGTTGCCAGACTTCACATGCTTTCGAGAAAATCTCTCAAGCATGCACCTGCATGCTCAGAAGAAACCTTTGTTCTCGATGTTTTCCTTCGCCGTTTGAGCATGTGATGAATACGCACATAACTTCCCAAGTCAGTGGTGCCTGCCTTGTTTTTGAACTTGAGATCTTTTACATCTTAGTCCATTGGTCACACCACTAGGCTACTACTACACACTAAGCTGATCAATGATTTTTCTAAATATGCCGAGTAGATTACTCCATTAGAAGAAAAAACAAGAACATCTCTGCATTATTTACTTTTTTTATATTCGCAAAGATAGCCGAGATAATAGCAAGCAAAGTGCGCATTTTCGCGCGGAATTATTTAAAAACGTACGCGGCGTTTGATCGCGTTGAGACGTCACGAATCCCCTCAACGTTAAGATAAGTACATTGCGCGAGCGAAACACCACTTCAATGAGTTCCATTTCCTATGGGGATCGCTGACGTCACGCACCAAGCGCACGCTTCTTGGAAATTTAACAAGTTTTGTTACTTCTTACGGTCATAATTTCCGTAATTCTGTCCAGAAATATTTATTTATTGGAACGAAGTTCCTTATAGCTTGTTGCGAAAGGGGGCTAGACGGAAAAAATTAAGACGAAAAGTTGTAACGAAACTTTTTGCTATAGCAAGCTATTGTAAGCCTTGCGGCGTGCGCATGTTTCTCTGTCTGTCTCTCTCTTTCTCTAATAGAAAGCAAGGGACACCCGGATGGAACGAAGTTCCTTTCGATTAATTAGTGAAGGAATTGTAAAAAGGAAGTTCGTTCCATCCAGGTGTCCCTTGACACCTGTGAAGTGTTTATCGATGGTGTCCCCCGGCAGGTGCGGGCATGAGCGTGGCGGCGCGCGAGTTCTCGGAGGAGCCGTGCGCGTCCGCCGTGCGCGGCGGCATGGTGCGCGCCGCGCGCGCGCTGCTCTCCGCCGTCACGCGCCTGCTCATCCTCGCCGACATGGTGGACGTGCACCTGCTGCTCAACAAGCTCAACACGGTTACTATCTACCTTACACACAGTCACGCAGAGGGGCCCTGGGCCCCTGTATCTAAATTTGTTACAGGGCCCATGACCATTGTCGTTTCTAAAAAGCTCATCATCAACTGCCAGACGTCCACTGCTGGACATAGGTCTCCCCCAAGGATCGCCACGATGACCGGTTATGCCGCCCGCATTCACCGGATTCCAGCGATCAACTATTCTAAAAAGCTAAAACTAAAAAATACCAAAACACAAAAAAGAAACTAAAGAAAAATTGGGACGAACTTTATTTTTTAGCCCCAGCGGCCTTGATCACCTAGATCTAATTATAACATTTTACAATTTAGCCCCAGCGGCCTTGATCACCTAGATCTAATTATAACATTTTACAATTTAGCCCCAGCGGCCTTGATCACCTAGATCTAATTATAACATTTTACAATTTAGCCCCAGCGGCCTTGATCACCTAGATCTAATTATAACATTTTACAATTTAGCCCCAGCGGCCTTGATCACCTAGATCTAATTATAACATTTTACAATTTAGCCCCAGCGGCCTTGATCACCTAGATCTAATTATAACATTTTACAATTTAGCCCCAGCGGCCTTGATCACCTAGATCTAATTATAACATTTTACAATTTAGCCCCAGCGGCCTTGATCACCTAGATCTAATTATAACATTTTACAATTTAGCCCCAGCGGCCTTGATCACCTAGATCTAATTATAACATTTTACAATTTAGCCCCAGCGGCCTTGATCACCTAGATCTAATTATAACATTTTACAATTTAGCCCCAGCGGCCTTGATCACCTAGATCTAATTATAACATTTTACAATTTAGCCCCAGCGGCCTTGATCACCTAGATCTAATTATAACATTTTACAATTTAGCCCCAGCGGCCTTGATCACCTAGATCTAATTATAACATTTTACAATTTAGCCCCAGCGGCCTTGATCACCTAGATCTAATTATAACATTTTACAATTTAGCCCCAGCGGCCTTGATCACCTAGATCTAATTATAACATTTTACAATTTAGCCCCAGCGGCCTTGATCACCTAGATCTAATTATAACATTTTACAATTTAGCCCCAGCGGCCTTGATCACCTAGATCTAATTATAACATTTTACAATTTAGCCCCAGCGGCCTTGATCACCTAGATCTAATTATAACATTTTACAATTTAGCCCCAGCGGCCTTGATCACCTAGATCTAATTATAACATTTTACAATTTAGCCCCAGCGGCCTTGATCACCTAGATCTAATTATAACATTTTACAATTTAGCCCCAGCGGCCTTGATCACCTAGATCTAATTATAACATTTTACAATTTAGCCCCAGCGGCCTTGATCACCTAGATCTAATTATAACATTTTACAATTTAGCCCCAGCGGCCTTGATCACCTAGATCTAATTATAACATTTTACAATTTAGCCCCAGCGGCCTTGATCACCTAGATCTAATTATAACATTTTACAATTTAGCCCCAGCGGCCTTGATCACCTAGATCTAATTATAACATTTTACAATTTAGCCCCAGCGGCCTTGATCACCTAGATCTAATTATAACATTTTACAATTTTTTTCTTACAAATTTTAGGGGGCCCTGTAGCCCAGGGCCCCATGTCGTTGATATACTGCGTCGGCGATAGCTACGCGCCTGCTTTAATACATACAGTTAGCGTCAAATAGTGACACTCAAGGTATTCAAAAAGATTGAATTAAATTAAAAAAAACCCCGACTCATATTATGACGGTTAACACCCCTGACTTACTCATCTTTGAAACAAAAAAAAAACAAAATCAAAATCTGTGCATCCGTTCGGGAGCTACGATACCACAGACATATACACACACAGTCACGTCAAACTTATAACACGCCATAGCTCTTGTGTCAGCGGTTAAAAATATAGTTTAATTCGACTTCGCTTTACAGGTTGAAAACGACTTAGACAAGTTGAAGTCGGCCTCCTCACAATCGGAGCTGTTGGAGTCAGCTCGCCAGTTCGGGAGGTCTGCGGCTGAGCTGGCGGCTCAGGCTGCCAAGCGCCAGCGGGAGCTGAAGGAACCGAGGATGAAGGATGAGCTGGCCGCGGCCAGGGCTGTGCTGAAGAAGCACTCCACCATGCTGCTCACAGCCTCCAAGGTACAAAGCTTTCAAAGTTAAATGTTTTAATTTCAATTAGATCAATATTGCAGGTATTTTTTGACCGACTTTAAAAAAGGAGGAGGTTCTCAATTCAACGGAGGTTCTGTTAAGCGGTTTTTGCATGAAAGAGTAACAAATTTTTTTGAGAATACATACATATTATACATACATATATCCTTGGCTCGGATACAAATCTTTGACGCCCAAACGTTTGTCCCTACCGGGATTCGAACCCGGGACCCATAGTACAGAAGGAAATTAATTAAATAAAAAAGGCAGTGTTAACTACCGCTTGACTAACTGAGTCGTCAAAATGAGATACAGCGTAGGTCCGAGGATACTGCCCTGTGGGACGCCGTATGATATGAGAAGCTCATATTCACTAATCCAATCGTTTACTTTAAGACGTTGCTTACTCCTGGACAGGCAAGTCTTAAACAGCGCAAGTTGAGTACCTCTGACACCATAACATTCAAGTAGTAATAAGTGCAGGGACAGAGATCGCATCGAACGCCTTCGCGAGATCCAAAAAAATACCGATAACTTTTTCCTTCTCGTCCAGATTCATTACCACATTGAAGTGAAGGGCGGGCGTCTTTGGGGGCTGTCTTTATTGTCGACGTTCAAAAAGAGCCAATTTAAATGCTACTTTGAATAAATGATATTTTGATTTAGATTTTTTGATTTTTGACATTATTGGTTAGATCTAGAACTAGGATCTATATATGTATATAAGCCGTATTGTCTGTACAGGTGTACGTGCGGCACCCGGAGCTGGCGGCCGCGAAGGCCAACCGCGACTACGTGCTGCGCGCCGTGTGCTCGGCCGTGGACAGCATCTCCGCCGTCGCCAAGGGACAGCCCATACCCGTCGTCGGTCAGTTGTTACATACCATCACGCCCCTCGTCCCCGCAGGGTCAGGCAGAGGTGTACTAGTATATACAACCGCGACTACGTGCTGCGCGCCGTGTGCTCGGCCGTGGACAGCATCTCCGCCGTCGCCAAGGGACAGCCCATACCCGTCGTCGGTCAGTTGTTACATACCATCACGCCCCTCGTCCCCGCAGGGTCAGGCAGAGGTGTACTAGTATATACAACCGCGACTACGTGCTGCGCGCCGTGTGCTCGGCCGTGGACAGCATCTCCGCCGTCGCCAAGGGACAGCCCATACCCGTCGTCGGTCAGTTGTTACATACCATCACGCCCCTCGTCCCCGCAGGGTCAGGCAGAGGTGTACTAGTATATACAACCGCGACTACGTGCTGCGCGCCGTGTGCTCGGCCGTGGACAGCATCTCCGCCGTCGCCAAGGGACAGCCCATACCCGTCGTCGGTCAGTTGTTACATACCATCACGCCCCTCGTCCCCGCAGGGTCAGGCAGAGGTGTACTAGTATATACAACCGCGACTACGTGCTGCGCGCCGTGTGCTCGGCCGTGGACAGCATCTCCGCCGTCGCCAAGGGACAGCCCATACCCGTCGTCGGTCAGTTGTTACATACCATCACGCCCCTCGTCCCCGCAGGGTCAGGCAGAGGTGTACTAGTATATACAACCGCGACTACGTGCTGCGCGCCGTGTGCTCGGCCGTGGACAGCATCTCCGCCGTCGCCAAGGGACAGCCCATACCCGTCGTCGGTCAGTTGTTACATACCATCACGCCCCTCGTCCCCGCAGGGTCAGGCAGAGGTGTACTAGTATATACAACCGCGACTACGTGCTGCGCGCCGTGTGCTCGGCCGTGGACAGCATCTCCGCCGTCGCCAAGGGACAGCCCATACCCGTCGTCGGTCAGTTCCTCATCATCATCATCATCGTAACCTTAAATATCAGCCTATTGCTGTCCACTGCTGAACTTAGGCCTCCCCCAAAGACGGTCAACCATCTCGATCTTGGGCAGCTTGCATCCATCCGCTGGCAGCCACCTTTTTCAAATCGTCGGTCCATCGTGTCACAGTACTCCAATATTAACAATAATTACTCTTATTAATTAAAGTTAAATTTACAATAAACTTACATAGTTTTTAGGTCCTTGTTACTTGAATAAATAAATATACATGCCGTCACGCCTGTTGTTCACGCACACATGAACACAGCACTCATCTAATCTCATGTGTCATTTTATATTCATTAATAACATTAATTTACAATCATTCAATACAGTCCATTATTTAAATCTCCCTGGCCTATCCATGGTCCTTCGAGCCGGATCATGGATAGGCCAGGGAGATTGAAATAATGGACTGTATTGAATAGTCGCTGAACCGATTTAGGTGAAATTTGTTATGGGGATAGGTTTTGTCCCGAAAATCATCCCTTAAAAGGGCGATTTGGTGGATAGGAGTTTGTATGCAGAAACACAACTATTGTTGTTTCACTGCGGTGTTCTGTAACGCGGAGGTACTTCCCCAGTCGGGCTCAGTTTGAACGGGGAATCTTCTAGAAGAAATTTCTAAAAATATTAGTATATTGATATTAATTTGTTCTGGTTTCCAGGTGGTAATCGTCCCGTGGAAGGACCTGGCGAATTGGCTCAAGCTCTTGATGACTTCGATGTGAGTACACCAATCATGGGCGTATCTAGCCTTTTAATCCAGGGGGGGGGGGAGTAAAAAAATTGCCTACGACCGATTCTCAGACCTACCATACAAAATTTATTAATAATACGTCCAGCCGTTTCGGAGGGGTTCAGCGACAAACACCGTGATGCGAGATGTTTATACATAAGATATAGAAGTAAAGTTAACTGATTGACTGTCATATCAATGTCCCATTGCTGAGCACCAACATTTGTATCCGAGTCATGGGTGTATCTATGTATTACATGTATGTATTTACAAATAAAAAAAAAAGTATATACGTAGTATATCAACCATCTGGTATCCGTAACACAAGCCTCGTTGCTTAGCTCGGCAACTAGATGGCGCTGTGTCATAATGTCCGGAAATATTATTATTATTATGTGATTACACTACATTAAGCACCTTTAGAATGAAAGTGAACTCAAAAAATAGATCGGTCTCTTTTTCTCCACAGGGTTTTAGAGCCTAGTCTTATTAAGTCCAGTTAATGGCAAAATCAGAAATTCCTGTAAGGGGCTGTCCATGAATCATGTGATGATTTTAAAAAAAAATTAACCCCTTCCTCCCCCATGGTGATACGTGGTGAGGTTTAAGACAACCCTCCCCCTCACCCCCCACCAAAAATTACGTGTATTTTTTAGTACCTACAAAGAATCTTAAATGTTTGTAATACTATTTTTAGGTTTAGAAATCACGCGTTTGACGAGAAAATAAGTACACGTGATATTTTACTATACCCCCTCTCCCCCATGTGATATTTAGTGATTTTTGTTGAACCCCTCACCCCCCCTTTCGAATCTCACGTGATTAATGGACAGCCCCTAATTTTGAGTTAGGGTCACTTTCAATCTAAAGGTGCGATTTGTAAGACTAGAAATGAATGTGTTGATTTGATTTGACGACCCGTTTAGCTCAGCGGTAGTTAACGCTGCCTGCTGTGCTATGGGTCCCGGGTTCGAATCCCGGTAGGGACAAATGTTTGTGTGATGAGCATCAACATTTGTTTCCGAGTCATGGATGTATCTATGTATAATATGTATGTATTTACAAAAAAAAAAAAGTATATATGTAGTATATCAACCAACTAGTATCCGTAACACAAGCCTCGTTGCTTAGCTCGGCAACTAGATGGCGCTGTGTCATAATGTCCAGGAATATTTATTATTATTATTATTGTTGATGGTTGTTGGCTGGCGTGTTGTCAGGAGCGCATGGTGATGGAGCCGCTGGCGTACTCGGAGCTGCGCACGCGGCCGTCGCTGGAGGAGCGCCTCGAGTCCATCATCTCCGGCGCCGCGCTCATGGCCGACAGCTCCTGCACCAGGTGCGGACACATTTATATAACTCAATAGGAATGTTGACACAAAATCATGTTTCGTGTTAGTTTTATTATAGGTTGTATTATTAGAACATCGAAAATCTCATAATTTTTATTTAATACATCAAATTCAATTCATTGAAACTAATTTAAAAAGTTTTATTTATCACCAACTGTCACGTTACTGCAGAACATCAAGAAGAGCGCGTGACGTCACTAACCGATAAACAAACCGCAAACATTTCTGTTTTTTGTGTCCATACCGACGTGAAACTGAAAATTTGTAAAACTTTGTGTTTATTTTGATTTTTTGTATTCACTTTTTTACGAATAAAGCATAAATTCGACAAGTTCTCATCAATAGAGATCCATGTCTAACGGTTAGTGACGTATGTAATCGCGTGACAGCTGTAACAGTGTTTTGGCGGGTAAAATAAATATTCCGTTATTTTAATATATTTTCTCATAGAAAATACTTATATTTTTAAATAAACTTCTTTTTTACTGATAAACACGAGTCGATCTTTGAAATAAAAACAATTCCGAAAAATTGTCAACATCCCTATTATTATTATTCTAACGACCTCTGGTCTAGTGGTTCGAGTACCGGAATGCTGATCACAAGGTCGTGGGTTCGATTCCCACGGGACACAAATATTTATGTGATGAAGTCTGTGTGTTTGTCTGGGTGTTTCCTTAACAGCTTGTAAATACTTATAATACATGGGAAACATTCCTATTTATTATAAGTATGTATTTACAAAAAACAAGTATAATAAGTATTGTATCCATCGTCTAGTACCCATATTACAAGCTCTGCTTAGTTTGGGACTAGATGGTGCTGTGTCAAATGTCGCAGAATATTATTATTATTATTTATTTTAGAATTCTCGTACGAAGTTCTAATGTATCTTTGTAATTAAATCTATTGAGGGTACTTCTAACAAATCAGATGATAATAATATAACAAAATATAACAAAAGCAGCGTTGGACTAAACAGTCTGTTGGGGCTTTCGCCGTTGTCAATACCCCGGTTGTGTGTTGGTAAATAATACGCACTCGAAGCACTGTTTAGTTTAATAGTTTATTTGTTAAGAGTTCTAATCACAATCACTAGTCTACGCGTTGTTAGATAGTCTGAGTCGCACTTTACGTATAGTTATTGTCACCTTAACGCGTGACGGCGGTTTTGATACGACGGCAGTTTAGTAACGACTACAGTAATGCTTAATTGTTTTTACGTTCGTACGGTAATTTGCTGTATGAGCAATATGGCTCGTACACAGTCCAACGCTGCTTTTGTTAGTTAGAAGTATATATCATTATAATAATAACTAAATTAAATAATAAATATTCTGCGACATTAATTCACACAGCACCATCTAGTCCCAAACTAAGCAGAGCTTGTACTATGGGTACTAGACAATGGATATAATACTTATATACGTTTTTTTTGTAAATACATACTTATAATACATAGGAAACACCCAGACGAACACAAACACTTATATTCATTACATAAATATTTGTGTCCCGTGGGAATCGAACCCACGACCTCGCAATCATTAGTCCGGTACTCGAACCACTAGACCACAGAGGTCGTCAATAATATCGATATGATCATCATCAACCCATTACTGTCTCACTGCTGGGCACGGGTCTCCTCTCATTTGAGAGGGCTTAGGCTATAGTCCACCACGCTAGCCTACTGCGAGTTGGTAGACTTCACATGCCATCGAGAAAATCTCTCATGCATGCAGGTTTCCTCACGACGTTTCCCTTCACCGTTTGAGCATGTGATAAATACGCACATAACTTCCGAAAAGTCAGTGGTGCGTGGTGGTTTGAACTCGAGACCTCTGACATCTCAGTGCACTGGTCAGAGAGCTGTGGTAATATCTTTATACCGTTATAAAAAATACTTATATTCTTGTATGTTACCGGTCATTGTCCAGCTGTACATTGAACAAAATATGATTCGCGCCTGTAATAGGTATTTAGTTACAGAATTATAATCATTTAAATCAATAAAACAGCCCTCAAAGTGCATATAACTGCATTGATTGTCTATTTCATGAAAAAGTCATTAAATCCAATTGTATGCAATGTGAGGGTCGTATTGATCATATTAATGATTATAATTCTGTAACTAAATACCTATTACAACAGTTAGTTTGAACACAGGGACGAGCGGCGCGAGCGCATCGTGGGCGAGTGTAACGCCGTGCGGCAGGCGCTGCAGGAGCTGCTGCACGAGTACATGGCCAACGTGAGTACCGCTACTGCCGTATCTGCCATACATTTTTGTTTATTCACTAGCTGACCCAGCAGATGTTGTTTTGCCGCATTATAGGGGTTGGTGGACAACCCTTATCACTAAGGGGTATGAAACATAGATGTTGGCCGATTCTCAGACCTACTCAATATGCTCACAAAATTTCATGAGAATCGGTCAAGCCGTTTCGGTGGAGTATGGCAACGAAAACTGTGACACGAGAATTTTATATATTAGATTTATTCACAAACATACAACTATTATTTATTTAAGGTACATTAACAATATACATATACATACTTTTACGAATCATACATCTGGATAGAGTTTCTTATATGTATATCAATTACAAATGTACACAACGTTTGCTGCAGATGATACTGTAACATGTTTTTCTTTTATTTCTCTTCTTTAAAGAAGAAACCTAATACAATAGCGTAGTTCTTATATCTAGTAGTACTTATGTCTAATTATGCATGCATACTTTATTCTCATATAACCTATATGTTATTATTTACTAACTATAAGATAACAGACAATAAGCGGTTCATGTAAATTCTTCTTATTTTAATTGTTCAATATTGTCGATATAGTAAGATTTAAAGCATGTAATTACCATTTTTTATTAAGAAAAAAAAATTCAACCTCAGGCGGGACTCTGCCAACTGAGCCACCGAGCTCGGTGGCTCAGTTGGCAGAGCGTCTGGAGTACCAATCCAGAAGACGCGGGTTCGAGTCCCGCCTGAGGTTGAATTTTTCTTTCTTAATAATAATCTTAGCTTGAAATAAGCTAAAAAATACAAAAAGAGATCATGTAATTACCAATTAACCTTACACGGGCGTCGTGCATAGATATAAGTTTAGCGTAGACTGCCTCCCAAGGTACAGGCTTCGCCTAGTTTGGGAGACTGCGGACTACTACAGCAAGTTAAGGCATAATGTTTACGAAATTGGTACCTAGTTTATAATACTGCTAGTTTAACTACATAAATTGTGGTCTACTGCTTCCTTGATCTGATGCAATAAAGATTATTATTATTAGTTTAAAAGGTTTTTCATTTGAAGTGAAACTTCTTTATCGGGGTTGGAAAAAATTTAGTGTAACGTTTTTGCGTTACGCGCCATCTTTATTTGAATAGGTAACCATAGCAACATGATGTTTGTTTGACAACTAAAAACTATACCTTTTCCAATACACCAAGATCATTTGTTTTTCTATTGAGAACTTGCTATTGGTTGAGACATCGACGTTTTGATAAATAGAAGATTATGATTGGTTCCCACTATTATTTGGAACTGACAGAGTTACAAATCGAAGACTATTAATTCAAACGCTCTTTTTAAATTCAATGTTATTCGAGTAGATACCATAATTACCTATATCAATAATCATAAAATACAGTTGGAAAACAACTAGTTTAACCAATGCATGTCTATTATAATAAAAGCCTTTTGCATAAACTTTATATTTAACCAATTTCTGTGAAGTTGTAAATAGTAAATCATTTTTCGAAAAATGATGTCATAAAGCAGGTTCACTTCTTACGTGTGTACACTAATACACACATTTTTTTTTTCTTAGCTCTGGCCAGTTTTAACTACATTTACGGGCTTAGCCAAGTAAATGTAGCGTGTAGTGTGTAGTGTTATGAGTGGGGCGTGAATTCGTGCTCGTCAAGTCGCATAAACTTTCTGACGATTCTGCAGGTGTTTAAAATGGCCGCTTTTTGTAGGGTGATGTAAACCGACTCTTTCAGGTCTATCAATTTTAGGCTGTGGATGAGATGGTTTGGAATAATGCCTGTAGTAGAAAGAACTATGGGTACTACGTATACTTTATTATGTCTCCATATTCTAGCGACTTCCTCTTTTAATTCTATTATTATTATTATTCACTCAATGTGCAATTAAATATGTCGATCTGTTGTGATATTGCGTGGAGCGCGCGTGAGGGGCGCGTGCAGTAAGTTGGCGCGCGGACAGCACAGCCGGCCATTTTGCTACCGACACAATCGTCCACTGTTATCTACATTGTTTGACGCCGCGTTTAGTTCAGCGGTGCTATGGGTCCCGGTCAAATGTTTGTGTGATGAGCATCAACATTTGTATCCGAGTCATGGATGTATCTATGTACAATATGTATGTATTTACAACAACAAAAAAAGTATATATGTAGTATATCAACCATCTAGTATCCGTAACACAAGCCTCGTTGCTTAGCTCGGCAACTAGATGGCGCTGTGTCATAATGTCCAGAGATATTTATATATATGACGGCGCATGCGTGCGTCGCCGATAATGTCAATGTCAAATTTGAGAGTGGCTGTTGTCAAAGTCGCTCTAGCGGAGCGTCGTGTGAATGGAAGCGGTGCGGGTATCTTGTGTTGGAGACGAGCTGAACGGGAACCGCAAGCGCGCCACGTCTGCGACGAATCGCTTGTAATCTGCCCGAATAGTGTGCCCTAGTATCTGATTATAATGAGAAGTCAGAAGCGATATAATGCCTCCTGATCAAAAATACGCCCACAACAACTGAATACACGATGAATTCTGATGAAGGCCTTCCTGCGCCAACATATATTTAAATTAAAAAAACAGTGAGCCGTCACGGGACGCCTGGCAGATGTGAAACATCGACATTATTTTGTAAAAGTAATATGCAGAAAAGAACATATTGTGATAGGAACTAAATATGTCATAATGATAAAATAAAATATTACGATTTTTGATGTGAAACATCTATAGCCGCACGTAAAACCGATTTCTGGCGTGGCGAAAGCGTCGCCACGAAATTTAAATTTGATTTTAGTTCTATTTTCAAGTTTACCTTTTTTTTCGAATTGTGAATAGGCTTGTGTCCACTAACAACAAATTGCTTGGTTTATAGTTTCTACATATAAATGAAGAGACGTAGATAAGAAAAAACCAGTCTATTTCTCATAAAAGTTAAAGATTATTAATATTTTTAGAAAATAAATTCGAACAAAATTGGCATTAAGTCATGTGACAACAAACACCAATCAGAAAATATGACGTCACGCTTTGCAAACATTGGCATAGTGGCATGGCTCCTTGGCCTTTGAGCCATTTCTTCATTAAGTATTTTTACAATTTATTAATGATGGAGGATAATACATGATAATGGTTGATTATTTGGTGAATGAATAGCTGTTAATAAAGGATGATACATGAATATATCAATGAATATAGCCCTAAAAAAAATCTAAATCATAAAATTGCAGAGTGTAACGTCATTCAAGACGCCATGACACTATTCAGCGTTTTCGAGGGAAATTTAAATTGTTTTTTTAAAATACAAAATACGTAAAGTAAATAATGCTTTTTTTTAAAATATAGCCTTTTTGGGATAAAATAGATATTAAAGTATCTAATTAAGCAATTTTTCAAATTTAGTCGACTAGCCTATTGTATTAAACCTCTTTGAGTTTGTGTTAATATGTTTCTTTTAACACTTATATATTTTTGATGTGGAAAAAAATCGTAATATTTTATTTTATCATTATGACATATTTAGTTCCTATCACAATATGTTCTTTTCTGCATATTACTTTTACAAAATAATGTCGATGTTTCACATCTGCCAGGCGTCCCGTGACGGCTCACTGTTTTTTCCAGATAACGATGACTATTTATTGAATAAGCATTTATTTTCATTAAATACAAAAAATTACGAATTTATTTGCGCATGGCGTCGCCACACCGTACACACTGCTGCATATAGACTGTATATATATATACCATCGTATAGCGTCGCCACGGCATGCGTCGCCACGCCAGAAATCGATTTTACGTGCGGCTATAGATGTTTCACATCAACAAATAAATAAATGTATGATTGTTGTATCAGCAGACGGGCAAGCCGGAGCAGTCGGGCGGCCTGGAGCGCGCCATCGAGAACATGTGCCGCAAGACGCGCGACCTGCGGAGGC
This sequence comes from Craniophora ligustri, assembly GCA_905163465.1. Classification (NCBI taxonomy): domain Eukaryota; kingdom Metazoa; phylum Arthropoda; class Insecta; order Lepidoptera; family Noctuidae; genus Craniophora; species Craniophora ligustri. Next base: position 5,475,524 of record LR990985.1, on the reverse strand, counting down.
AGCTGCGGAAGGCCGTCGTGGACCACGTCTCCGACAGGTGAGCTCGTCACCCCATTACTGTCCCACTGCTGGGCACGCGTCCCCTCTCATTTGAGAGGGATTAGGCTATAGTCCACCACGCTAGCCTACTGCGGGTTGGCAGACATCACACGCCATTGAGAAAGTCTTTTAAGAGTTCAGGTTTTCTTACGATGTGTTCCTTCAAAATAGGTGAGCTACTTTTTTATATTTTTGATTCATTCATCATCATAATAACAGTTCGATGACGTCGGCCGTCGCAGCGATCCTTAAGGGAGAACTATGTACAGCAGTGGACGTCTAAAGGTTGATATAATGACGAAATATATGTGTAAGAAGCAGAAGTAAATTAACAATAGCTGTGTTTCTGCGTGTGAGTAAGGTTACTAGAGCTCGTTGGAGGAGTGACTATTCTGACAGCATGGGAACTCATTTGCTGTCAGTTTAGTAATTCCCTATTTTAAGAAACCTTAACGGTTTCTGCAGGGGTTGGCAACGCAAACTATCTGGTGTTGCAAATGTCCATGGGCGGCGGTGATCACTTACCATCAGGTGAGCCGCCTGCTCGTTTGCCCCCTTAACGCCATAAAAAAAAATATACCGAGATTTCTCGTTCTTCATGTGTATAATGTTGTGTCTTATATTATGTATTCTTCCCAGTTTCCTGGAGACGAATGTCCCACTGTTGGTGCTGATGGAAGCAGCCAGGAACGGAAATGAGAAGGAGGTCGACGAGTACGCGCTGGTCTTCACGGAACACGCCAACAAATTGGTCGAGGTAAGGATATCAATAGACTGTATATACAGGGCCACTTTTCAATCACCGTCCAATTTTTTGTACACATTAGGTATCAGTAGTAACCATTTAGTAAAAAAAGGTAGGTATTTGTTTTACAATTAATTAATTCATCGGCGATCATAACAAAATGTGAGGACACTAAATACTACGTTTATCGCAAAAAAATCTCAAAGAACAAAAACGGGGCAAAGCCGAAAGTACATTACTAAACTAGTGGTATGTAAGGAGTTCCGTGACTTAATTTCATTAACATTTTCACGTGTAAACTTCAAGTGTTATAATGCATGCATCCATATATTGACGACCCGTTTAGCTCAGCGGTAGTTAACGCTGCCTGCTGTGCTATGGGTCCCGGGTTTGAATCTCGGTAGGGACAAATGTTTGTGTGATAAGCATCAACATTTGTTTCAGAGTCAAGGATGTATCTATGTAAAATATGTATGTATTTCCAAAAAAAAGGATATATGTAGTAAGTATATCAACCAACTAGTATCCGTAACACAAGCCTCGTTGCTTAGCTCGGAACTAGATGGTATGTCCAGAAATATTTATTTATTTATATTATGACTCATGCATTGTAAAATTATGGAACTGGCGTCATCGTCACCGCACGCTTTCCATTAGATATATGTATACTGTGTATATATATGTACATAAATGTACCTCTGCGCGTTTCCACTTCTATCGGCAGTCCCCAAAGACAGCTTCGCATGTTTTTTTTTATAATTCTAACAGGCAGTTAAATACATGTGTTTCTTTGGTTCTCATTAGGTAGCCAACTTAGTCTGCTCGATGTCCAATAATGAGGACGGCGTGAAGATGGTTCGCCACGCCGCGGAACATATCGAGTCGCTGTGCCCACAGGTGAGATTATTGTCTATTTACTGCCTCAACACGTATGAATGTGGACGCGGCAAAAGTGTTATGCAGGGATCCTGTAGTTATTCTTTATCCTATCCCCATGGGAAAAAGACTTGAGTTTATGGATGTATGTACTGTCCCATTGCTGGGCATGGCCCTTTAAAGTAGATATTGATTAAGCTATAGTCCACCACGCTGGTTTATGAGATTTTGTTTTTTTTTTCTTTATACCATTGAGATGCTTATGCAGTCCTAGTAGGTTTTGCAATCGGAAAGTTTCTATACAATAATTTGTTCACTACGAGGGCAAACAAGTTTCCGGCCAGCCTGATGATAAGCGGTTACTGTAGCCTATAAAGATATCTCTGGGGTTGCAAACATAGGCTACGGTAAAGACTTACCATCAGGCGGCCTGCCACCCTTGGTACAGGGTGGCCCGTTTAAAGTGGACCAAAAATTTATTTTCCTGACCTTTCATTTAAAATCTATATTAGTTCACATGATGCTATTTTTGAAGATTTTACGATAATAGGACAGCTATTATTTTTTGTGTAAAGATTTACCATTCAAGGTATTTTATTTTAGCTTGAACTAAACTTCGGTGGTACAATTTTTTGTGACAACATTTTATTGAAAATCTATTTATTAGTTGAAACTTGGAAAAAAGTTACAGAAAAGGAAAATTTCAATTTTGCTTGAAAATATCGTAATTTCTAAAACATATATCTTTTGTGAACTAATGTTGTTTTTAAATAATGGAGGGTGCCCTCCAACAAAAAAAAATTTTGGACTACTATAAACGAACCAGGCTGTATAAAAAAAACTCCCTGCCTGGAGTGGTCCCGATTTCCCACATCAGTTTAGTTCCACTTTCATCAACAATGGACCGAGGGATTTTGGCACAACCTGTGTAGACTGTGTCCCCGGAACTGTCATCCGCATAGCAACGAGTGCCGTCAATCAATAGCATAACCATACTATCTATACTTTCATACTAATATTATAAATGCGATAGTATGACTGTCTGTCTGTTACCGGTTCACGCTTAAACCGCTGAACCGATTCAAATGAAACTTGGTATGGAAAAAAATGTGTTTGAAGTCCCGGGGAAAGACAAGGTAGTCACTGTCCCGGAAATCATGCGGAATCGATAATTTCTTAGTAAAGGAGTAAGAGATAAATAAAGAGATTAACTACCCCTAGTTAAGCTCCAGCAGTGGAAGAATATAGGCTGATGATGATGATGAAAGAGATTAATGAAAAATCAGATTGGATATAATTATTAATTCTACGCTGTGGAGTAGTGTCGCGGGCGGAGCTGTAGTAGTCTAGTCTGGAGTTAAAACCCGGGCACGCACCACAGACTTGTCGGAAGTTATGTGCGTATTTATCACATGCTTAAAAGGTAAAGGAAAACATCGTGAGGAAACCAGCATGCTTGAGAGATGTTCTCGATGGAATGTGAAGTCTGCCAACCCGTAGTAGGCTAGCGTGGTTGACTATAGCCTAATTCGTCTCAACGAGGGGAGACCCGTGCCCAGCATTGGGATAATAATGATGATAATGAAGTCGCGGGCCAAAGCTTGTCGTTAATATGCAGTAGAAACAGTGTTGGAGACAGCACGGAGCCTTGCGAAACTCCAGCATTTATGTCGAAATAATCAGAACAAACTGCCGTCAACGATGGCTTTAATCTTCTGTTGGATAAAAAGCTGGCAAACCATTTGCATAATCCATCGAGGAATCCGTAAGATGGCAGCTTTGACAGAAGATTCCGGTGCCAGACCCGATCGAACACCTTCGCTATGTCTAGGCTGACTGCCAACGCCTCACCTTGACTCTCAATGGCTGTCGCCCAACGGTGTGTGACACACACACTAACTAGGTCACCTCGTGATCAGTTCGTCGTGTCCTTCCAGGTGTCTTAAAGAGTTATGTGTACTTAAGTATACTTTCATGCAACTAGTTTCGTGATGTAATTCCGGCTCTATGCATGGTCCAACGAGACGCAGTGAAAGAGTGAAAGGGAAGTATGGGTGTGAGCGAGAAAGGAAATAAAAAGGGCGGTTAGCTATAATAAGACGAAAGACGTGTATGTGGTGAAATAAGGTTTAAAATGCTTTATTTTGGCATAAAATCGCACATGTACGTATGGTGTCCAGGTGATCAACGCAGCCCGCGTGCTGTCGGCGCGCTCGCGCTCGCGCGTGGCGCAGGAGAACGCCGGCGCCTTCGCGCGCGCCTGGGAGGCCGCCGTGCGCCTGCTCACCGACGCCGTCGACGACATCACCACCATCGACGACTTCCTCGCCGTCAGCGGTCAGTGCACCACACGCCCACACCCCGCACCACCCCCACCACACCACACCACACCACACCCCCCACCACACGTGGCGCAGGCCCGCCTGGGAGGCCGCCGTGCGCCTGCTCACCGACGCCGTCGACGACATCACCACCATCGACGACTTCCTCGCCGTCAGCGGTCAGTGCACCACACGCCCACACCCCGCACCACCCCCACCACACCACACCACACCACACCCCCCACCACACGTGGCGCAGGCCCGCCTGGGAGGCCGCCGTGCGCCTGCTCACCGACGCCGTCGACGACATCACCACCATCGACGACTTCCTCGCCGTCAGCGGTCAGTGCACCACACGCCCACACCCCGCACCACCCCCACCACACCACACCACACCCCCCCCCCCACCACACGTGGCGCAGGCCCGCCTGGGAGGCCGCCGTGCGCCTGCTCACCGACGCCGTCGACGACATCACCACCATCGACGACTTCCTCGCCGTCAGCGGTCAGTGCACCACACGCCCACACCCCGCACCACCCCCACCACACCACACCACACCACACCCCCCACCACACGTGGCGCAGGCCCGCCTGGGAGGCCGCCGTGCGCCTGCTCACCGACGCCGTCGACGACATCACCACCATCGACGACTTCCTCGCCGTCAGCGGTCAGTGCACCACACGCCCACACCCCGCACCACCCCCACCACACCACACCACACCCCCCACCACACGTGGCGCAGGCCCGCCTGGGAGGCCGCCGTGTATAATTCCATTGCAAAACGCCCGTTTATATATCGACTAATTTCACTATTTCTCATCTCATCTTAAAGTGTACAAAAAAATCATATTCCATCCATCTTTAATAACTGAACAGAACGAAGACTGTATGAGATTGTCTTTCCAGAGAACCATATACTGGAAGACGTGAACAAGTGCGTGGTCGCGCTGCAGGAGGCCGACCCTGACTCCCTGGAGAGGACCGCCGGCGCCATCCGCGGCAGAGCATCCAGGTGAGTTTATACTAGTTCAAATTCCTTTATACTAGTTGTCGCATTTTCAAAATTTGATGATCATTAATTTATATTAGTAACCCCAGACGCAAAAACGACAGGGTGCTGTAATTTTGACGTGTCTGTGTGTGTGTGTGTGTGTGTGTGTGTGCCTGTGTGCCTGTGTGTGTGCCTGTGTGTGTGTGTGTGTGCGCCTGTGTGACTGTGTGTGTGTGTGTCGTGTAGTGCGTGTAGTCGTCGTGTAGTTTTCTTTGGTTGAAAGGTGAAATATTCGGGAGTGTTGATGGGAATCGCTCAAAGATGTCCGACGTAGGCGTTGTTTATATTCTGCACTCCTTCTCTATATAAACTAAAAGTGATATATACTAAATTTACTTAGTAAATTTATCCATAAAAGCAGCTCAATAAAGACTACCTTCTTGTACTCAGGGTCTGTTCGGTGGTGACCCAAGAAATGGACAACTACGAGCCGTGTATCTACACCAAGAGAGTTCTAGAAGCTGTCACAGTGCTCAGGGATCAAGGTAAGTGTAGTTGTTAGCGATATCTTCATCATCAGGCCATATTCGTCCACTGCTGGACGTAGGCCTCCCCCAGTGAACGCCACAGAGCTCGCTCTTCGGCTCTTCTCATCCAATAGGGATGTTGACAATTTTACGGAATAGCTTTTATTTTACAGGTCGACTCTTGTTTATCATAAAACAACATATTTTATTTAAAAATAGAAGTATTTTCGAAAATATACTAAAATACTGTGATAGTGCGAGTGTTTTGGCAGGTAACATAAATATTCTCTCACAGTTGACACGTGATTACATACGTCACTAACCGCTAGACGTGGATCGCAATTGATGAGAATTTGTCGAAATTATGTTTTCTTCTAAATATATATAACTCAAAGGTGACTGACTGACTGACATAGTGATCTATCAACGCACAGCCCAAACCACTGGACGGATCGCGCTGAAATTTGGCATGCAGGTAGATGTTATGACGTAGGCATCCGCTAAGAAAGGATTTTGATTAATTCTACCCCCAAGGGGATAAAATAGGGGATAAATATTTATATGAAAACTATACCTAATTAATAATAATCGAGCGAAGCCGCGGAAAAAAGGTAGTTTGTAATAAGATTTTGATTTGATTTCGATTTAGCGGCTTAAGCGTAAAGTGGTACTAGACAGACACACTGTCGCTTTTATAATATTAGTTAGAAACTATATGCAACTTAGGAGCCATGCAAAAAGGACAATTTAGATAGTGGAGCACACATATAAAAAAAACAACAATTTTTTTAAAGCCATTAATATATTAAGCTTATCACAGAATTTAATTTTCAACAAAAATATATTTATATGAATGAGTATTAAAGTTTTTTTCTTAAACATCAATATTTGCCTCAAAACACAGAAAAAGGAATTTTAACTACATATATCCCACAATTAATTTCTTTAAAATACATCATCAACCCACTTTGCCCACTGCTGGGCAAGAGTCATCTTTCATCTGAGAGGGATTAGGGCGATTACGCTATAGTCCACCACGCTAGCCTACTGCGGGTTGGCAGACTACACACGCGATCAAGGAAATCTTTCAAGCATGCAGGTTTCGTTAAGTTTCACCGTTTGAGCATGCGACAAATACGCACGTGATTTTCGAAAAGTCACGTCACATATACGGTCTTTTGGATCCCTTTAAAGATGAGAAATCTGCCCTTCCCAGTTATTTAAGTGGCGATATAGTAGTTCAATAACTAGTCAGTGTAATGAAGGTAGTTTAAACATAACATATTTATTTCTGCGGTTCTTGTTGCGCCAGATGCGCCCTGATGTACTCGAGGGCGCGCTGAATGGCCTCCGGAATGGGAGGGGGGGTGGGGATGTGTGAACCCTGGAATATACAAAAATATCCATTAATATTTCCGAAAAACGTAACATACCATCACGCCTGTCGTCCCCGAAAGGTTAGGCAGAGGTATATTAATGTATACCCACGTTTCGCCGGTATGTTTTAAGTCCCATGTAATAGGCGAGCTTATTGCCATCAACCGGGCACAAATCCAAACTCCGAGCTGCTACTGAGAGTTTCATAGAAAAGCTCAATAACACTTTGCTCGACCTGGGAATCGAACCCAAGACCTCTTGCTCGGCCGTCGCATTGCACGACTACTAGACCGACGAGGCAGTATCCGAAAAAAATATTGAAATGTAGGTTATAAATGAAGGTAGTTATCAATTTTATATGTGAATGTGTGGAAATTATGACACAGCGCCATCTAGTTGCCGAGCTAAGCAACGAGGCTTGTGTTACGGTTTTCTTTTATTGTTATACCACATGGGTGAAACAACAAACTCACGTCTCGCCTGATGGTAAGCGGTTACCGTAGCCTATACACGTTTGCAACACCAGAGGTGTCGTCCCCGCAAACTGTTTTAGATTTTGAAATAGAACTACTTTTTACGGATTTTATCGCGGTATATTGATATTATTTTAACCCGACGTTTCGGATCCTTTACAGCATCCATGGTCACCGGCAGAGGTGTTGGTCGTCTTGAAGTTACAATTACTAACAGCTACCTTACATTTTTAATTATTATTGACAATCCGATTTACACAGAATGAGCTCACTGTGTCCTTCGGTCGTGCCATAAAAAGTAGTTTTATTTCAATGTCTAATATCCGCGTAAGTGTAAGAAATCAATATGTTTTAGATTTCTTAAAAAAATTGGGGCCTACAGAATTCCCATGCTGTCAGAATACTCACTAACGAGCTCTGGTAACCTTACTTACTCGCAGAAACACAACTATTGTTGTTTCACTGCGGTGTTCTGTAAGGCGAAGGCATTTCCCCAGTCGGGCTGCTCTTTGAGCGAGGAATTTCGCTATGCCCTACCTCTCTTAGTGTTGGGAGACTTACCTGAGGGCGGTATCCGTTCTCATCAGCTATGTACTGGAAAGAGACCTGTTCTCCTTCAGGGGAAGTCCAGCTGGCGCCACCTTCGACTGATTCAGCCGCGTCCTCCTGTGAACCCGAATTATCAACTATTAAAAAAATCCGACTTCAAATCTCAGAACTGGACCATATTGAAGTGGGACCAGGAAGCTTTCAAATATCAGAATCAGATCATCAGATATTGTCTTCTGCCAAAAAAAAACCGTCAAGTGCGAGTCGGACTTGCGCACGAAGGGTTCCGTACAAAATTAGGCAAAAAATGGCTTTTTTTGTATGGGTGCCCCCCCCCCCCTTAAATAACTAATTTATTTTAATTTTATTATAGTATAATACAACTGAGCATTTTGTGAATATTTCAAGTACTTTTGCTATTATTTTGATATCGAAAAAAAATCGCGTTTGTTTTATGTTTAAATATTTTATTTTATTTTGTCTTTAGTATTTGTTATCAACAAACATACGTAGCGGCAACAAAAATACATAATTTGTGAAAATTTCAACTGTCTTACTATTGCGGTTCTTGAGGTACAGCCTGGTGACAGACAGACGGACGGAGAGACAGCGAAGTCTGAGTTTGTCTGCATATGTGCGTCTTTGTTTGCGCGAATTAACAGTTTTTGTTTCTTTTCTTTCTTAGTAATAGGGTCCCGTTTTTACCTTTTGGGTACGAAACCCTAAAAAGAATGATCAAAATCGGTTCACCCAGTCGAAAGTTATGAGTACATCTTGTTTACAGTTCATTGTTTAAACGACGGAACTGTCAAACGATATGCGTGAAAGCCCCTATAAAAAAAGACTTGAGAGGTGTCAAGGGACACCCGGATGGAACGAAGTTCCTTTTTACAATTCCTTCACTAATTAATCGAAAGGAACTTCGTTCCATCCGGGTGTCCCTTGCTTTCTATAAGAGAGAGAGAGAGACAGACAGAGAAACATGCGCACGCCGCACGGCTTACAATAGCTTACTATAGCAAAAAGTGTCGTTACAACTTTTCGTCTTAATTTTTTCCGTCTAGCCCCCTCTCGCAACGCGCGATAAGGAACTTCGTTTCAAAAAATTACGTCAGATAAGTCGAATTGAGAACCTCCTCCTTTTTTTTAAAGGATGCAGGTTTCCTCACGATGTTTTCCTTCACCGTTTGAGCATGTGATAAATACGCACATAACTTCCGAAAAGTCAGTATACAGCCCTCCTGATGGTATGCGGTTACCGTAGCCTATAGACGTTTGCAACACCAGAGGAATCGCTCGCGCGTTGCCGACAAACCGTCTAGGTTTCTTAAATTAGGCGAGTTACTAAACTGACAGGAAACGGAATTCCAAAGCAGTCAGAATAGTCACTCCCCAACGAGCTCTGGTAACCTTACTCACTCGCAGAAACACAACTGTTGTTGTTTCACTGCGGTGTTCTACCGTCTTTTTATCTCCCGACGCAAAAACTACGGTGTGTTATAAGTTTGACGTGTCTGTGGCATCGTAGCTCACGAACGAATGAACCGATTTTGATTTTGTTTTTTTTTCCTTTGAACTGTGAGTTGATCGGGAATATTATTAGCTGTGTTTGATGAAAATCTGCCTAATTAGCCGCCACAATATGTGTTGGGGGGATTTTCAAATTTTATGAAAATATGGAATTTGGTCGAGGCAAAAGTGGTATGCAGGGATCGTAGCGCGTGGCATTTTATAGTTACTTCCTAACCCCATGGGAAAAAGGCGTCAGTGTATCTTATCTTATATATACTAAACCTTAACTTTTTCCAATAGATAATCTACATAGTCTTTATTAATTATATACTAATCTAAATAACCTCTTATCGAAACCGGATTATTAAGAAATTTTGTATGTATATTTGGTAGGTATGAGAATCGGTCGCGGGCAATATTTTTAAACCCCTATTTATCTCACCAGACTTAAAACAAAACTCTTTGTATTTTTTTATGATTTGGCATCAAAAAATACTCAATAATAATATTTACGGACATTATTACACAGCGCCATCTAGTTCCGTGGTCAGCAACGAGGCTTGTGTTATAGATACTAGATAGTCGATATACTACATATATAATATTTTTTCACTCTTCTACCACCAACCCCTATCATCATCAACCCATTAACGTCCCACTGCTGGGCACGAGTCTCCTCTCATTTGAGAGGGATTAGTCCACGACGCTAGCCTACTGCGGGTTGGCAGACTTCACACGCCATCGAGACAAATCTCTCAAGCATGCAGGTTTCCTCACGATGTTTTCCTTCACCGTTTGAGCTTGTGATAAATACGCACATAACTTCCGAAAAGTCAGTGGTGCGTGCCTTGGGTTCGGATTCGAGACCTTTGACGTCTCAGACCACAGCTCATACCAACCCCATATAATGTTTATGTTCTACGTATAAAAAGCAATACGAAAAATGCACTCACCGTTCCCGCGTTCTTCAGAACACCACTCTCACTGGCTTGGATGCCGTTACCAGTCTCGTATGCCCATCTGTACTGCCCTTCCAAACCTACGTCATTCTCTTGGTTGATGATCGGCGCTTCGGCTTCACTGGAGACGATGTGGGACACATCAGCCGCAGCCAAAACCACGCAGGCACAAAGGATGAGGAAATTCTGTATAATCAAATCAATCAAATCAAATCATTTATTTCAATTAGACCAACACAGGCACTTTTGAATTGTCGAATTAAATTGAATTTAGTTGCACAGTTCCAAAAGGTAGGTCTTATGGAAAAGAACCGGCAAGAAACTCCATAGATACTCTTTTTAAATTAAATACAAAAAACTAAATTATAATACGTAAATATATATTGACGTTGTGACACAGCGCCATCTAGTTGCCGAGCAACGAGGCTCGTGTTACGGATACTAGTTGGTTGATATACTACATATATGTATACTTTTTTTGGTGTCCGATCATTTTACAAAAAACAAATTTTCATTTGAAAAATAACGTTTGACAAAATTATAGTTGATAACACTTACTACAGACTTAAGTTTCTATGGAATTAATATTAATACAAAATTAGGTATTACTTAATTAGTATAAATACAAAATTATGTTCTAACTTTTTGTATAATCACCAATTTGGCAAACGAATTATTTAGTCATGTGATTATTTTTTAAATAATATTTTAACAGTTGAATTATTTAGTAAGTAAAACATTTGCGAAACCTGTATTATGTCAAATGATTGTTTTAAAAGTAATATGTTTGCGAAATGAAAAGTTTGTCAAATGATTAGTATTTCAAACGTTTTTTGTAAAACAACAGTAAACCATTTTTTTTTCTTAATACATACTTATTATACATACATATCGAGCTGTGGTAGCCTAGCGGTGTGGCCTGAGTTGTCAAAGGTCTCGAGTTCAAACCCAAGGCACGCACCACCGACTAGGCTTGTGAAGTACATGTACTATGTACTAATAGGAACTAGTTCTCGACACCGACAAGTACAGAACTATTCCTTTTCCTTATTAGTACATCATTCTTTTAGTACTTCGTCGTTCGTTTGCAATGTAATCATTCTTAGTCTCTGGTTCTAAACGAATAGTCGCGCGCTACATAGTACTGTAGGATGTGGGTACTAGAAAGACACGAAACGCGACTGAACGAGCGGGACTGATATAAAATCAGTACGCGAAAGAGTGGGATGCATGATAATATTGAACTGTCAACTTGGTTCTTGTTATCTAGTCTTTCAATGTACTGCAGTACTTCTGTACTAATAGTACTAGAAGATCGAACTAGTACATATGAAAGATTGTAAGAAGAAGCCTACCACTGACTTTTCGGAAGTTATGTGCGTATTTATCACATGCTCAAACGGTGAAGGAAAACATCGTGAGGAAACCTGCATGCTTGAGAGGATTCTCGATGGCATGTGAAGTCTGCCAACCCGCAGTAGGCTAGCGTGGTGGACTATAGCCTAATCCCTCTCAAATGAGAGGAGACCTGTGCGCAGCAGTGGAACAATAATGGGTTGATGATGATAATGATACATAGATACAAAATTGATGCTCATCACACAAACATTAGTGCTTACCTTCAATCCCGATGTACTAATTGGGTCGTCAAATAATAGTATCCCACCAAAAACTATTTAAAGTAAAATTACACCAAGACTTCCATTATCAAGCGTGGCACCGACTTCAAAAATAGTTAAATTTGATTGTGTATGTAGGTTAAGGTGGAAGCTCCACGCTAGCCCGCGAAATTCAAATTTTCGTAAGTTTTTTGCAATTTGCCGGTATTTGTCAGGCTGTACATTGAACAAAATATGATTCGCGCCTGTAATAGGTATTTAGTTACAGAATTATAATCATTTAAATCAATAAAACAGCCCTGAAAGTGCATATAACTGTATTGATTGTCTATTTCATGAAAAAGTCATTCAATCAAATTGTATGCAATGTTTATTTTTTGTATTTTGTATTTGTATCTCACTCTGCCATACCTCCTCTAAATCTAAATATTACAGGTGCTTTTGAATTGTTAAAACTAGTTGCATTTTGATTTTAATATAAATACCATCACGTCTGTCGTCCCCGAAGGGTTAGGCACACCCACATTTCGCCAATACGTTTTGAGTCCCATGTAATAGGGGGCGAGCCTATTACCATTAACCGGGCAAGAATCCGAACTCCGAGCATATATTCATAGAAAAACACATAACAATTTGCTTGATACCGAAATTGAACCTGGGATATTTTGCTCAGCAGTCGCACTTGAACAATGAGGCAGACATATTTGATTTTATACACCATCATAAACCCATTATTGTCCCACTGCTGGGCACGGGTTTCCTCTCATTTGAGAGGGATTAGGCTATAGTCCACCACGCTAGCCTACTGCGGGTTGGCAGACTTCACATGCCATTGAGAAAATCTCTCAAGCATTTTTCCTCTCGATGTTTTCCTTCACCGTTTGAGCATGTGATAAATACGCACATAACTTCCGAAAAGTCAGTGGTGCGTGCCTTGTGTTTGAACTCGAGACCTCTGATATCTCAGTCCACTGGTCACACCACTAGGCTACCACAGCATTTGATTTAAAGGCCCATATTTCGTAAACAATAATGACTCACCATATTTTCGTTCAAATGAGTTGTTCACTGCACAAAGTTCTACAGCAGACTGACGATGTTCATGTTATGTCCTGTATATAAATCTTTGTCATGCGCGTGCGCAAGGTCGCCGTGCTTTACGACTGGGCCGACGGAATAATTAATATTTAAATTAATATGTCCGGATATTATGTCCAGCAGTGGACTGCGATAGGCTGAGATGTATGTATGTAGATGTATTATGTCACAGCGCCATCTAGTTCCGAGCTAAGCAACGAGGCTTGTGTTACGGATACTACTCTGAGTACTACTGGAGTGACTGAACTGACAGCAAACGGAATACCCATGCTGTCAGAATAGTCACTTCCCCAATGAGCTCTGGTAACCTTACTCACTCGCAGAAACACAACTATTGTTGTTTCACTGCGGTGTTCTGTAAGGCGGAGGTACTTCCCCAGTCAGGCAGCGAGATTTGAGCGAGAAATCTCGCTATGCTCTCTCTAGAAAAATAAAGCATTTAGATAAGTGTTATTAATGAGTAATTTAATGCAAACATCATTTGATATGTAACGAATTGATGATATGAACATGAATTGATAATGTAAGTCCATATTATAAAAGGAGAAGCTGACTGACTGACTGACATATCAACGCAGGGCCTAAACTATAAGGGTTAGAAACTTGAAATTTTGAATAAGGGTTCCTTTTATAACATAAAGGAGTACTAAGAAAGGATTTTTGAAAATTCTCACTCTAAGGGAGTAAAACGGGGGTGCAGTCAGCAGGAAACTTTGTCGTTTTTTTCGTTAAATTGCAGGTGGGCGTGGTCGGGGAAAGTGTAGTATTTTTGTATGTTTGTAACGCATAAACTCAAAAAGTACTGGACCGACTTCTAATATTATTTCACTATTAGAATGCTACATTATCCCCGAGTAACAGCCATCCTACTTAGTATTGTAAATACGAAAGTATGTCTGTCTGTTTGTTACCTCTTCACGCGATAACCGCTGAGCCGATTTAGATGAAATTTGGTATAGAGATAGTTTGAGTCTTGGGGAAGGACATAGGATAGTTTTCATCCCGGAAATCATCCCTTAACAGGGCGAAAAGGGGGGTGGAAGTTTGTATGCGGATGAAATTACTAATTTTACGCAGTCGAAGTTGCTGGCAAAAGATAGGATATATTTATTCCCAGAAAAAATAGAGATAAGACAAATGTCTATAGGTACCGGCACGAGTCGTGAGCACAAACTTCACTTGCGCATTCCATAAATTTTCGGTCTCTTTGGCGGAATGACGATGGCGAGGGGCGCCGAGGCTGCACACGATAGGTTCTGTCCGGTAAACCGATACTGAACAAATTTGGCCGAAAGCGTACATGCGTAAAGTGGCTTTAACTACTAAAATCTGTGCTCACGACTCGTGCCGACAATTATACCCGTGTCGGGTAGAGCCGGGTCGAGCCACTAGTTATCAATTCGACGACCTGATTGGCGCAGAGGCTAAGCGACCGGAGCTAAGACCCCGCACGGAGCAAATATTTGTACGTTCTACAGGTAGTTGTTTCGGGTCTGGGTGTTAGTGTATGTGAAAAGTTGTGTTTGTAAACGCACCCACGACACAGGAGAAAATCCTAGTGTGGGGCAACGTTTTTTAAAAACAATCGAAACAAAATCAATACATTGAATGATCAGATCTTATTTATGTAAGTAGCAACGTATGCCCTAAGAGAGAGCCCTCAAGCTTCATCGATCTTGCAAAAGTAGGTCAGCAGACGAGTCGCCAAAGTTCAATGCATTGTATGTATGTATATTATACATATAGGTGTGTATGTATGTATGATGTCTGAACGCAGGGTTGCTACATAACTTTTACTTTTAATGAGTCGATTGGCGTTATGGTTGAACGGTCGGCTTGTGCATCACAGGTTACTGGTTCGATCCCTGCTCGGAGCTAATATTTATTGTACGATCTACAGGTTCCGGGCTAAGGCGTTTGTGTGTTTAAAACCGTCAATAATAAATTATATCTATTTGTTACTGTAAATATATGTAGTAACTGCTTCGTTGGTCTAGTGGTCGTACAGCGCGGCTGCCGAGCAAGAGGTCTTGAGTTCGATTCCCAGGTCGAATAAAGTGTTATTTGGTTTTTCTATGAAATTCTAAGTAGTAGCTCGGAGTTTGGATTTGTGCCCGGTTGATGGCAATAGACTCACCCTCTATTACATGGGACCTAAAACATACCGGCGAAACGTGCGTGTACATTAGTACACCTCTGCCTAACCTTTCGGGGACAACAGGCGTGATTGATGAAACTTGAAGCCCAACATACATACCGTATGTTGGGCTTCAAGATTGTAGAGTGACAACCACGTACTGGAAGACGCAGCGTGGGCAGGCCCCCGGGAAGGTGGACTGACGACATAATAAATGTCGCTGGAATCTGCTGGATGCGGGTGGCCCATAGCTGGTCGTCGTGGCGATCCTTGGGGGAGACCTATGTCCAGCAGTGGACGTCTAACTGTTGATGTGATGATGATGATGATGATTGTATTAAACTGGAAGAAGGGAAAGTTTTGCTTCTCAATGACATCCCTACAGAAAACGTTTTAAGATAGTTAATAATAACGCCTTGTTGTTAAAAATGATGTCATACTCGTTTTTCGGCATTTCGGCTTGCCGGTTAAGCAACCGTAACTAAGGTTTGGATATTGATTGGTGTGCATCTGCCATAATTATTTATTTATCCATTTACGACGACCCAATTGGCCCAGCGGTAGTTAACGCTGCCTTCTGTGCTATGGGTCTCGGTTTCGCATCTATATAGAGACGAATATTTGGTGTGATGAGCATCAACGTGAGCTGTGATAGCCTAGTGGTGTGACCAGTGGGCTGCGATGTCAGAGGTCTCGAGTTCAAATCTAAGGCACGCACCACTGACTTTTCGGAAGTTATGTGCGTATTTATCACATGCTCAAACGGTGAAGGAAAACATCGTGAGGAAACCTGCATGCTTGAGAGGTTTTCTCGATGGCATGTAAAGTCTGCCAACCCGCAGTAGGCTAGCGTGCCCAGCAGTGGGACAATAATGGGTTGATGATGAGGATGTATCTATGCATAATATGTATGTATTTATGAAAAATAGTATACACGTAGTATATCAACCAACTCATATCCGTAACACAAGCCTAGTTGCTTAGCCCGGAACTAGATGGCGCTGTGGTCCAACTGGGTTGTCTAAATATATTATTTGGTAACCATTAGGCGTCAGAATGACCTTTACGCAGCATCTTCAGTTTAATCAGATTCCGACAGCGCGTGAATCTAATGAGAAGAACCGGTTGTGTTAGTCCGGCGGCCTTTTAATTGTCAATAATATTTACACAGAGTGAACTGCCTCGTTGGTCTAGTGGTTGTACAGTGCGACTGCCGAGCAAGAGGTCTTGGGCTCGATTCCCAGGTCGAGCAGTGTTATTGGGTTTTTCTATGAAATTCTCAGTGGCAGCTCGGAGTTTGGATTCGTGCCCGATTAGTGGCAATAGGCTCATTTTCGTAGTTTTGTGCTTTAGGCCGTATCACATGGGCATTTGCACGTCCTCTGGTGTTGCAGACGTCCATGGGCGGCGGTAATAACTTACCATCAGGTGAGCCTCCTGCCCGTTTACCCCCTTATTTCCATAAAAAAAACCTAAAACATACCGGTGAAAGGTGGGTGTACATTAGTACACCTCTGGGGAGTTTGTTGCGCCGCTTCTTTTTCCCAGCAAAAACACTAGGAAGCGGTGAAGGGCGGGCGTTTTTGGGGGCTGTACTTTCCCAGTCGGGCAGCGAGATTTGAGCGAGAAATCTCGCTATGTCCTACCTACAAATTCATGTTTAGTCAGTATTCATGATTAAATCATCGATTTCATTAAATCAATGAGCGCCAATAAATAGCACCTCATATTTCTCAAATTATTCCGTAATATTCGAGCCTATATTAATCAAGACAAAAGTGATTTAATGAATAAAATTAAACATAGATATATTAATAAATTCGTCATTTCTTCAAACTGGTATACAATACTAAGAAATGTTTAAATGTCAATATCGAATCTTTTTGCATTTTTTTAGCATATTTCTAGCTAAGATTTTTAATTTTTATTAAGAAAGAAAAATAAATACATTATAAATATATAATAATATATACAAATATTTAACCTCAGGCGGGACTCGAACCCGCGTCTTCTGGATAAGTACTTCAGACGCTCTGCCAACTGAGCCACCGAGGTATCCGCCTGATGTGTTGAATTTTGCCTTCTTTATGTTACTTATGTCTTACGGCGACATAGCAACATCGATTGGACAATTCTGTCCAACCCAGAATACTCCCTTTACAGCGAGTAGATTCCGGATGATATTGCATTACCTTTATACAATCTTTTTCAATCAATATCGAGTCAATGTCAATGACAATATCGAGTTGCGTTGGTGATAATTTTGTGTACAGCATAAAACAACCAGCTAGGAACGGAGTTCCTTATTATGAAAAGATAAAAGAAATAAATATAAATAAATAAATATTCCTGGACATTATGGCACAGCGCCATCTAGTTCCGAGCTAAGCAACGAGGCTTGTGTTACGGATACTAGTTGGTTGATATACTACATATATACTTTTGTTGTAAATACATACATATTATACATAGATACATCCATGACTCGGATACAAATGTTTGTGCTCATCACACAAACATTTGTCCCTACCGGATTTGAACCCCTTAGCACAGAAGGCAGCGTTCACTATCGTTGGACTAAGTGGGTCGTCAATTATTCGGTTAGTTATTATATACAAAATAATCTTAAGCGTTGCAGACGTTTTTTATCGGCTGTCGGGTACCCCTCCGCAACGCCCTATAAGGGGCTGTCCATTAATCACGTGATGTTTTTTTAATAAATTTTAACCCCTCCCTCCCCCATGGTGATACGTGGTGAGGTTTAAGACTACCCCCCCACCCCCTACCAAAAATCACGTGTATTTTTTAGTACCTACAAAGAATCTTAAAATGTTTGTAATACTATTTTTAGGTTTAGAAATCACGCGTTTGACGAAAAAGTAAGTACACGTGATATCTTACTATACTCCCCCTCCCCCATGTGATATTTAGTGATTTTTGCTGAACCCCCTTCCCCCCCCCCTTTCGAATCTCACGTGATTAATGGACAGCCCCTAAGGTACTTTGTTTCAATACTATCACGCATTTCATCCCTGTATTGGGCAGAGGTGTACTAATGTTTGTATGTAAATAGATCAATCTGATATGGTATCTATAATATAATTTTGACGACTCGGTGGCGCAGTGGCTGAGCGATTGGCTTGTGCGTCACGGGTTCCGGGTTCGGTCCCCGCGCGGAGAAAATATTTGTACGTTCTACAGGTAGTTGTTCCGGGTCTGGGCGTTTGTGTATGTAAACGCACCCACAATACATGAGAAAATCCTAGTGTGGGGCAACGTTTATTTAAATAAAAAAAGAAAAAACAGCTTTTATTTTATGTGAAAATCCGCAGTTACTGAATAAAATTCTGAAACGGACTGTGTCATAAATACATTGCGCGCCACGTCATTATGTGGTGCCGTGGCGCACAGCGAAGTTCATCACCTGCTCAAACGGTGAAGGAAATCATCGTGAGGAAACCTGCATGCTTGACAGATTTTCTCGATGGCATGTGAAGTCTGCCAACCCGCAGTAGGCTAGCGTGGTGGACTATAGCCTAATCCCTCTCAAATGAGAGCAGCAGTGGGACAATAATGGGTTGATGATGTAGATTAAAAAAATACCCGAATAAACTGGGAATTTGATTCTTTCGTTCCGACTCCCTGTGCCGATATAACCCCAACGTACCCTACACCGATTCGAGACCTTAAGATGAAAGCTCAATACAACAAAATAATATCATCAATACAACCCTCATATTGCATACAATTGGATTGAATTACTTTTTCATGAAATAGACAATCAATACAGTTATATGCACTTTGAGGGCTGTTTTATTGATTTAAATCAATATAATTCTGTAATTAAATACCTATTACAGGCGCGAATCATATTTTGTTCAATGTACAGCCTGACAATGACCGGCAAGTTGCAAAAAAAATTACGAAAATTTGAATTTCGCGGGCTAGCGTGGAGCTTCCACCTTAAACATAACAGCGAAATGTGACTACATAAGTACACGTCAACCTAACCTTTCAGGGACAAAGGCGTGATAGTATGCAACTAATATACGCCTAAGTGTGAGAAAGAAATAATACCTTATTTCCTAATACATCCTACTAATATTATAAACGTGAAAGTTTGTAACTATGGATGTTTGTTACTCTTTCACGCAAAAACCGCTTAACAGATTTTAATGAAATTTAGCATACAAATAGTTTATTACCTGGATTAACACATAGGCTTTTTATACAATATAAACGAATATCTTAGGAGTAATCGTAAAAAAAAACATCACACTAGGCTACCACAGCAATTTATCGCGTTCGATGTGTCATGTCAGTTTTGATAGCTTCTCCGTTGCTATGTACGTTGTTGCTATGTAGCGACATAGACGTCGGTCGCTATGCACATAGTGGATCATCTATATATATTTATTTATTTATTCTATGGAAACAGGGGCGAAATGAGGAGGAGAAATTAGTATTAAATTGCACGGGCGAAGCTGCGAGCATCAGCTAGTTAAATCATATGTTACAACTTTCAAATGCCATCTCAAACCGACAACATTTTCTATATAATTAACGTCAAATCCATCTGTCAATCTGTCTGTCTGTGTTGCAACTGTGAATAGTAATTATGTAATGCAGATTTCGTTTTGTATGTAAGCAAACACGTGGCAGCAGTGCTTGTTATTAGTGTACTTTTATCTATCTATCATCATCATCATCATCATCATCATCAGCCCATATTCGTCCACTGCTGGACGTAGGCCTCCCCTAGTGAACTCTTAACCCTTTTATGTATTCTCTACTAATACGATAAAGAATAAAGATTTGTATTTTTGTATGTTTGTAACGAATAAACTCAAAAAGTAATGGACCGATTTCAAAAATTCTTTCACCATCAGAATGCTATATTTCCCCGAGTAGCATAGGGTTTATTTATTACCAGAAAAAAATAGAGATAAAACAAATAATCCACCCGGGACGAGCCAGGACGGGTCGCACATAAACTATAAAGTTTAATGATTGCTTAATGTCTGAACGGCGGGCGTTTTTAGGGGCTGTCTTTATTGTCGACGTTCAAAAAGAGCCAATTAAATTTGGCCTACTTTGAATAAATGATATTTTGATTTGATTCGAGCCACCACTAACTTGCCACATTTGTGCGTATTTGTCACATGCTCAAGTAGTGACAGAAAACATCGTGAGGAAACTTGCATACCTGCGCAGTTACTAGGCTAGCGTGGTGGACTATAGTCTAATCCCTCGGTCTATCTAATATATAAAATTCTCGTGTCACAGTTTTCGTTGCCATACTCCTCCGAAACGGCTTGACCGATTTTGATGAAATTTTTTGTGCTTATCCGGTATCTATGAGAATCGGCCAACATCTATTTTTCATCCCCCTAAAAGTTAGGGGTAGTCCACCAACCCCTATAATGTGGCAAAACGACGTTTGCTGGGTCAGCTAGTGATTAAATATAATCATCAACCCATTATCGTCCCCCTGCTGCACAGAGGAGACCTGTGAGACCAGTAATATATAAAAAAAAATACCGTTTGTTTCCTAAAATAACTACTTACCTAATATTATGCAGCGGTCACCGCTTATTATTAAAACTCCTTGACCTACGACATATAGACTTTGCAATGTCTTAGACGCGGCAAGAATGTTCATTATCGTTTTATTTTTATATAGCGTTAGTAGCAAACAAGCTTACGGTAAAAAAGGGTCTTTAAATCACTATTTACCGTACTCCGGACGGTACCGTACCGTACTCTTATATCATTTAAGGTGGAAGCTGTCTTTTTCATGAAATAGACAATCAATGCAGTTATATGCACTTTGAGGGCTGTTTTATTGACTTAAATTATTATAATTCTGTAACTAAATACCTATTACAGGCGCAAATCATATTTTGTTTAATGTTCAGTCTGACAATGACCGGCAAATTGCTAAAACGTACGAAAATTTGAATTTCGCGGGCTACCGTGAAGCTTCCACCTTAAATCAAGAATGAACCGGTTTCTGCTAGTTAAGAACGCTCTATCGTAGATCGCAGTGTCGCTTAACATCAAGCGCATACCTTTTTAGCGACGCAAATATCTGTGGTAGCCAAGCTTTGTGACCAGTGGACTGAGATGTCAGAGGTCTCGAGTTCGAACCCAAGGCACGCACCACTGACGTGAGGTGATCGTGAGGAAACCTGCATGCTTGAGAGAATTCTCGCATGAGAAATTCTGGCATGTGAAGTCTGCTAACTCGCAGTAGGCTAGCGTGGTAGACTATAGCCTAATCCCTCTCAATTGAGAGGAGACCCGCGCCCAGCAGTGGGACATTAATGGGTTGATGATGATGATGATTAAATATGAAGATTACATAGCACCTATATTTTAAACCTGCATATTTTATATAAGTTTTATAGCATTACATACGTATCTTCCTATTAAATTTTGTTTATATTTTAATAAACAGTTCGGCGGGCACAAGTGTGTGTCCAGGCGCCGAAGGGGTAGGCAAGGCCCGTGGGGCGGGTCACTTACTTCGAACGCACCTAACGTACGCACAGAGGGCAGACCGCTTTGCCACGTAAAAGTTGTCGCGACGAGCGCCCTTAAAGTAAAAAGACGTGTGGCACTCGAAGACTGCCGCGGTAAAGCTATTGCATAGCATTTTTTATCAAAAATAACAAAACACTTTATACACAAATTATAAGAGTACAGATATTCACTGTTGTACATAGATAATAAATACCTATACACCTATATACTTTCTCACAAACAGCTGATTACGTATTCGTCCGATTTCGGAGCAGCTCGTCTCGATTCGTGCGAACTTCGTTGAGTCGTACCATGAAGTAAATACAAAGAGGCCTAACGCCGAAACTCTGAGCAGGCACGATAGAAGCTATGCAATAGCTTAAAAACTGTCTTTTTTCCCTCTTCTCCCTGTATCGTCTACATACCTATTCTTAATCATTATTATTAAATCAATCAGTTATCACAGCCTTTGGACGTTTGCAACACCAGAGTTATCGCTAGCGCGTTATCGACCCTGTAAAAACCTTTTCACTTCCTGTAGTCGATTGGGAAAACCTCGGCAGGTCATTCCACAGCCTGATTCTGCGTGGTATTCAGTTCCTCTGGAACCATAAAGTATGTGATGATACCATATACCATATATATACACACGTCATACTCGTGAACGGGTGCTGTCGGTGGAGGCTGGTCGACTCATACATGCTGTGGCATTCTGAATTCGTTTTATTTTGTCTTGGGTAAATAGTTCATACATTTCACATCAAACTGCATTATTCTCATATTGATGTTGCAAATGAAAATTGTAAAGGAATTGACTTCCTATATTGTAATTTTTATTTATTTAAAAGAGTATCTATGGAGTTTCTTGCCGGTTCTTCTCCATAGACCTACTTTTTGGAACCGTGCAACTAATTTGACAGTTCAAAAGCACCTGTTATACTGGTCTACTTGAGATAAATTATTTGTTTGATAATGAATTCACTGCCGATGGCAAGACAATAAGACTACATTTCTTAAAATAATTATTTAAGTAGTTTTATTTCAATTACTACTTTTAAGGGACGACCCGGTTAACGCAGTGGTATAAACGGCTGAATTCTGTGGATGCCCGGTTCGAGCCCCGGTAGCGGCAAATAATTGTGTGATGAGCATTGAAATTTTGTATTCGAGTGCTGGATGTTTCTATATATTTATTTTCAAAAACACAAACTATGTAGTGTATCAACCAACTAGTATCCGTAACACAAGCCTCGTTGCTTAGCTCGGCAACTAGATGGCGCTCTCATAAAGTCCGATTATGTTTTTTAATTACCAAAGTCTATTTGTTCATAGCTCTATGCACAGTTCATCCTTAACCTTTAAATAACTCAATACTATTATTGTTTAAAATGTTAATCTCCTTTTACTACGCTGTGCGCGTGCTTCATAATTTATTGTATTTGATTTATATCTTTATAAGACCAGTTATGTAATAATATGTTACCTGGATAGGCTAGTCGACCTCATACGAAGTGTTTTTGACTATAGTCCATACTTTTTGAAGTGAAAACTCCTTTAAGGTGGAAGCTCCACGCTAGCCCGCGAAATTCAAATTTTCGTACGTTTGCAATTTGCCGGTCATTGTCAGGCTGTACATTGACAAATATGATTCGCGCTTGTAATAGGTATTTAGTTACAGAATTATAATCATTTAAATCAATAAAACAGCCCTCAAAGTGCATATAACTGTATTGATTGTCTATTTCATGAAAAAGTCAGTACTGGTCGCCACTCTAGAACCTTCAAGCCCCATCGGCCGTCCGTTCTTCGAGCGATGTGCCCTGCCCACTGCCACTTGAGTTTGGCAATTCTTCGGGCTATGTCAGCGACCCGGGTTCTTCTCCGGATCTCCTCATTTCTGATTCGATCACGTATTGAAACTCCTAACAGAGCCCTCCGTTTAAATTTCTTAAAATAAGGCAGTTAATTTCTTAACTGCTCTATTTTAAGACACCGAAACCACAGATAAGTTAAATTATTAATTAGAAAGATGATGGCAACTTTATCTTAATTTCAATAATGATTGCGTAAGGTTTGGGAGTGGCAATGCTAGCTATGAATATTGAAAAGTGTCATGTGTCTTACATCAGCTGACCTTGAACCTTAACCGTTTGACATTTTTGTATTAGGGTTCTGAGGAGTTGGAGAAAAGGTTCCGCTTATGACGGCAGTGCGTGAGGCATTATAGCATTATATTCATTTTATAGGATATATGATTACCCTTGAAAAACGTAGCAAAATAATTGATTTAGTCTTCCTATTTAAGATCCTTCGATGCAATATTGACTGCCCTGAACTGCTAACAAAAATCTCTTTTCGGGTTCCCGCTAGATATCCACGTACACCTGTCACTCCCTTGTACCCTCCCTTACGTAGGACAGTTCTCGGTGCCAGCTCCGCCGTGCCCCGACTATGTAAGCTTTTAAATACCTATAGCGACTGTGTTGACGTCCATGCTGTTTCGCTTAACAAGTTCCGTAAAATTTTACTTGGAATACTATAAAGTGTATGCATATTGCTGGAATGTTGAGGTTTGTACGTAAAATTATTTCTATTTCTATTATTGTATTTATTTGTTTATTTTTTTATAAATTTTATGTAATCTTATATTAATTATAATGTGTTACTACTTGTAGATTTTAGTCTGATGTTGACTTTATGTTGTGCATGCAGTGCTTATCTGTAAAAAATTGTTACACTAATCTTATTTAATTTGTGTCATATATACTACGTTGTCTCAGTGTAAACAATTGTTGATGAGCCTAATAAATAAAAAAAAAATTAAAAAAAAATAGGAGGTAGGGCATAGCGAGATTTCTCGCTCAAATTGAGCTGCCCGACTGGGGAAGTACCTCCGCCTTACAGAAGACCGCATTGAATAAACAATAGTTGTCTTTCTGTGAGTGAGTAAGGTTATAATTTGTAATTTTTATATTGTTTAAAAGAGTATCTACGGAGTTTCTTGCCGGTTCTTCTCCATAAGATCCTTTTGGAACCGTGCAACTAAATTCAATTAATTTCGACAATTCAAAAGCACCTGTATTGGTCTAATTGAAATAAATGCTTTGACTTTGACTTCGAATCCCGGTAGGGACAAGTGTTTGTGTGACGATGTCTTTCTTCTTCAGCCCGACTGGGGAAGTACCTCCGCCTTACAGAACACCGCAGTGAAACAACAATAGTTGTGTTTCTGCGAGTGAGTAAGGTTACCAGAGCTCGTTGGGGGAGTGACTACTCTGACAGTATGGACATTCCGTTTGCTGTCAGTTTAGAAACTCCCCTATTTTAAGAAACCTAAATAAGGTTCTACAGTTCAACCCTATATACATATGACATTTATAATTAGCATATTAAACATTAGGCGTTTTGTCATCAAGGTCGATAATTCAATGACACGATCATCGGAAGACGAATATTAAGTATTGATGTATATTTGTAAACAACGCCCTATTGACCTTATGACTATGAAGGTGATATGATATGATTAAATCACCAGTTTCTTTTTAACTTCTGGGGTATCAATCTTATACTATCACGCCTGTCGTTGCCGAAGGGATAGGCAGAGGTGTATTAATGTGCACTCACATTTCGCCCGTATGATTTAGGACCCATGTATTAGTGGTGCTTTCTTCAAAAGGCCATCTCAGATAGACCTACATCGTCAGGCTCACATATTGTAAACAAAGATGTTTGGACTTCAAATGAGACCATGATTCTCTGAGTTTGTTTCGGCATTTCTTAGAGGTCGTCAGTTAGGAAATGCCGAAGTCAACTAGATACTAAAAAAATATTACATGACTTGTAAAAGTGTCTTTAAAAGATCTATTTACAGAAATAAACAATCATTCATTCATTCATTCATTCAATAGGAGGCGAGCCTATTGCAATCAACCGGCCACGAATCCAAACTCCGAGTTGCCATTTAAAATTACATATTAAAACCCAAAAACAAACCAATAACAATCGACCTAGCAGTCCCTTTTACGACCACTGGACCAACGTGACAGTTTGGCGTAACTGTCACGTTGGTTACATACACTCTTATTAACCTACTTCAAAAAAGGAGGAGGCTCTCACTTCGACTGTATTTTGTTTATGTTTGTTACTTCATAACTTTCGACTGGGTGAACCGATTTTTATGATTCTTTTTTGTTTTGTTTTGTTTTGTTAGAATTATAATCATTTAAATCTAAAAAACAGCCCACAAAGTGCGTACAACTGTATTGATTGTCTATTTTATGAAAAAGTAATTCAATCCAATTGTATGCAATGTGAGGGTTGTATTGATGATATTAATGATTATAATTCTGTAACTAAATACCTATTACAGGCGCGTATCATATTTTGTTCAATGTACAGTCTGACAATGACCGGCAACATTCTCAAAAACAGGCCTACAATTAAATGCCTTATACATATTGATGCGTCTATATTATTTATACTAAGTTAAAAATAATAAAAAGCAAAAATATAAAATACCTACTTATTATGCTCACAAATAGGAAGCAAAATGCCATTAATTTTTACTACTTAACTATTTAAATCACAGATTAATTACAAGTATTATTTGGCATTATCATTATTAACCCATTATTGTCTCACTGTTGGGCACGGGTCTCCTCTCATTTGAGAGGGATTAGGCTATAGTCCACCACGCTAGCCTACTGCGGGTTGGTAGACTTCACACGCCATCGAGAAAATCTCTCAAGCATGCAGGTTTCCTCACGATGTTTTCCTTCACCGTTTAAGCATGTGATAAATAAGCACATAACTTCCGAAAAGTCAGTGGTGCCTTGGGTAACTCGAGACCTTTGACATCTCAGTCCACTGGTCACACCACTAGGCTACCACAGGTCGCTCATTTGGCATGCAACACCATAATATATAGGTATATACCTATTCTTAATGATTACAGTAATCAAGATCTCATAAGAGGCAGTGAACCTGTTGGACATTTCTTAAAAAAGATACCCAAGTCAGCCAACTTTAAAGGTTTTTTTTATTAGGTGATCTATATGTGTCTATCTGCCGCCCTCATAGATATTCATTAACTTTAATGAATCATTAAGTAATGAATTTTCGGCGCTCTATGAATGCGGCGGGATATGTTGGGCCACTAATTAAATTTAGGTACCCTTATGTGTAGAACCTAAATTTAAAACGCTGGAAACTGCTGGATGCGGGTGGCGCAGGACAGGTCGTCGTGGCGATCCTTGGGGGAGACCTATGTCCAGCAGTGGACGTCTAACGGTTGATATGATGATGATGATGATGTATTTACAAAAAAGAAAATATTTATGTATAGCCTAACAACTTTTTAGTATCTGTAGCATGGTTTCTCAACTTGGCAACTAGATGGCGCTGTGTCACAAAATCCAGATATATTAAGTCCATGTTTTCTTTCCGTAGTGATGTCAAAATTCGGCGTGCGCGTGGACGCAGCGGTTTCGGCCTTAGGCGGCGGTGCGGGCGCCGCACTGGACGAGAACGACTTTATCGACGCTAGCCGACTGGTCTACGATGCTGTGAGGGAGATCAGACGCGCAGTTCTGATGAACCGAGTGAGTTTTACTGTACAAGTAGAGTACCTTACAAATCAATTTTTCCTTTTTTTTTTGTTCGGTACAATGGTTTTTTTTACGTGACATGCCCCTAGTCCCTACTACTGCAACTCCTGTAAGCCAGGATCAACAATAGTAACCATCCAGAAAATCGTCGAGACAATGAAGCCCGACGTGTCCCAGGGGAACGATTTTAACTGTCTTGGAACCCGCAGCGAAATTAATCATGAAATTAGATAGGAGTAATATATGGCTAGGGTAGCCAGATGGTCGGGAATTGCCGGGATTCTCCCAAATTTTAGTATGTCTTCCCGATAAAGTCTCCTGAAAAACAACTTAATTTTTATTAAACAATAATTTAAATTTACGAATTTAAATGATTTCTCAAGCAGAACAAGAATTTTAAAAGTTGTTGATTTTGATTTGATTTAATGTTTATTTCTCCCGACCAACTTTTAAAATCCCGAAAAATAGTTGTTTTTCCCAACAATAGGCGAAATAAACGAAAAAAAAAGCAAAATTTTAAACTCAATATTGTTGTTGTTGTGTATAGATTCATTATAATACACAGAATCGTTTAATTAACAAACTGATAGAAATGTGTTTCCAGTACATACACTAGGAAGCGGTGAAGGGCGGGCGTTTTTGGGGGCTATCGTTATTGTCGACGTTCAAAAAGGGCCATTTTAATTTGGCCTACTCAGAGAATTCAAATTATTGTATTCAAAGTGGTCAGAATATCATAAGCTACCAGTTTTTCAGATTGGGTTAAAGAAAAATGCACTTTAAATTAAAATTAAAAATGTTTATTTCTCACCACCAAAATACATACATAGTAAGACACATAACATTACATTATAATTATTAAGTGGCGGTAGCGACTTTATATTATAGATGCAGTCAGTATTTTTTTCAGCAAACTTCAGCAAACGATTTTTTACTTAAAACATTTGTGTTATACAATTTATTCTCCAACTCCTGCTTAAATAGGATGAAGAGGAACTTGACCCTGAGGACGTGGAGCTGGATGAGCATTACACGCTGGAAACGCGAAGCAAATGTGAGCGCAACCCAAATATTGGTTGCTTCTGGTTGCCTGAATGTGATGTCCATGTTTTTTTATTGTGGTTGCTAATTTGTAGTGTTTGACTGTATGTTTTTTCGGCCTCGGCTTTCGGCCCAAGCCGGCCTCGACTTTATTAAAATTCTGAAAATGAAGTAAAGTAAAGAATTTCAGTACCAAATGTTTGTAAAATACCTTATAACACGCTGCAAAAAAATACTTATAAAAGTAAATATTTATATTTTTCTATTTTATTTGAACTGCAGTTAAGGAAATTTTCGAGTATTTCAAGCCCTCCAAGATCCGAAAATAGGATTAGCCTTTGACTATATCCGAACATAAACTTTAGCTGATGACTATGCCCCATCTTAGGCTCCGAATAAATCCGAACTTAAAATCTTGCCGTGCCCACATCCGAACTTTGGCTCCGACAAAATCCGAACTTAGGCCTCAACTGACGTTCAGTCAAACACTACTACATGTCATATGTCATCTAGGTTATTTTAATATGATGTAGTAACCGAATGCATTAACTGTTGTTAGTTGTATTTTGTGTCCATTTTCAGCATCATCCCGTGGTGTTTCTATACGCACAAGAAATGAAAGCAACCGTATACCATGTGTATAAGTAGTTACTAGCTGTATAATCCGAAGAACCCAAGACTGGTTACGTTTTTAAGGTTCCGTAGTCAACAAAGTACCGTTGAAACTATTTGTCCGCGTCGAGGTGAACTTTTGGGGCTGTCCATTAATCACGTGAGATTCAGAAATCACTAAATATTGCATGGGGGAGGGGGGGGTATAGTAAGATATCACGTGTACTTATTTTTTCGTCAAACGCGTGATTTCTAAACCTAAAAATAGTATTACAAACATTTTAAGATTCTTTGTAGGTACTAAAAAATACACGTGATTTTTGGTGGGGGGTGGGAGGGTAGTCTTAAACCTCAGCACGTATCACTATGGGGGAGGGAGGGGTTAATTTTTTTTTAAAAACATCACCTGTTTAATGGACATCCCCTTTGGTACTGGAAAGTTGTAATTTGGCATGGTTGTATAATATAAATAATGCCAACCAAATGTTAGAATAGCATTCTGTAGAACGATATCTCCTCTACACATAAAGTCTAGTTGAATATAAAATAAAGTCAATCTTGATTTTTTCTCGTCTATGACTTATTACGTCTAAGACCTACCTTTTGGAACCGTGCAACTAATTTTTGACAGTTCAAAAGTACCTGGAATATTGGTCTAATTGAAATAAATCGTTTGAGCTTTGAGTTTGTTATGGGGTGTAGTTAGATAGGTTATCAAAACATTTTAATTGTGTGGAACCCATGAAAATAGTTTTCGCAACCGCTTTTAAAAAATAAAGCTTCAAAGTGTAATTTTTTGTACCTGTTTTGTTTTGTATCACCTATCATATCTCAGCCTATCGCAGTCCACTGCTGGACATAGGCCTCTCCCAACCCCCTATACCAGCTGCAAATTGAATTTACGAAGATGTTATTTGATATGAGAAAAACAGTATGTATAATAAAGTTAAAAATAAAACAACCACAGCTAAGAAGGCTTTATATCTTAATGAGTAATAGTCAACCAACGGGCGCAACTACGGAACCCTACGCTAATATCGCATTCTCGGGTAAAAAATATTACTTCGCTTACTAGTGACTATTTTTCTGGCCTGGTATGGTTGCTCTCAGGTCTTGGCTGTTCGTCATGTAGTTTTTGATAAAATTTCGAGTGTTTTAATAAAATTCTTTGAACGAAGAATATTAATTTCTAAAGAAATATTCGCAAAACACTCTAAATTGTATTATACGCTCGTAATTTCATGTTTTAATTTCATTTGTCATTCATTTTGTGTTTACAGTAGCATGGATTCTGTTTACTTTAAATTATACAGTGCGTATCAAGAAAGTATATTGTAAAAAAAATATATAGAATCGCATAAATGAACAATCTATATAAAATGATATATTCGAGACAATACTTTCAAACCAAACAACAATAAAAAAATTATACAGTTTTAGAAATATATATAGAAGTTATGAAAACCACGTATTAGTTACGATATATTTATTACGAGACCAATATTATAGTATTGAGAATCAAGCTAGTCAACCGTTTAAGATGCTCCGCTCGAAAACAATACCGATGTGCAAAGAATTAACCAGTCAACCGTTCGCTCAGAGAACCTCCTGCTTCGATGTCCGGAACAAAAGTGAAGTACGAGTCGTGCGACGTAAACGGTTGACTTTTACAGCATTGACAGTAAGAACCATAGATAACAAAATATCGAATAATTAAATCGATTATATTCTGCAAAAATAAATGAAATGTTAACAGTCGGCCATCCTGAAGAAGTGTCGGTCCCAGACACTAATAAGGGAAAAAAAAGAGCAATAGCCAATAGTGAGAAATACCGCAGTAACAAAAGGTTATTACATTTTGCGCGAAGAGACTCAAACCCACTATTTCAGGAACGGCCTAATTTCCAAATGTACTCACCTTTTCAAAATTTGACAAAAGAAATCAATCATATTTTCAATTAATAATATAATAAAATCTATCTATCTATCTATCTATTTTATATAATTAAAATATAATTGTCTATTATTTATTTATAATAAAAAAAATATTTCTTATAATAAACATTTTAACCACATTGTTTCGGCCATTCTGTTATGGAGGAATGACCTCATTGCTCACATTTTATTTATTTGTTTGGGTGAATAAAAAAATTATGTAAATATTTTAACAAAAATTGAACTATATTTTATACATACAACAGATAGATAATAATTTGCGGTCGTGTGTCGTCCATAAATCTCGATGCACGTAAAGTCTTGTTCCACATCGCTGGATTGATCGCCATTGGTTCACACAAGGAGCCGAGGTCTTCGAACAGTGAGTTACGTTCCCAGCCCACGCAAGGAGCCACGTAACACAGTAACCATTGCCTGCCATAAGCCCGCTCAAGGAGTCTACGGTCGTAAGGCAGTTTAATTATAGCCCTCACAAGGAGCGTGGCCAGTAGATATAACGGCTGCTTACCATGAGCCCACCCAAGGAGCTACGGTCTTAAGGCAGTTTAATTCCAGCCCTCACAAGGAGCGTGGCCAGTAAATATAACGGCTGCCTACCATGAGCCCACCCAAGGAGCTACGGTCTTAAGGCAATTTAATTCTAGCCCTCACAAGGAGCGTGGCCAGTAGATATAACGGCTGCCTACCATGAGCCCACCCAAGGAGCTACGGTCTTAAGGCAGTTTAATTCTAGCCCTCACAAGGAGCGTGGCCGGTAGATATAACGGCTGCCTACGATGAGCCCACCCAAGGAGCTACAGTTTTAAGGCAGGCACCCCAGCCCACACAGTTTCAAACCAGCGCATCTTTTATCCGCACAAGGAGTCTTTGTAGCTTTGCGCGGTACCTTGTATAGATAGTGTAAGATAATACACCGAAATCGTAAATAGTTTTGTAATACTCAATAGTGTTGGTAGAAGAAAAAAAATAAATAAAAATAGTACAGAAATAAAAATGCATCGCCGGTAAAGAGGAAAATAAATTATATATCGGAAGTCCATAATAATCATAACAATCTAGTAGAAAATCCATACTAAAATTAAAATGCCTACACACGCAATATAGTAATAATAGTCAGATATTAGTAAAAACATAATAATGATAATTCGAAATTCAAAGTCTTTGTAGCTTTGCGCGTTACCGTATATAGATAGTGTAAGATAATACACCGAAATCGTAAATAGTTTTGCAATACTCAATAGTGTTGGTAGAAGAAAAAAATAAAATAAAAATAGCACAGAAATAAAAATGCATCGCCTAAATAACTTGGATGAACACAAAGAATAATAAAATCAGTAGTCATTGGCACTCATAATTACAGGTGAACAATTTTATCGACGTAATTGTGGGTAGTAGTCACAATTATAGAAAATTCGTAAATCAACATTGCTGTACGCAATTAGTACTTGTCGATCAATTGCTATTATATTATGAAACCACACAATTATCGCCATAGAATAAATCAACATCCAGCTAACACATAAAAAATATAAAAACTCACCCCGTGTTCTGCAACGTTACCTATGACCGTGCGGTTGACGTGATTTTTACCACTTCTGAACTTTTAGAAATATATATAGAAGTTATGAAAACCACGTATTAGTTACGATATATTTATTACGAGACCAATATTATAGTATTGAGAATCAAGCTAGTCAACCGTTTAAGATGCTCCGCTCGAAAACAATACCGATGTGCAAAGAATTAACCAGTCAACCGTTCGCTCAGAGAACCTCCTGCTTCGATGTCCGGAACAAAAGTGAAGTACGAGTCGTGCGACGTAAACGGTTGACTTTTACAGCATTGACAGTAAGAACCATAGATAACAAAATATCGAATAATTAAATCGATTATATTCTGCAAAAATAAATGAAATGTTAACAACAGGTTGATAAAATCAACAACTATTTATATGAATTAAAATATTTTTTCTAGAACAATATCCTGCATTCTTATGTTTAGACTGCATCACAAAACCAATCTTATACAGCGTGTATAATTACAATAAAAGCTCTACGATCTGTATAATACATAAAACCATTATATTCAGAGATTTACGATATTATGCCGTTTTATAAACGAGACTAAATCTTAAAAAAGGGGGCTAGTTTTGACCCCATATTAAATTGATTGTTTCCTACAGAAAATATACCGACGGTATAAGTACTACCCGACAAAAATCAGATAGTTGTACATTTTAACAGAATCCTGTCTAACCGCATGTTGTGTACATTGTGTCGTGTTTGTTTGCATGTTACGTCACTAACGCAGACGAGCGAGGATCTCGATACCGATACGGAGTTTGAACCTGTCGAGGATATGACTATGGAGACTAGGAGCCGATGTGAGTACTAGGGGAAATTACTAAAAGGTGGTGGTTGCGGGGTTGTTAGGTGCTTAGGCGTATCTAGACTTCCTTCAGGGAAGGCACTGTCCTCTTTATGAGAATTTCTAATCGATAGGCCAACATCCTAGGATGAGCACTGGTCCATCCTGGGGTGGGCACGACCCAAGTCTAGGTACGCCCATGGTTAGGTCCCCGGATTTTTACGGTCGCGTACGGCCTGTCCGTATTTTTAAACACTGACAGGCTGTATTTTTCGGTCGCATACAGCCTGTATACATTTGTCTGTACGATCGCGTAAACCGTACGTGATTTTTATAGGCAATTATGCAGCAATCTCTTAGTGCTCAAATGTCGGGCTTTATACAATACTGAGTCCGACTTTGGTATTTGTGATGCCTGGCAACTATAGGTGGCATAAAAAATAACAAGAGCCGTCAGAGTTATACTAAACTCTGACGGCTCTATCAATATGGAAACTGTGATACCGATTGTATATACACGGAAAGTCGATACCATCAGTAGAAGTGTGTGTCTTTCACATTGCAGGCAAGTGAAAGAGACAGTACTATACGGCTTAATATTAAATAATGGTTTTCTTTTAAAGGGTCTATCTTTCCAGATAGAATGTAAATAATTTCTTATAATAAAAGTCCTAAAGATAGATTTACTGTCTTTGTATTATAAATATTTAACATTCATCTTCGCTGCATCTGCCTTCTTATATATTTTAGAAATATTTAAAATTGAGTATTTAGTCGTAAAACGCAGCAACCTCATAGTTAAGACCATAGCCAGCTATTAAAGCTAGATTAAGCATGCTTGCTTTTTAATGTGCTCTAATTGGGTTTAATTGTTATTTTAGATATAATATTTAATGCTGTTAGGATTTAAGGCAACACAATTCAGATGACCAAATCCTGGTATCTCTTCGATCAGTCTTTATAAATGATTTAATTGAGACGGCTCCTCAGTGGAGTACATGGTGGAGCCTAGTGGTGTGACCAGTGGACTGTAAAGTTTAAAGGTCTTGAGTCCAAACTACACGCACGCACCACTGACTTTTCGGAAGTTATGTGTGTATTTATCACATGCTCAAACCATGAAGGAAAACATAGTGAAGAAACCTGAATGTCTGAGCGATTTTCTCTCGCGTCTCTCGCAGTAGCGTGTTGGACTATAGCCTAATCATTTTCGTGTGAGAGTCCCTCTGCTTAACAGAGGTCTTCCTTTCTCCTCAGATTGAGAGTAGTCATAGTCCACCAAGCTAGTTCTTTTGAAGGTTCCTCAGTTGTTGCCTTAAATCCTATCTACCTTTACACATATTGAGGTGTTGTAACCGCTTGAGCGTGTCAAATTCTAATTTATTACATTTTTCGTCGATAAAGTAATTGAGTCATCAAATGACTCGTAATAGTATACATAGAATTAGTAATATCATCTAATCTAGTTAATTTTTACCCTCCTCTTTTTGAAATGATTGATCCCGCAGAAACTAAATTATTATTGAATGAATGAATATTTATTTGCTTGAAGTATGGTACATTACAGTTGGTTGGTATACATATTATAGTCTCACATACTGTGTCGGGAAAGATAATACTATATGCCCGACATGCAAAACTTACTCACAATTAAATTGTTAATATCTATAACATACATACATACACTCACGCCTTATTCCCACGGGAGTAGGCAGAAACTACAGAATGCCACGCACTACGGTCTATCTATAACATCAATATACAATATAAAATATAAATTATTTTATGTCCTACCTAAGCAATCGAACCATCTACATAACAAATTTAATTTAATTCGATTCAGCGATTAAAGCCGTGAAGGGGTAACAGACAGACAGACATACTTTATCATTTATAATATTAGTACGGCAGGATTTTATTTGTGGATGAGGCAAAAATGGTATGAAGGGACCGTTGCGCGTGGCATTCTTTAATTTCTACCTACCCCCATGCGAAAAAGGCGTGAGTGTATGTATGTATGTATGGATTTTAATTCAAATAAAATTTCAAATTTGGACAGTTTCAAGCGGCTGCAACGATTTGATACCAACTGTATAATTCATATTATACATACTTTTACAGCTAGCGCACACACTGGAGAACATGGAGTGGATGAATATCCTGACATCAGCGGTATTACTAATGCTAGAGTGAGTATTGTCTTTATTTATGTATTTACCAAAAAAAAGTATTTTATGAACAACTAGTATCCGTAACACAAGCCTCGTTGCTTAGCTCGGC
The DNA here is from genome assembly GCA_905163465.1 of Craniophora ligustri. Taxonomy (NCBI): domain Eukaryota; kingdom Metazoa; phylum Arthropoda; class Insecta; order Lepidoptera; family Noctuidae; genus Craniophora; species Craniophora ligustri. The sequence continues at coordinate 5,439,913 of LR990985.1, read as the reverse complement.
AACTAGATGGCGCTGTGTCTTAATGTCCAGAATTTTTTACTAAAACAAAGATATAATTGTGTATTTTTCTCAGGAAGCCATGAGGAAGATGACCGAGGAGGACAAACGCAAGATCCTCCAGCAAGTGGAGCTGTTCCGTCGCGAGAAGATGACCTTCGACAACGAGGTGGCCAAGTGGGATGACGCTGGCAACGACATCATCATGTTGGCGAAGCACATGTGTATGATCATGTTGGAGATGACTGACTTCACCAGGTAAAGGAATATATAGAAAGAGATTCGAGTAATTAATCGATACCGAGAAAAAAAATATTAACTTTTTAAAAATATTCTTCGTGCAGTATGAGTATGACAGTTCTTTTTTCAAATTCCAAAACCTATGCTGTAATGATATTCATACACCCCGGCATTCAGGGGTGTAAGAGTGTACTTACAGAGCAAGAGATATGTAAAAGTAATTAACACTGTTGGGCGAAGAATCGATGTTTTTAATTGTTCATTGGCGGAGTTTCTAAAAGTGACCACTGACATTGTCAGTTCTGAATATTAATATTAATATTTGAATTTATTGCTTTTATAATTTTGTTTATTTATTACAATTTTGCAAATTGTTAATTTAATTTATTATTTTTATTCTTTAATAACATTTAATATCATAGCTATTATATTCATTCTATTCTGTTATTGTAAGTGTCGTAAATTTTAACGTGTATCTATATTGTAAGTATGACAACATTATCGCATTCGGTGTAAACCTGTTAGGATGATGGTGATATAAAAACAATTAAAAAATGTTGAAGCGGAAACTTCTTTAAGCCCGTACAGATTCAGTAACATGTTGCGTGACTTGTTTTATAACACTTCCACATTACGTTACATTGTAGGAGGTGGGGCATAGCGATATTTCTCGCTCAAATTGAGCTGCCCGACTGGGGAAGTACCTCCGCCTTACAGAACACCGCAGTGAAACTACAATAGATGTGTTTCTGCGAGTGAGTAAGGTTACCAGAGCTCATTGGGGGAGTGACTATTCAGACAGCATGGGAATTCCGTTTGCTGTCAGTTCAGTAACTCCCTATTTTAAGAAACCTGGACGGTTTCTAAGGGGTTTGGCAACGCATTTGCAAGCCTCTGGTGTTGCAAATGTCCATGGGCGGCGGTCATCACTTACCATCAGGTGAGCCGCCTGCTCGTGCAACATATAACGATACTTAGTGGCGTAGCGTCGGATTTTGCCGCCCGGGGCTGACCAGAATTTTGCCGCCCCCTATTTTAGCTTATTACTGCAACAAAAAAGATTTTTCCCAAATTGGCTGCCACCAATAATCTGCCGCCCGTTACGCCACTGACGATACTGTACAAATTAGAATAACAATCATCATCATTATCGTCACATCAACCGTTAGACGTCCACTGCTGGACATAGGCCTCCCCCAAGGACCGCCACGACGACCGGTCATATGCTGCCCGCATCCAGTGGATTCCAGCGACCTTTACCAAGTCGTCAGTCCACCTTGCCGGGGGCCTGCCCACGCTGCGTCTTCCAGTACGTTGTCGCCACTCTAGAACCTTCAAGACTCATCAGCCGTCCGTTCTTCGAGCTATGTGCCCTGCCCAATAACAACAATAACAATGCTTATAACAATAACACCGTCGTTTTCGTATCTATTCTGTTATTAATTATATAACATTGTTGTAAAAACATGTTATTATAACACGTTATAAAACTGAATGTTTTATAACGTGTCTCCACATTACTGAAACATGTTATATAACAAAGTTTTATAACATGTTATGTTATGTAATATGTACGCGCTGACCACTTTTTGGGTGACCAAAAATCGTAAAGGCCAATCAAATCAAATCATTCATAATATAAGACGCTATCACGTCAAAAAAATAACCATGTAGTATATCAACCATCTATCCGTAACACAAGCCTCGTTGCTTAGCTCGGCAACTAGATGGCGCTGTGTCATAATGTCCGTCCGGAAATATTATTATTATTATTTATTAATTATTATTATCTTTTGCTTCGGTCATTTAACGACTCAATTAGTCCAGCGGTAGTTAACTCTGCCTCCTGTGCTATGGGTCCCGGGTCAGTCATGGATGTGTCTATGTATAATATGTATGCATTTACAAAAAATAATGTATATAATTATGTAGTATATCAATCAACTAGTATCCGTAACACAAGCGTCGTTGCTTAGCTCGGCAACTAGATGGCGCTGTGTCAGTGTCCGGATTTTTTCTTATTATTTATTATCTTTTGATTGACAGAGGTCGCGGACCTCTCAAGACGACAATGGACGTTATCAACGCCGCTAAGAAGATCTCGGAAGCTGGCACCAAACTCGACAAACTGACCAGGGAGATCGCGGAACAGGTAATTTATTTATTTCAAATCAAATCATTTATTTCAATTAGACCAATACAGGTGCTTTTGAATTGACAAATTCAATTGACAAATTTACGTGAAGTTAAGTAATTATTTTGGGAGCTTTAAAGCGTCTGCAAAGCAATACGGCCGACGGAAAGTGTCCGGGAGTATTCGCGACTGATGTTTAAGGATATTGCCTAAAATATACGTAAAAATCAGCTTGGAGAATTTACGTGAGGTAAGTAATATTTGTATGTACCTTGATTACCTGATACCTGAAAATTGGCCCACTAAGCAGGATAGTTGGTAGGCATGCGTTCATAGTACATACTAGAAATACTCGATAATCCATATTTGGTTCGTCAGAAAATACGTGACGTCTGGCGGCCCTGGGATCTTGGACTATAATATTATAAATGCAAAAGCTTTTCTGTATATTTGTTACCCTTTCACGCTATAACCTCCAAACCGATTTAGATGAAATTTGGTATAGAGATATTTTGAATCCCGCGAAAGGACATAAGATAGTTTTCATCCCGAAAATCATCCCTTAAAGGGTAGAAAAGGGGGTGGAAGTTTGTATGCGGATAAAATTACTAATTTATATACCATAAATTACTATTTTTAATATTTGTGTATATGTTTCGCGAGCTGCAGGTTGCCGACCCATGCATTAGGCTAGTACAGCTTCTAAATCTAAATAATACGGCCCCTGTTTTGTCCGCAGTGCCCTGAGTCTTCGACGAAGCAGGATCTGCTGGCGTACCTACAGCGCATAGCGCTCTACTGCCACCAGATACAGATCACCAGCAAGGTGAAGGCGGACGTGCAGAACATATCCGGGGAGCTCATAGTTAGCGGGGTGAGTCAAAAAATTTACCGGCCGGACAGTGTCCGGAATTGGTCGGACAGTGTCCGGAAATTTTCGAACAGTGTCCGGATTGGTCGGATAGTGTCCTGATTTGTTTGTAGTATCCGGTATCGTTCGGATAGTGTCCAAAATTGGTCTGTTAATTTCCGGAATTGTTCGGACAATAACTAGAATTGTCTTGAGAATATGATATTCATCTATAATCATAAATAGTGTCCGAATGATTTCGGGGCCTGTTCCAAAAGTTTATTGTCCGTTATTGTCCGGAATGCCCAGTAGATGTTTCCGATCGATAGATCCGATCTGTTGATCGACGTCGTTCGTGTACGGATTCTATCATTTATAGGAAAAATCGGTCATTAAAAATGATAACTACATTAAAAAAAATAACCCCCAATGACGGCCATCTTGGACCGTATTTCATAAAACAAAGCAAAGTACACTCCCGAATAATTCATTAAAAAAAAAACAAAATCTGTTCATCCGTTTGGGAGCTACAATGCCCCAGACAGACACCCGTCGTTTTTGCGTCAAGGTGAAAAATTACATTTCAAATGGTTGATATTTCTCTAGAACTCCAGTGCAACACAAGCAGACGCTAATAATACCGCCAATCTAGTGGTCAGAGGGGTGAGTTTATGTGTAACGGGTTTTGGTATTCGGTTCTCGTTATGGTAATGTTTTTTTTGTCCAAGTCGTAAGGTTCCCGGTAGGGGCAAATGTTTGTGTGGTAAGCATCAACATTTGTATCCGAGTCATGGATGCATCTATGTATAATATGTATGTATTTACAACAAAAAAAGTATATATGCAGTATATGAACCAACTAGTATCCATAACACAAGCCTCGTTGCTCAGCTCGGAACTAGATGGCGCTGTGTCACAATGTCCAGCAATATTATATACATAAATATTGTCAGGCAAAGCAAAAGTCTTTCCACTATCTGCTTCTTGTGTCTGTTTGTCAGCGTGTCTTATCATCATCATCATCAACCCATTAACGTCCCACTGCTGGGCACGAGTCTCCTCTCATTTGAGAGGGATCAGGCTATAGTCCACCACGCTCGCCTACTGCGTTGGCAGACTTCACATGCCATCGAGAAAATCTCTAAAGCATGCAGGTTTCCTCACGATGTTTTCCTTCACCGTTTGAGCGTGTGATAAATAAGCGCATAACTTCCGAAAAGTCAGTGGTGCCTTGGGTTTGGTCTCGAGACCTCTGACATCTCAGTCCACTGGTCACACCACTAGGCTACCACAGCTGTTTTGGCTCATCCCCCCATATCATATAGCCTTAATCCTTCTCCATCATCCAATATATCGCCACACAAAAAAAAGTCGTAATTCAATCAGCCGTTTAAGCATCAGTCATTTATTAAGTAAGACGCGTTATTGAGACGAAAAATCTTGTTTTTTTTATACCACGACTAGCTGACTTAGTTCGCGTGCAATTTAACAAAAAAAAATATAAGTTTTAACTTTGCACCCTCGTTTAACCCCTTAAGGGCTGAATTTTCAAAAACCTTTCGACCTACTTCATACCTTTAAAACTAAAAATAAGTTAAAACTGTATTGTTATTTTTAACTTTTTAGTTTTGTAGTCGATTTTTTTAAACGCATTTTATTATAAGTTTTGAAGTCGATTTTTTTAAACGCCGTTTTTTATAAGTTTTGAAGTCGGTTTTTTAAACGCAGTTTTTTATTAGTTTTGAAGTCGATTAACAAAGTAAGCTATCAGAAATTTCCTGTCACATATATAACATAGGACAATTGCAACATTTTCAGCTGGACAGTGCCACCTCCCTCATTCAGGCAGCCAAGAACTTGATGAACGCCGTCGTCCTCACCGTTAAAGCTTCATATGTAGCTTCAACGAAGTACACCCGCCAAGGAACTATCGCTGTAAGTATATACATACATACATACATACATACACACACGCCTTTATAGTCAGAAACTAACTTACCTAATAGGAGGTAGGGCATAGCGAGATTCCTCGCTCAAATCTCGCTGCCCGACTGGGGAAGTACCTTCGCCTTACAGAACACCGCAGTGAGACAACAATAGTTGTGTTTCTGCGAGTGAGTAAGGTTACCAGAGCTCATTGGGGGAGTGACTATTCAGACAGCATGGGAATTCCGTTTGCTGTCAGTTCAGTAACTCCCTATTTTAAGAAACCTGAACGGTTTCTAAGGGGTTTGGCAACGCATTTGCAAGCCTCTGGTGTTGCAAATGTCCATGGGCGGCGGTCATCACTTGCCATCAGGTAGCCGCCTGCTCGTTTGCCGCCTTATCACCATAAAAAAAACGAATCTAGAATTAGGCTATAAGCTATTTTAGCAATTGCTTAAGCGCGACTGAATTGTTTAATGGAAATAAGGGGGCAAACGGGCAGGAGGCTCACCTGATGGTAAGTGATGACCGCCGCCCATGGACACAACACCAGAGGACGTGCAAATGCTTTGCCGGCCTTTCAGGAAAGAATATACTCTCCTCTTGAAGGTTCCCACGTCGTAACGGTTTGGGAAGACCGCCGGCGACAGCTGGTTCCACATTGCGAGGCAGAAAATGCCGTAAAAACTGCACTGTTACATATATTTATTTATAATAATTTGCATGGTATTAATAACAGTGTATGGGAAGCGTAACGAGCAAGCATGTTTGCGATTTAACTGGTGTGAATGACAAGCTGAAGTAACAAAATTAAATTTAAAATAAAGAAATGTGGCGGCGGCCATCTTGGACCGATTTTCATCAAATATAGCTAAGAATTCTCTTGACTAATTCACATTTCAAACAAAAAATACGAAATCAAAATAGGTTTATCTGTGCGGGATGTACGATGCCACAGACAGAAACACACACAAATACGTCAAACTTATAACACGTCGTAGCTTTTGCGTCGGGGGTTAAAAATATGGTTTATGATATTTTTTTTAATGAAATGTACTACATGGAATTTTTTTAAGAATATATTTTTGGTACATTTCAACCAATTTCAAGTAAAAAATATAAATTTATTATACTAACTGTTTAAAAAGAAGTAACATAACATCACGCATAAATCCACAAAAGGTTAAAAACGCAGATTAATCCACACATGACTTCAAAACGTCATTGCTTTTGGGTCACAAACTCGAGTATGATAAAATTGTGATAATTATTTAAAAGAATATCTATGGAGTGTCTTGTCGGTTCTTCTCCATAAGACCTGCTTTAATATTGGTCCACTTGAAATAAAAAACAGTGAGCCGTCACGGGACGCCTGGCAGATGTGAAACATCGACATTATTTTGTAAAAGTAATATGCATAAAAGAACATATTGTGATAGGAACTAAATATGTCATAATGATAAAATAAAATATTACGATTTTTTTCCACATCAAAAATTATATGTGTTAAAAGAAACAAATTAACACAAACTCAAAGAGGTTTAATACAATTCACAATTCGAAAAAAAAGGTAAACTTGAAAATAGAACTAGAATCAAATTTAAATTTCGTGGCGACGCTTTCGCCACGCCAGAAATCGGTTTTACGTGCGGCTATAGATGTTTCACATCAAAATATTTAAATTTGAATATGATAGTGTTTGAACGCCTTCGTAGACCCGCTAAGCTAGTATATAAGATATGAATTATTGCTATTTTATGGCATCGCTACGCTGAGGACAGAACTATGTGACTTGTAGTGCGTTCTATATAATCTGTAATCATGTAGAGCTTTTATTTAACGTGGAAGCTTCACGGTAGCCCGCGAAATTCAAATTTTCGTACGTTTTTTGCAATTTGCCGGTCATTGTCAGACTGAACATTAAACAAAATATGATTTGCGCCTGTAATAGGTATTTAGTTACAGAATTATAATCATTTAAATCAATAAAACAACCCTCAAAGTGCATACTGCATTGATTGTCTATTTCATGAAAAAGTCAATCAATGCAGTTATATACACTTATTATTTGAATTTCGAGGGCTACCGTGAAGCTTCCACCTTAAAAGATCGGTAGAGACTGAATCCCTTTGCTAATATAATTCTCTCGAAAAAAGCCGACTTCAAAAGTCAGAACTGGACCAAATTGAAATGGGACCACACGGGAAGCACCAGATATCAAATAAAAAAAAAGTATAATCAAAATCGGTTCACCCAATCGAAAGTTATGATGTAACTAACATAAAAAAACTGTTGAATTGATAACCTCCTCCTTTTTTGAAGTCGGTTATGAATAAATAAATACAATGAAACTTATATAAGTGGGTTCTAGTTGTGGATGTTATTGACGATTCCATTATGTATTATGTATATGTATGATAGATGTTTAGTGTAATATTTGTTGTGCCCTACAGGGTCCATAATTGGGTCTAGCATAAGATTGTTTGCTACCATCTTTATTAACATTGTGGAATGCAAATAAATGATATGAATATGATCATGTATAACTTTATAGGCGGTTCAGTCTCTGCTGGCTTTAAGGCTATAGCTTTCACATCAAAAGCATGACTATATCCCACAATTAAGTGGGCACAATAGTATTTGTCTGGGCAAGCGAGTATAGCAACTAGCGCGATAAAAGAGATTGGGGCGCGTGTATTGTAGTGCCTAGCGCGAGAAGAGAGATTGGGACGCGTGTATTGTTGTGCCTAGCGCGAGGAGAGATATTGGGGCGCGTGTATTGTAGTGCCTAGCGCGAGAAGAGAGATTGGGGCGCGTGTATTGTAGTGCCTAGCGCGAGAAGAGATATTGGGGCGCGTGTATTGTTGTGCCTAGCGCGAGAAGAGAGATTGGGGTGCGTGTATTGTAGTGCCTAGCGCGAGAAGAGAGATTGGGGCGCGTGTATTGTAGTGCCTAGCGCGACAAGAGATTGGGGCGGTCGATTTGTAGTGCCTAGCGCGATAAAAGAGATTGGGGCGCGTGTATTGTTGTGCCTAGCGCGAGAAGAGAGATTGGGGCGCGTGTATTGTAGTGCCTAGCGCGAGAAGAGAGATTGGGGCGCGTGTATTGTAGTGCCTAGCGCGACAAGAGATTGGGGCGGTCGATTTGTAGTGCCTAGCGCGATAAAAGAGATTGGGGCGCGTGTATTGTTGTGCCTAGCGCGAGAAGAGAGATTGGGGCGCGTGTATTGTAGTGCCTAGCGCGAGAAGAGAGATTGGGGCGCGTGTATTGTAGTGCCTAGCGCGATAAAAGAGATTGGGGCGCGTGTATTGTAGTGCCTAGCGCGATAAAAGAGATTGGGGCGGTCGATTTGTAGTGCCTAGCGAGTGAAAAGTGCTTGGGGCGGGTAAGTTGTAGTGCCTAGCGCGATAAAAGAGCATGGGGTAAATGATTATAGTGCCTGGGGCGATAAAAGAGTTTGGGGCGCGTGAATTGTAGTACCTAGCGCGATAAAAGAGCTTAGGGCGCGTGAATTGTAGTACCTAGCGCGAGAAAAGTGCTTGGGCGGGTAAGTTGTAGTGCCTAGCGCGATAAAAGCGATTGGGGCGGTCAATTGTAGTGCCTAGCGCGATAAAAGAGCTTAGGGCGCGTGAATTGTAGTACCTAGCGCGAGAAAAGTGCTTGGGCGGGTAAGTTGTAGTGCCTAGCGCGATAAAAGCGATTGGGGCGGTCAATTGTAGTGCCTAGCGCGATAAAAGAGCTTAGGAAGCGTGAATTGTAGTGCCTAGCGTGACAAAAGAGCTCAGGGCGCGTAAATTATAGTGCCTAGCGTGACAAAAAGCTTAGGGCGATCGAATGGTAGTGCCTAGCGCGACAAATAAGGGTGAGCGATTGTTGTGCCTAGCGCAAGAAAAGAGCATGGAGTGAGTGATTATAGTGCCTAGCGCGAACAAAAAAGCTTGGGGCGGTCGAGTTGTAGTGCTTCACGTAGTAATAGAGCTTGAAACTATACAATCGCAATTTTAAAAGCACAAAATGCAATTATAATTTAATCCACTTACGGAGTTTGATCGGATTCACGTTTTAATAAATATGTACATGTTTCTTTGAATGTTTTCTTCACAGCTCATCATTAATTACTATACATTTATTTTACTTACGTGAAAATTTGACGTTGAAATAAAACTACATATATTTTACGAAATTTATCACTGTACAGTCGCCATCGGATATATTGTAGCAGACAAGGTGACCAAATACTTCTGAACAATTTAAAATGTCAATAAGTTCCATTCGCTACAAGTTACCATTAATATCTGAACATAGATACACTTGACGTTGTAAGTGTTCAGATATTTTTGGTTTATAGTTTGTATAGAAATTATTGACAAGCACCTGCTCAGATATTAACGAGGTAATAATGTACAGCTGTGGTAGCCTAGCGGTGTGACCAGTGGACTGAGATGTCAGAGGTCTCGAGTTCGAACCCAAGGCACGCACCACTGACTTTTCGGAAGTTATGTGCGTATTTATCACAAGCTCAAACAGTGAAGAAAAATCGTGAGGAAACCTGCATGCTTGAGAGATTTGTCTTGATGGCATGTGAAGTCTGCCAACCCGCAGTAGGCTAGCGTGGTGGACTATAGCCTAATCCCTCTCAAATGAGAGGAGACCCGTACCCAGCAGTGGGACGTTAATGGGTTGATGATGAATAAATGTTCAGATATTAATGGTAACTTGTAGCGAATGGAACTTATTGACATTTTAAATTGTTCAGAAGTATTTGGTCACCTTGTCTGCTACAATATATCTGATGGCAACTGTACTACAGTTAAATTTATATTATTTAATCCCGTCATTAATCACTACACGTATTACTACATTATTGAATCACTACATTTCGTATGTATACATGTTGAAGTGGTTTTATTTCAAAGTTTTATACGTTTTGTATACCGTTTTCGTGTTTAAAACAAATATTTTTATTTCTCTTTCCACCAAATTTTCTTTCAATCTTCATTTCATTTTGATGTTACATCGTTTTGGTCGACCATTTTCATTGGCATATCTAGAGGGGGAATCTTCAATTAGTAAAAACTTATCCTCAATGACGTGCGAACAGGAAGGAATAAAAAAAGGTCAGCCCATTGAAACTTGCCGGAAATTTTCACCGTAACGTTTTGGTAATTTGAAGTCAAAAGTCAAAGTATAATTTATTCAAAGTAGGCCAAATTTAATTGGCTCTTTTTGAACGTCTCCCTTCCCGCTTCCTAGTGTTTGTGCTGGGAAGAAGAAGCGGCGCAACAAACTCCCCAGCAACACATTTCTGTCTGTTTATTTCATGGCAAACACTGAAGCCAAGCCCCCCTTAAAAAACATCCAGATATGCCAATGACCGCTTCTTCACCAACCAAATCCTTCATCAACCTTCTCTAAATTCCCAGTCACCGATAGTGGTGTGGCGCATGAAGGCTCCGGAGAAGAAGCCGCTGATCAGGCCGGAGAAGCCAGAGGAAGTTCGCGCCAAGGTCCGACGCGGGAGTCAGAAGAAGCAGCCCAGCCCCATACACGCGCTGGCTGAGTTCCAAAGCCCTGCTGAGAGCGTCTAAGAGTAAGTATACGTGTGCATTTGGACCTCCTTTGAGTTTTGAGTGGACTTTTCCAGTCCACTGGTCACACCACTAGAATATAGATTGCTCCACCGACAAGAGCTGAGCTCTTAAATTAATAATAATAATATAGTTTTTATCTTATTTGACAAAGAGCGCCTTCATCCTCTCTCCTATTAAAAATCTTTTGCTGTGCCCGACAGGGTCCATAATTGATCCAATGTTAACATGCCTACCAACTAATGTACACATTATGGAATGCAATAAATAATTGAGTAATTGAGTAATTGATAATATTATGGATCTGGACGTACCAAGATTTCATCATCATCATCATGACGACCCAATTAGTCCAGCGGTAGTTAACACTGCCTTCTGTGCTATGGGTCCCGGGTTTAAATCCTGGTAGGGACAGATGTTTGTGTGATGAGCATCAACATTTGTATCCGAGTCATGGATGTATCTATGTATAATATGTATGTGTTTACAAAAAAAAAATATATATGTATTATATCAACCAGTTAGTATCCGTAACACAAGCCTCGTTGCTTAGCTCGGGACTAGATGGCGCTGTGTCATAATGTCCAGGGCTATTTATTATATTTTATTATTATTATTATAACATCATTAACTCATTATTGTCCCACTGCTGGGCACGGGTCTCCTCTCATTTGAGAGGGATCAGGCTGTAGTCCACCACGCTAGCCTACTGCGCGTTGGTAGACTTCACACGCCATCGAGAAAATCTCTCAAGCATGCAGGTTTCCTCACGATGTTTTCCTTCACCGTTTGAGCATGTGATAAATACGCACATAACTTCCGAAAAGTCAGTGGTGCATGCCTTGTGTTTGAACTCGAGACCTCTGACATCTCGGTCCACTGGTCACACCACTAGGCTACCACAGCTCTTTACCAAGATTTAGAATAATATAGTAATTTACTTTGTTCCAGATGCTGCTAAATATCATACTATTTATTTTAATATCTTAGTTAATAAGTTCATTTTAATCATTATAGCGAAGAGTTCTCTTAAAAATACACTTGTTATCTTGTAAAACTTGACAGTGGCGCCCTCTAAATATCATGCATGACCAAACTCACAAATATACAAAACCGAATTTACATTATGAAATTATTGGCATGAAAGTAGTTCTAGTTTTATAATACACTAGCTTTTGCCCGCGGCTTCGCTCGCGTTAAGAAGTATTATTATTAATTAGATATAGTTTTCGTACAAACTTTCATCCCCTATTTTGTCCCCTTGGGGGTAGAATTAATCAAAATCCTTTCTTAGCGAATGCCTACGTTATAACATCTACCTGCATGCCAAATTTCAGCCCGATCCGTCTACTGGTTTGGGCTGTGCGTTGATAGATCACTATGTCAGTCAGTCAGTCACCTTTGAGTTATATATATTTAGATGAGTCGTGAAATCGATACATGCATTTGTAAAACTTAACCTTGACTTGTCCAAGCCCGGTTTCCACCAAAGCGGAGCGGAGATGAGATGTGCGGAGATGTGTTTTGAATAACCAATTACATTTCATTGCGAAGAGGAGACGTGGAGATTGGTTTTTTTTATAGTGATAAGGCGGCAAACGAGCAGGCGGCTCACCTGATGGTAAGTGATGACCGCCGCCCATGGACATTTGCAACACCAGAGGCTTGCAAATGCGTTGCCAAACCCCTTAGAAACCGTTCTGGTTTCTTAAAAATTTATTCAAAATAGGGCCTAAAATTGACGTTTACGTGTGAAATTGTTGTTAATTTCATGCCACGAGTTTTTTAGTGTAAATTCGGCGTAATGGTTGGCAGTTTTCGTGAAAGCAGCTAGTTTGAACCTTGGAAAATTTCACTACAACGAATCGGTACCAACTCTTAGCTATATTTATATTTATAAGGTTCTTCGGAGAGGCGATCAGCATCGAGTTTTATTAATAACAAAATGATATTGAAATCATCGAAAAAAAAACTAATTTATTCTTGAATTAAAACTACTTTTTACTGATTTTATCGCGGTATGTTTAAAATTATTTTAACCGGGCGTTTCGGATCCAGTCCATTCAATTCAATTCCTATCCAGTCTGCCCGTGACCATGGATGTTGTAAAGGATCCGACACGTCGGGTTAAAATAATATCAAATATACCGCAATAAAACCCTTAAAAAGTAGTTTTATTTCAATGTCTAATATATTCTCTTCACCCGTTCATAAGTCACTCGGTTTTAATCTAGCGGAAACCTTATTCGTTTCTTTTCCTTAAATTAAAATATCTATCTGCGAGTGAAATTCCCGTCAAAATTGGTGTGGCAGTTACAGATATTAGTCGAAAAAACAGACAGACAAAAATGTATTTTATTTTTTATTGTATTATTTGTTTTTTATTGTATAATTGGAGCCTGTTATTACTAGACCCCAAGATCCCCCCCCCCCACCCACCTTCGCTGTACCCCCCAATTTCGCCCCAGCATCCCCTCTCCGATACATCTTGTATTCGACTCACCACATATTCCATGTAATGTATTATTAGCGACAATATTATTAGTATTTAAACATTAAATACTGCATTTTTACCTGCGTTATAATATTAGGCACGTTTATTACGAAAAAAAATTAGCGACTAATGTTGGGCAAACTATGCCCAGCGCTGGGCAAACGTGTTTAATATTTTGCTTAGTGTTCAAAGTTGTCCACGATTTGGGCAAAGTGTTGCCCAATTTTCAAGTCATTCAATTGGTCCTGCTAAATGGGCAATATCGTAAAACAGTTACCCACGCATCACGCAATGCTTTGCCCAAATGTTACAGGCAATTCTTATGTTTAGAACATTTTAATTTAAAATAATATCTTGCCGAAAGTTGAAAAATATTATTACTATTTTACATTTCTAGTACTTCAGTAGTTTCTTGTCATGCTAAACGGGCAATATCTGAACAAAATTCCTGCCCAAACCGGGCACTGTATTGCCCAACATTTGTCAGCTAATAAACTAGTTTTTATGATAATAATCCAATTGTAAGAAGTAGATATTATAAGAACATTATTATGAATTCTATAAAAATATACTTACCTATTGCAAAAACATTTATTTTTACAGTTTTTATTATATTAATATTACTTTCATACTGTCATTCTTTTATTATTTACTTTTAATTCGTTCAGCGCTACTGATATATTGTATTGTTAACGCTGCCTGCTGTGCTATGGGTCCCGGGTTCGAATCCCGGTAGGGACAAATGTTTGTGTGATGAGCATCAACATTTGTATCCGATTCATGGATGTATCTATATATAATATGTATGTATTTACAAAAAAAATAGTATATATGTAGTATATTAATCAACTAGTATCCGTAACACAAGCCTCGTTGCTTAGCTCGGCAACTAGATGGCGCTGTGTCATAATGACCGGAAATATTTATAAAAAAAAATTGTGGAGAGAGATTGCAAGGTTTTTATTTTTTACATAAATTACATCTTAAATTCAACAAATACGCGAGTTACTGAAATGACAGCAAACGGAATGCCCATGCTGTCAGAATAGTCACTCCCCCAATGAGCTCTGGTAACCTTACTCACACGCAGAAACACAACTATTGTTGTTTCACTGCGGTGTTCTGTAAGGCGGAGGTACTTCCCCAGTCAGGCAGCGAGATTTGAGCGAGGAATCTAACCATGCCTCTCAAAAACTATAATTATTTCGATCATTGATAATAATATATTAAATATAGCGCTGAATGTGTTAAAATAAATATAAAAACAACATAATTATTATATTAATACCATTTTTCATTCTCTTCAAACCGATTTTTTTCCTACGTTTTGCAAAAAAAAATACTTGTGACTGAAGGTAAAATTCTATTAGAGCCAAATTTTCTTTAGTATTATAAATATTAGAATATAGCAATGTTATTTAAGACTTTGTATTCATTAAGATATATTTGTATTTAGCGCTTCAGCTATGTCAAAAAACTCAAATTCAGAATTAATTATATTCAAATTAGGCCAATTTTGGTTATTTTTGAACGTCGACAAAAAAAGCCCCCAAAAACGCCCGCCGTTTACCGCTTCCTAGTGTTTGTGCTGGAAAGAAGAAGTGGCGCAACAAACTCCCCAGCAACACATTTCTATCTGTTTGTTAAATGAATGATTCTATATAATACTAGGCTTTGCCCTTTCGTCTGCGACAAATTAATAATTTGGATAGCTTATTTTCAACCTTTTCACCCCTTTAAGGGATGATTATCTCCACACCATATTTCTATCATAATAGATGGTAACAGACAGACACGATCTATTGAATATTAAACATCACAATTTTACCAAATAAAACTTTCCATATAGCTCTCTAAAAACCCCATCAATTTTGTAATGCTTATTTATTTAAAACAGTATCTATGGAGTTTCTTGCCGGCTCTTCTCCATAAGATCTACCTCTTGGAAACGTGCAAAAAATGTTGACTATTCAAAAGCACCTGTAACTTAGTCTAATTTAAATAAAACGGATTTTGAGTTTTGTTTATACTATATAACAACAAATATTTATTTAATTGTACACACAGCTTTCTGTTACAATATTAATTTGTTAAACGCCATCGGGATTTTAATATAACATACATACATACCATCACGCCTGTCGTCCCCGAAAGGTTAGGCAGAGGTGTACTAATGTACACCCACGTTTCGCCGGTGTTTTAGGTCCCATGTAATAAGGGGCGAGCCTATTGCCATTAACCGGGCAAACTCCAAGCTGCTACTGAGAATTTAAAAGAAAAACCCAATAACACTTTGCTCGACCTGGGAATCGAACCCAAGACCTCTTGCTCGGCAGTCGCACTGTACAACCACTACACCAACGAGGCAGTTAAGAAAGCTTTACTCTTATTTAATTATTTTAATTTAAATGAATAAAGTTAATACGGTGTTTCCCATGGCGTTTAATGTATTAAATAAAAACTCTAATATTACCTTAATATTTAGTTAAGATTACATATAAGAAAATATATGACAATTTGTATGAATTCCTAAATATACATTGATGATAATATGTACCTTTTAGAAATATATTGACAACTTTTATAATGTCATTTTTTGTATAATTTATCCAAAATAAAACTATTGTAATTAAAATTGGGCTTATAAAGAACTGAGACATTAAAATAAAAGTTTTTTTTAAATTATTTAAAAAACTGCAATCGTAGCGACGACTTGCGGAAGGCAGCTGGTCGCGACTGGATGAGAAGAGCCGATCATTGAGCTCTGTGGCGTTCACTAGGGGAGGCCTACGTCCAGCAGTGGACGAATATAATCATAGTCAAAATATCACTTATTCAAAGTAGGCCAAATTTAATTGTCTCTTTTTGAACGTCGGCAATAAAGACAGCCCCCAAAAACGCCCGCCCTTCACCGCTTCCTAGTGTTTGTGCTGGGAAGAAGAAACGCAACAAACTCCCCAGCAACACATTTCTGTCTGTTTATTTAAACAAGGCTGATACTTATGATTTTGAAGTATTTTGTCGCGGTATATATTGATATTATTATAATTCCTATATTTAGAATCCTTTACAGCGTAGTCTATGCAATAAAATCCTTAAAAAAGTAATTTTATTTTAATGAAAATATTGCTGTCATCATTCTTTTCCAACCCTCTTATTTGAGAGAAATTAGGCTATAGTCCACCACGCTAGCCTACTGTGGGTATAAAGTTCTTAATAAGCCTACATTTATTATGAATACTTTTAAATATAATTTTATGTAAAACTTGCTCTAAGTTCAAAACTAAAATGCTTTTCAGACATCAGAAAATCTTATTTGCCAATATAAAAACCCACCGTATAATATTTATTTATTTTTAATGTACTTAAATTCTGAATTCCATTTTAACATTGATATAATATTGGATTTCATGTAGTATTTTCAGAATTATTAAATCTGATTGACTTAGATCCATACTTATATTATAAATGCGAAAGTGTGTCTGTATGTCTGTTACCTCTTTACACTATAACCCGCTAAAGGTATTGATAGAAGTTTTTGTCCCTGAAATCATCCATTAAAAGGACAAAAAAAGGGTTAAATGTTGTATGCACGATGTATAAATACATACTGTGACAGACAGACACACTTTCGCATGTATAATATTAAGTATGGAAAATACTTAGAGCAATTTTTGTTTGAATTAAAACATATATTTGATATTTTGCCTATATTGTTTCGAAAAATGTGTGAAAAAAATACTTTTATTATTATATGAAAAGAAATTGTGATTATTTATTTAAGTTAAAGTGCCCCCATGTAATACTTTTATAAGCATTTAGCTTTTAAGTTTTTCTACAGGTTTCATAGATTTTGTAGAAATTATAGTAAAATAAACTATATAAGAAATATACTGGCGTTTCATTTTTTCTTTTTTTATAAAATCATTGCAACTCTAGGACTATCCCGTGTCGTGAGTGCGTTAACAAATATAAATTATAACAAACACCAAGACCCGGAAAAACTATCTGTAGGTTGTACAAATATTTACTCTGTGTGGTTATCGAACTCGCAACGCACAAGCCGATCGCTCAGCCACTGTGCAAATCAAATTTTATGAGATTATCCTCAACACAATTATTACCGAGCAAAGAATTATGGAAACACACAATAACAATTTGCTCGATACGGTAATCGAACTCGGCCTTAGCTATATATAGGTTTTATCTAGTTCCATGCTAAGCAACGAGGCTTGTGTCGGATACTAATTGATTGATATACTACACATATACAAATGTTCATACCCATCACACAAACATTTGTCCCTACCGGGATTCGAACCCGGGACCCATAGCACAGAAGGCAGTGTTGACTACCGCTGGACTATTTGGGTCGTCAAAAATTAATATATCAATTAAATTAAGAGTACCAAGGTAGACTGGCAGAAAATGCCTATGGCATTAAGTCCGCCTTTGTACAATGTATTTTTTTATATTTTGTGCATAAAGAATAAATAAATAAAAAAAAAATTAAATAATCAATTATATATGGCTATAGTCCACCACGCTAGCCTTCTGCGGGTTGGCAGACTTCACACGCCATCGAGAAAATGTCTTTAACATGCAAGTTTCCTCACGATATTTTCCTTCGCCCTTCGAAGTCTGTGTGGCAGTCCACACATTCCACTAAGATATCACAGCTCTTTATTAAATTAGATTAAGTATTTCTAACTAGCTTTTATCCGACCCATCTTCGTAGAAACTTAATGCTGTCTGGGATAAAAACTTCCTGTCCTATGACTCGAAACTATCTCCATACCAAATTTTATCTAAATCAGTTCAGCGATTTAAGCATAATGGGGTAAGTCAGACAAACTTTTGCATTTATAATATTAGTATCGATTATTAGCTACGGTAGTACCAAAAAAACACAAATCAGTTATAAATTAGATTTATTTTGGTCCACAAAATGTCTTAGTTTCTTAATAATACATAGGTTACAATAAACGTACATCTAAACTTAACCATTACTTTAATATCAAAATTCATAGATTCAAAATCTCATGAGTTAAAGTCAAAATTGGTTTGAAGTCTTACAAATTAAATTTACAAGTTGTTTTTTTTGCTAATTGAATAAAACTGAAGTGACTGTTTGTAATTTAAAATTAACAGCTTTTCACGAAATGCATATAAAAGTGTATACGGTACGGTACTTACATCAAAAAAGTCAATTTATAATTTTTTTGTATGTGTGTCAGTCTGTTTGTTCCGGCTATTCTCTGAAACAGCTAGACCAATTTTGACGGGACTTTCACTCGCAGATAGCTAATAGTATAAGGAGTAACTTAGGCTACTTTTAGAAAAGCAACGAATTAGGGTTCTTCCGAACTAAAACCGCGTGACTCAAGAACGCGGGAGCGAGCGAAGTAAATATAAATAAATAAATATTCCTGGACATTATGACACAGCGCCATCTAGTTGCCGAGCTAAGCAACGAGGCTTGTGTTACGGATACTAGTTGGTTGATATACTACATATATACTTTTATTTTTGTAAATATGACTCGGATACCAATGTTTATGCTCATCACACAAACATTTGTCCCTGCCGGGATTCGAACCCGGGACAGCAGGCCAGCAGAACCATAGCACAGCAGGCAGTGTGAACTACCGCTGGACTAATTGGGTCGTCGTTAAGTGAATGAATCATTTTTTTCTCCCTTATGTTGTACTCTGATACAAAATGGCATGAATCACCCAGTTATTAATATAACAATTGGCAAAAAAAACAAAAACCATACAAATTTTCACAGACTATAAAACCTTAATACCTTACAAACTCATTGAAAACTACGTCACTTCAATTAACCTTCACTTTTTTACTAGTATTCTCAATTTCATCATCTTCCCTCTCTCTCTTACTGTCTCTTCTGTTCTCTTTCCCCTTCGTTCTCTTGCCAACACCTTTACCCTTGACTCCTGTAGGATAATATTCTTCAATCTTGTGGCTATCTTCTCCGTTAAGAGGTTCTAGGTCTATAGATTCATCTAGCACTTTGTTTTTGGGCTTTTTTGGTGGTATTTCTTCTTCATCATCGGAATGGATGACGTTTGGCTTCTGTTTTGGTTTTGAGCTGGCCGCTGTAATATATTTAATTATGATTAATATAATAAAATATCAACAGGGAATAATTGACGACCCGTTTAGCTCAGCGGTAGTTAACGCTGCCTGCTGTGCTATGGGTCCCGGGTTCGAATCCCGATATGGACATGTTTGTGTGATCAGCGTCAACATTTGTATACGAGTCATGTATAATATATATGTATGTATTTACAAAAAAAATATTATATCAACTATCTAGTATCTGTAACACAAGCCTCTTGCTTACCACGGAACTAGATGGCGCTGTGTAATAATGTCCGGAAATATTTATTTATTTAATCTATACTAATATTATAAAGAAGCTGAAGATTTTGTTAGTTTGTATATTTCTTGTTTGCCCGTTCAAACAAACGCGCTAATCTCAGGGACTACCGGTTGGAATTGAAAAATTCTTTTTCTGGTAGATAGTCCATTTATCAAGGATTTTTTTGTAAATACATACTTATTATACATAGATACATCCATGACTCTGATACAAATGGTGATCCTTAACACAGAAGGCAGTGTTAACAAGTGCTGAGTGAGCAAGAGCAATGTAAGATTGTTCTAAATCGTCAGTAGTCACAGTATTCAAGAATCATACCGGCTTCTCCATCATCTGCCTCATCATCATCACCTCTGGCCGGTTCCTTGTTGATGAAGAAGTTGGTGATAGATTTCTGCCACTTGGGAGTCGCTCGAGGACACACTGGGTTACCACCAGAACTGCCTTTGGAAGCCCTTTCTGAATTCCCTGAGACAAACATTATATTTTTTTAAAATTGGACCACGAACTGGAAGACGCAGCGTGGGCAGGCCCCCGGCATGGTGGACTGACGACCTGGTGAAGGTCGATGGTATACCCTTGATGCGGGTGGTGATGGACCGGTCGTCGTTGCGATTGTTAAGGACGACCTATGTCCAGTAGACGTCTAACAGGCAGGCAGTTAAGTTAAAGTAAACAATAAGTTTGAAGACTGATGAGACACCAGATTGATGAGTTTTTTTAATTTGCTTGTTGTGTTGTCCTTAAATTGAGAGTACAGTGTGTATGTAACTATTATAAGCATGTTATTTTAGTATGTAAGGTGTTTTTTTGGAGACCCTAATAAAACATAAATAAAATTGTGATCAGAATTTTCCTTCAATCCACCCATATGTCAAGAATATTTACCGGATGAGCCAGAACTGCTTGGGGTTGGTGCTACGCTGCATCTTGCTTTACTGCTCTTACCAGCAGACACTGTAACACAAGCAAAAATATATTTGATATATTTATTGTTCAAAATCAAAATTGACAACCTGATTGGTGGAGTGGCGATCGGCTTGTGGGTCACTGGTTGTGGGTTTGATCCCCGCACAAAGCAAATATTTGCATGTTCTACAGGTTGTTCCCGGTCTGGGTGTTTGTGTATGTGAAAATTTGTGTTTGTGCACCCACAACACAGGAGAAAATCCTAGGGGGGGCAATAATTAAAAAAATATATAATTAATTCAAAGAATTCTTTTTAAACGTTGACAATAAAGATCACTAAAGTCGACAATAAACAAGGCTTTTGTTATGGATACTAGAATGTTGATATACTACATGTATACTAAACTGATTCACAGTTTTGGCAGACATAATGTCTTCTGGGAGTTTATTCCATGCTCAGGCTACTTAAAAAATTCATACAATACAAGGGCAAGTAAATAAAGCCATTGTCCTTATCACAGTTTATTTCTTACATTTGATTATTTAGACACACACAACACGGAATGGGTGGAAGTTGCAGCTTTGTGAGCTTATACAGCTTAATAGAGTTAATTTATAATATTGATGTCATAAAAGTACATGATAAAGTTCTAATAATGTTACATTATGAGAAACTAAGGTACTTAAAACTTACCTTTAGAGCCCACAGACGCTTTTGTCCGGGCCATACTGTAATATTCTGAAGCAACACCTTGGTTAATTATTATTAATATTTTACACAAATTAACAGTTTTATCGTAAAAACTTTGGCATGCGCAGAAAAAGCGCGCGAATCTGCCGAAAATAATATTTTGATTGTCAAATATGACGTTTATGACAAGGAAAAAAAATTGCGTACAAAATCATGATAATATATTTATTTAAAAAAAAACGCCTTTTAAGATTTACGAAAATGATCATTCCACTTTTAAAGCTGAAATCTGCCGAAACGTTCCTGTATCTTTTATAATTACTAATTCATAAAGGCGAAGGTGAAGGTCCTGGGGTAGGCACTTGGTTCGAACTAGACCACAAAACATTATATTTGAAGTAAAAACGAAAAGAACATTAATCGTAATGTTATGTGTTGCTTAAAAGACTTGTATCCATTTTCATAGACAACTTCAATAAAAAAACTAAGTCCATGTCGATGTGACTCGATGATTGTCGATTTGATTTCGTCAAATCTCAAATTAATAATAATAGTTTTTCTTCTGCAATATGTTTGTAAAGTGTTCATAGTTTATATTTTTCATTTAAAAATAATTTGCGATTTAAATATAGTCACGAAACTAATTGAATACTCGTATTTGTGATTAAAGTGATATGTAATATTTTAACTAACCATAGTTAAGGTAACCTATTTGAAACACCTATTTCCTCTGTGTTCTTGTACTACAAAATACTTTTATAACGGTTTTATCGTTGAGGTAATGGACGTGTATAGTAATATTCTAACATTAGTTTTGAATTTGCCTTTTGTATTGTCATAAAAAGTGAATAAACGAAATGATTTTTGTAGAAATCATTATACTAAAATTCTTTCGTAAAATTTATAAACAAAGTGTTTATTGAAAACAGAGTTAAAAATTAATATATATCAAAATTATCATAATTAATCTTAGTGTGCATGATTTGTACGTCTATTCCATATTAATTAATAACTTTAATATTTAATAAATACACTTACCATTAAAAAAAGCTTAACCTATTAGAATTATTAAGATTTTCTTAGTTAGTGACCTGTGGTTACTCGTCTAGGGGCAT
Source organism: Craniophora ligustri (assembly GCA_905163465.1). NCBI lineage: Eukaryota > Metazoa > Arthropoda > Insecta > Lepidoptera > Noctuidae > Craniophora > Craniophora ligustri. The sequence continues at coordinate 5,417,563 of LR990985.1, read as the reverse complement.
CTACTGAGCGCAAGGTCCTAGGTTCGACTCCTAGCAGTGACAATTAGTTAATTAGCAGTTATCTATCATGAATAAAATGGTTTTGGCAAATTGGGAGACAATTTTATTTTGTTATTTTGATTTATTTGTGTATACTTATTTTTAATTTGAAATAAATGACTGTGTTTTGAATATTGATGATTTAAGTCAAACCTACATTGACATTACAGTTTTGTTACCAGATTATTGTATTGCAATACCTTTAATTTTGAACAAGTGTCTAAGGAGTTTCTTGCCAAATTCTTCTCCATAAGACCTTCTTGGAATCATGCAATTAAAAATAGAATATTTATAAGATTTAATTTCAACATTTGGAAGAAATTATACCCAACATTGGACATCATTTAGCTAAAATGATGATAATTTACATTTGTGAAAAGTTCATCATCATCATTATCATTTATTTGAAATAAATAAATATTTTTAATTTACCTAGTTTTCTGCTCCTCTTTCAAATATAATATGGTGTATTGGATAGTCTTACTTTTCTTTATCTTGTAAATTAAATGATTTTCCAAGGTAACATTCTCACTTAATTACATGAAGCCATTTCCTGACCCACTGCTGGACACAGTACTCCTCTCACTTGTTTTAATAGGCTATAATCTACTATCCAAGGTGTTATTGTTTTTTTCTGCATATTTACAGAGTTAGCAAAATAAATAAATACATAAAACTAATATTTATTTATTTATTAGGGACAGCAAACAGCAGTATATTAAATATTACACATGATAGGAGTACTAAACTAATAGAATTAGCCGATACACTACTCACGACGTTATCCACAGAATATCATATAAAATAATTAACATAGGTACTGTTAATAAAAACAAAAAGGGCAAACTTAAAGATACTCATTACAATATAAAGTATATGTTGGTTTGTGTAGTCCCTCTAGGGTATAAACCTCCTCCGACTTGAACCATTCTTCATGGTTTTCGGTAACTTGCACTACCGAAGGTTATTCCATCTCAAATAAGAGGAGACCCAGATATGGGACGATAAGAGTTGATGACAAAGCATTTGTCAACGGCCCTGAGTCTTAACCCAAGGCATGCACTACAGACTTTTCGGAAGTTATGTGCGTATTTATCTCATGATCAAACTGTGAAGGAAAACATCGTGAGGAAATCTGCATGCTTGAGAGATTTTCTTGATGGCATGTGAAGCCTGCCAACCTGCAGTAGGCTAGCTTGGTGGACTGTAGCCAAAAATATAATCCCTATCCAATTAGATGAGACCCATGCCCAACAGTGGGGCAATAATTAAGTTAATGATGAAGCACTATTAATAAAATTGCTTCTATTTCTACAGTAAATTTATCACCATGGACGATGACATAGATATAGAAGAACATGATCTGCTGGATAATCCCAGGATCAAGAGCATATTCCCCGATCTGTCCTGTGTCAAGATCGAGATACCCGATGAAGACGATGTTGAAGGTAAACTGAATACTCTTGCATCCCTCGGTTTAGGGTTCCATACCCTCTGCCAAGGGGAGCCTATTACTAACCCTTCGCTGTCTGTCCGTCTGTCTGTCTATCACCAGGCTGTATCTCATGAACCCTGATAGCTAGACAGTCGATTTTTTCACAGATAATGTATTTCTGTTTCCCCTGTGGACTCTTTATTTTATTCATTTCACACTCTCTCTCTCTTTCCAGAAATTTATGACGAGATGCCGGAGGAGGCAGATCAGCTACCTGAAGAGATGCCGTACCAGTACGAATACATCTTCGGCAGTACTCACAATGCACCAGAACCCTCATGTGAGGATGAAGATAATGAATACTTTTATAATAACCAGATCATATTAGGTGAGTACATAACGTTTATTTAAGGTTTTTTTAAATTTCCATTCAACTGCCTCGTTGGTCTAGTGGTCGTACAGTGCGACTGCCAAGCAAGAGGTCTTGGGTTCGACTCCCAGGTCGAGCAAAGTGTTATTGGGTTTTTCTATGAAATTCTCAGTAGCAGCTCGGAGTTTGGATTTGTGCCCGTTTAATGGCAATAGGCTCGACCCCTATTACATGGGACCTAAAACATACCGGCGAAACGTGGGTGTACATTAGTACACCTCTGCCTCTATGGGACACCAGGCGTGATGGTATGTATATGTATGTATGTAGATTCTCAAAGGGTGCCAATGGGACTGTATTACTAACTAAGCCTCTGTAGTCCGTCTATCAACACAGGCTGTATTTCATGAACCATAATAGCTTGACAGTCGTTACCGCTATAACAACAAATACTATCATCATCATCATCATGTCAGCTGGAGGCTGTCCACTGTTGGACATAAGCCATAACAAATACTATAAATAGAATAAAATATTTAAGGACGGCTCTAATACAACAAACGTGATTATTTTGCCGTCTTTTGCTGTATTAATAACCGTGCACAAGTCCAACTCAGCCAGTTTTTTATATTATATACTCTCCGTGTAACTTCACATACAGTAACTACTGGCCATGTCTTTACTCATTAAAGAGAAATCTCTCCAGTGTGCAGGTGTCGTCACAATATTTTCTTTCACCATTTGAGCATCTGATTAATACGCACAGATTTTTAACGATGAAGCGTACAAAACTTAACATGTAGCGTGGGCATTTGCCGCCCGGGGCCGTCTGGAAATTTTCCGCCCCCTTTTCTAGTAGTATAAAATCGAGGTGGTACTTGATGCCGACCTGGTAAAGGTCGCTGGAACCAGCTGGATGCGGGTGGCCCAAGACCGGTCGTTGTGGAATTCTTTGGGGGAGGCTTATGTCCAGCAGTGGAAGTCCTCTAGCTGACATGATGATGATGACTTGATGCCGCCGCCTTTCATATGCCGCCCGGGGCCATCGCCCCTTTTGCCTCCCCAACGCTACGCTACGGATTAAATATTATCATTTTTATTGTTACAGGTTCAAAACCACCTGTAAACCCAGAAGAATTATATAAAGAAGCCTTAAACTCACATCCAATAGTATATCTAGAAGATTGGGACGTTAAACTGACAACTAGTCCGTGTTTCTGTAATACATGTGACATTCTATTCCCCACAGTCAACGCTTTAGATGCACATAAAATGATCAGCCACTCATACTTAGTAGCTCTGGACACGTCACACAAGAACACAGCAAGAAAAAGCACGGTGACTTCAAAATTCTGCAATCATTGCTCTAAAATGTTCCCCGATGACACTTCGTTGATTAAACATCTGTATGAACTGTTACCGATGAACAACTTTAAGAAAGTGAAAGAGGAGACGGTTGAGGAATGCGATTACAAGTGCACAATGTGTAAGAAAACGTTTCCAAATAATGCAGCTCTTAGATGGCATGAGAAAAATAGCCATCTGGCTTTGAGTACTGTTATGTCCAGCGTTCAACCAAAGAAGATCAAAATTGAGAAGACGGTTGCTGAAACTGGTGTGAAAGAAAAGAAATCTGCGTTCAAGAAGTTGAATAGGGAAGGAAAATTCTTTGCATCATCTTCTTTAGTGCCTAAAAGTACTCTGTTTCAATGCAGAGTGTGCCAAGTATGTTTTATATCATGCTTCAGCGCTATACAACACGCAAAATCATGCGAGAAATCTATGAAATTTGAAAAATGTAACGTTTGTAAACGGAAAATCCGCGTTAAGGATGCTAAAATACATGCACTGCAACATAATTATGCGGATAAATTGAAAATATACACTGTAAATAAGAATATTTATGATAAAGTGCTTTGCAGGTGTCCTAAGTGCCTGTCCTGTTTGGATGAATTAGGATTTTGGGCACATTATGCAATATGCAAGAAACACGACAAAAAACTTCATTGTGCTGACTGCAATCTTTATATAGCAGCTAATCGTTATCAAAGCCATAGAGGAAAACACTCTATAAAAAAACTAATGAAGAAAGATTTCATTATCATTGATTTTCACTATCAGAATAGTGTTAAAACTCTAGGAGATACCCATTCAGAGTTACTAAAAGCAAAACGCTTGAAGAGTAACGGCAAAAAAGTTAAAACTCTAGCAGATACTAGATTAGAGCTTTTAAAGAAGAAGCGTTTGAAAAAAAGGGCTGCAGAGACGCTGAAATTTCGGAAAAATAAGTTGAATGCGAACAAAATTATCCTTTATCACTGCATACACTGTGGATGCTGTTTGTATAAAATACAACATAAAGGCCATGAAGATGGCTCCTGCAAAGGTCACTCGAAAAAAATCTGTGAGAAATGCGGCCTCAGCTTCACTTGTAAAAGTATCGAATGCCACATGCAAAGACATGAAAACTACTCATTCACTCTCAAAGACATCAAAATCATTGATCTGTTCACTGGTGAAAGAATAGAACCACCGATGACCGAGCTGTACAAATGTGAAAGCTGTGAATCCCACTTCATCGAGCCCCGATTAGTCAAGCTACATGACTGTCAGACAGAAAAGCAAATAACATGCAAGATTTGCTCAAAAATATTCAACGTCCGAGCGTTTAAAGTGCATAAAATATTTCATTCTGCTGATAAATTGATGCCGGAGCTAATGAAAAAATATAACTCTATGACAAACATGTGGTCAGTTATTTTCATGTGTAAAGCCTGTCATCTAGTTACAATGACATATGATTCTGTGGTCAGCCACTGTCAGAAACACTTGAATTTCATGAATGGTGATCTGCGGAAGCACTGCTCAATATGTGACTTAGATATCGCTGAAAATGAGTTTGGTAATCATGAAATTTTGCATAAGAACAATGAATCTATAGAGAGGGCCTCATTCAAAATACTGATGTATGACCACGAAGAACTGTTTAAAAAGGAATGGATGTCTATGTTTAGGCCGTTGTTGAAGCAACATAGGCAGCAAATATTATCTAATAGTATCTACAGGTGAGATCTCTTAACCAATTTTCTTAAGGTGGAAACTCCACGCTAGCCCGCGAAATTCAAATTTTCGTAAGTTTTTTGCAATTTGCCGGTCATTGTCAGGCTGTACATTAAACAAAATATGATTCGCGCCTGTAATAGGTATTTAGTTACAGAATTATATTGATTTAAATCAATAAAACAGCCCTCAAAGTGCATATAGTCATTCAATCCAATTGCATGCAATGTGAGGATTGTATTGATGATATTAATTATTATAATTGTGTAACTAAATACCTATTACAGGCGCGAATCATATTTTGTTCAATGTACAGCCTGACAAATACCGGCAAATTGCAAAAAACGTACGAAAATCTGAATTTCGCGGGCTAGCGTGAAGCTTACACTTTAACAATCTTTCAAATGCCTCTTTAAATGTTCGTCTAGTGACCGTAAAATGCGCTTACGCGAATATAAGACAGAATTCAATCAGAAAATATGTGAAAAATTTTGTCAGAAGCCGATCGCTCGCTCACTGCACCAGCCGTGCCATCAAATCAAATGTATTTTAATTTTGCATTTCAATACAATCAATTTATTTAAACTCTTTATTTCATTTTTTTATGGTGATAAGGGGGCTAACGAGCAGGCGGCTCACCTGATGGTAAGTGATGACCGCCATAGACATTTGCAACACCAGAGGCTTGCAAATGCGTTGCCAAACTCCTTAGAAACCGTCAAGTTTCTTAAAATAGGGAGTTACTGAACTGACAACAAACGGAATTCCCATGCTGTCAGAATAGTCACTCCCCCAATGAGCTCTGGTAACCTTACTCACTCGCAGAAAGACAACTATTGTTGATTCACTGCGGTCTGATGTAAGGCGGAGATACTTCCCCAGTCGGGCAGCTCAATTTGAGCGAGAAATATCGCTATGCCCTACCTCTTACAAAAAAACTTACTTTACTCATTAATATAAATTGTCTTCTCTCTTCAGACATATCCGAAGCGTCAAGATGCAAATACAAAAGACCGGAGCCACAGACGACGTGATGTACATCTGTATGAACTGCAAGACGAGGGTCGAAGGCACCACAATAGCCAGCCATCTGAAGTCAAAATGCGACCGAAAGACCAAATTCCTCTGCAATACTTGTCAGGGAACCTGCAAATCCCTGAAGAACTACTTAACACATGACTGTACTACCGACAGCATACCAAAACATTCAACAATCGTCACATTCAACAACGAATGCGACAAAGAATTTAATAACAACCTTAGCGTTATAGAATCTGAGTGCAAAGTTGATAAAACCAAACATACCGAGTCACCAAACCCTGTGAAGTTGAAAGAAGTGTTGACAGAAGTGAAAAAGACGTTTGTGATTTATAAGTGTCTAAATTGTAAAGTGTGTGTGAATTTGAAAAAGAGTGTACCCCGTCACCGTTGTGTAGATGAGACCAAAAGAACATTCTGCCGGATCTGTCAGCAATATATTACTTCTAAGAAGTACCGGTCTCATATGGAAGCCCATAAGAACAAGCCAGCGGTTAACAAGAATACTCTCTCCGTGGTCTACTTTAATGTGGGAGAAATAACAGAAAACCCCATCAATGCTAAGATTTATAAATGCAGCTGCGGATTACATTTTACGTCTTTGAAGTCTATAGAGAAACATCTGGATGTATGCAAGCCGGACCTAGAAATTTCTAAAGAGGTTTGCAGTAAATGTCATCTGTTATTCCCTACAGAGGTTCTAGTCACTCATCTGGTGAACCACCACAGCAAGGAGGTTGAGATTGAAATTGAAGAGATTACCCGAGTGTTTTTTTACAAATGTCCCAGTTGCTTCCTATTATTTTCCTCTACACACAATTTCAATAACCACTTGAATAAATGCGACCCTAAAAATGGCAGCCTATGTTTAGATTGTAATCTGAATTTTGGCAAAAATTGTTTTATGAAACACAAATGTTCGGCGAAAGAATCTACCTTTACTAAAATCGTAACTATGAAGAAACCTGTGCAGATAAGCACTGTGTTTCAGTGTGAGCCTTGTGGGATATGCTATCTAAACTATAAGTCCTTCAAATACCACATAAACGAAGTAAATCACAGAAACAAGACCGTTTTGATCACTTGCAGTTGTTGCGGTCTGATATTTACCTCGAATTCCTACCAAAAACACTACAAAGTCCATTTACTTGGTAACAATGAATACCAGATCAAAGTTATCAATGCTGTCAGCGGAGACTATATCGTAATAAGTGGCAGTAACAAACAATGTAAAGATACTTATAAAAATACCCCGTCGAAACGCAAATCTGAACAGACAGACAGCAAAACAGAGAGTAAAAGAGCTAAAACTGACGACAATAATGCTGATAGGAAGAGTATGAGACTGAGAAAACTGCTAGAAATGCCTTCGACGTCCAAAAACTTTGGTAACATAAGTTTGGATGCTGAGAAAGATATCTTAGATGTATCTGATGATTTGGTGACTAATGAAAATGAAATATCCAGTAAACTAAAAGCTAGAATTTCAGTAAATAATTATGACCGCAAACTATTTAAATGCATTTATTGCAGTCAACATTTCATGAAGGAAGCTTCGTTTGATTACCACATCAAAACGTATCAAAAACACACTGAAACTGAGAATTATAAATGTGATATATGTCATTTAGATTTCTCAAGACATACACTACCTCGCCACAAATACGTGCATCACAAAGGAATGAGCTTAAACAGAGAAGATTTTGACATTATCACTGAAACCGCTTACACTAGAGAAACGAATTTATTCGAAAAACTCAATCGTACACCCAAAACTGACTCAAATACTGACGATGGTAGCGAATTAGTTGATGAAACTCATGATTTACTTAATGATTCCACTGAGGACGCAGAAATCGGTTCTAAAAGTGCGAATAAAATCGACAGTGACGGTGAAATTGGTGATAATGGTCACAATGGTACTCAAAATGGTAACGATGATATAGAAAATGGTAACGATGAAAGTGAAAATGGTAATGTTGATAATGATATTAACGATACGACAAAAACAATTGAAGACAACGAAAAAAATTGTTACTACAAATGTGCCGACTGCAATGTCTGTTTTGTAGATCGCAAAACATGTTACCAACATGTTTTGCAACATAACATGTTGGATCCGAAAACATATATACAGTGTAAAATTTGTGATTTTCAATTTCTAATCGATTCTTTGAAACATCATATGTATATACATCACAATACCGATTTCAGTATAGAAAGTTTAACTATAGAGGAATTTAAGCCACTCGGAGGCGACTTAGAACCGAAAATTGAAACTTATCAAGCAGTCGATAAGGTTCAATCTAGACTGATAAGCACCACGACTGATATGGGGGTAGCGTGATATTATTCTAAACTAGATCTAGCGTGCTTCCTAATTTAAATAAACAATTCGTTATAAAAAAAATGTGATGGAATATTTCCGTACGCGGGTTTTTTCCGGATGGTTTTGCTGTAGCGTACGGAATAATAACTTTTGATACGCATTTACGTATGCGGGGTTTTTCCGGATAGTTTGTGATGTATTGAATAACAACTTTTGTTACGGAGTATTGCCGTATGCGGGTTTTTTTTCGGACGATTTTGTTGTGGCGTCCGGAGTGTGAGTTTTTTATAATGTTATGAACATATAATGCATTCTAGTTTTTTAATTTTAATTTTAATATTTCATTAAAGACCTGTCCCACCAATTTATATTGAATTAATCAAGCTTCAATATGTAAATAAATACATAAATATATAGACAAAACAGTTGGTTTTTGTAAACTTAAAAAACTGAAAAATTCAGCACTGATTATGCTCAGATTTCGACCGACACACAATCCGCTTCAAATATTGTTGAAGTGAAAACTTCTTTAGGCGCGTTGAGCACTTTTTGGGTGAACAAAAATCGTGAAACTCGCGTCATTGTCACCGCACGCTTTCCATGAGCTATATGTATACTGTGTATATATTATGTACATACATATCCCGTGCGTTTTCACTTCTATCGGCAGTCCCCAAAGCTTATATATAATCACAATTTGTCAGCGAAGAGTGTTATTTTGTATCTAATATATGAAGAAAACAATCCGCTCCAGTTTTTTTCCGGACCGTTTTTTTTGGAAAATTGTTATCACAAAGATTACCAAAATGGAAAATATTGTGGGTATCTGCTTATACGCTTTATGAAATATGACTTTGATAATAGTTTTCTATGACATTTTGACGAATCAATAGTATGAGTCTAATTATTTGCTTAGACATAATAAAATCACGCCTGTAATCCCCGAAGGGTTAGGCAGAGGTGTACTAATGAACACCCATGTTTCGCCGGTATGTTTTAGGTCCCATGTAATAGGGGGCGAGCCTATTGCCATCAACCGGGCACGAATCCAAACTCCGAGCTGCTACTGAGAATTTCAATCTTCAGTTTAATGTTAGATATCAGACAGTTGACAAATAATTTAACTATAAATAAGTTTTAATTTGTTTAGTTATAAGTTATCTTGTAATATTGTTATTATATTTTCTCGATGTAAATAAATAAATTGACCTCTTTTGTAATTTTGGTTTTATTTTGACTTTTTCTTGATGTCGTGTTTACTATAATCTAAAATATGTACTTCTCATAAAATGAAAGGAGACCCGTGCCCGGTAGGGCATCGGGTCTTCTTGTTACTTTTACTCCTCCTAGTTACTTTTGTACTTCAGTGTACTTAGACTACACGTTTATCTGGAAAGTTAAGAAGGTCATCGATATGTATGAAGCCGTCGCTTTTTCGTCGCTTAGTCATTCGAATTTGGTCGGATAACCAGCCGTTGTTTATTTGTTTTGTTTTCTGTCGATATCTACTTAATGCGAAACATTTCAAGCTGGATATTTTTACTATATTTTTGACTAAACGCACTAATTACTGGTTTACACCTACACATCTTGGGTTGAGCCGGTTTCTCGTATCTTGCCGTCAAAGTTACGACATCGTCGACTCTTATGAATATTATTCAGTAACCCATGCATGTACACTTTTGATACTTCGTATGGTAAATATAATCATCCAGGAGCACCGAATACCGTTGTCAGCGAGTTTATACGTCTTCCAGTTCGGGCGCTGCGACAGGTTTTAGGTATTTCGAAAAAGCGCGATAACTTCGAAACCATAAATATTTTCTTAAATCTAACTCTGTCACAAATTCGCACAAATTGAGAGCTATTCGTGTATCTTATATATATATTATTCTACAGGCGCACATACAATGGTTTCCGAGATACACAATTTTGCAAAACATTCCCCCAGCAGGAAACGCGATATCTCAAGAACCTAAAAACGCACAAATTATATTTTCGGCGCACATTTATGCACAAATATAAGCTCTCTACCCATGCACAAATTTTCTCCCTCCGATCATTCGTTTAGAATTTTGCTGGAACAGCGTTACCCCAGCAGAAACGGTTTTTTCCGTTTTTTTCTAAAACGACAGGGCGCACATTTTTTTTATTTGGCGCACATTTACAGCATACTACGCACTAATTATACGTACCACTTATATCACTCTAGGAGCTACTTTCTTGCTGGAGTAACGTACACAAAAGGGTCCAGCTGTTTCAGAGATTAGCCGGAACAAATAGACAGATAAAAATCAGTGACCAGTTTACCTTATGGGCTAATTCAGGACTGCATAAACATCAAATCCCATGGCCCCGGCAATCGGGTTGGTGGCGTTGATAGGTGCGTTTTTTTTGTCGGTAAACGCTCACATTGGGCGGAGTCCAACACACCCCGCCGCCTCCCCAGGGCGCGAGATGTTGCGAAAAGGATTTTCCGCACTTAAAAAAAAAGAAGGACTGCATATACAAGCCGATAACTCACCCTCAGTGCGAAATGTAAGTCCTTCTAGGGCGGCCCCTGCCGGCGTTTTCACTGACTTCAGCCTTTTAGATTCCTTTCGTTAATCGCCTAGCATGCTATCATTGCAATATATCAAAGTAGATCTTACTGAAGTGTTGAAAGAAGGGAACATTAAAGAGGGAAAGCCCCCAGTCCCCCATTTTTTTGCCTGAAAACAGCACCTTGGCTACTTGGTTCTTCAAAATCAAAAACAAAATATCATTTATTCAAAGTAGGCCAAATTTAATTGGCTCTTTTTGAACGTCGACAATAAAGACAGCCCCAAAAAACGCCGGCCCTTCACCGCTTCTTAGTGTTTTTGCTGGGAAGAAGCGGAGCAACAAACTCGCTAGCAACACAGTTGTCTCTTTATTAATTAAATGATTCTATAGGATATTACAATCATCGTTTCAACCGTTAGACGTCCACTGCTGGACATAGGTCTCCCCCAAGGATCGCCACGACGACCGGTCATATACCGCCCGCATCCAGTGGATTCCAGCGACCTTTACCAAGTCGTCAGTCCACCTTGCCGGGGACCTGCCCACACTGCGTCTTCCAGCACGTGGTCGCCACTCTAGAACCTTCAAGCCCATCGGCTGTCCGTTCTTCGAGCGATGTGCCCTGCCCACTGCCACTTGAGTTTGGCGATTCTTCGGGCTATGTCAGTCACCCGGGTTCTTCTACGGATCTCCTCATTTCTGATTCGATCACGTAGTGAAACTCCTAACATAGCCCTCTCCATCGCTCTCTGAGTGACAGTGAGCTTCCTTATAAGGCCCATTGTAAGCGGATATACATCATTATCAACCCATTAATGTCCCACTGCTGGGCACGGGTCTCCTCTCAATTGAGAGGGATTAGGCTATAGTCCACCACGCTAGCCTACTGCGGGTTGGCAGACTTCACATGCCGTCGAGAATTCTCTCAAGCATGCAGGTTTCCTCACGATGTTTTCCTTCACCGTTTGAGCATGTGATAAATACGCACATAACTTCCTAAAAGTCAGTGGTGCGTGCCTCGGGTTCGAACTCGAGACCTCTAACATCTCAGTCCACTGGTCACACCGCTAGGCTACCACAGCTCTAGCCTCTAAATCAAAAAGCGGATATTACAATGAATCTAATCAATACTCAGTTTATCAAATGGCTATTATTATGTGAGCTAGCATACAAAGCTACTTGTAGCTTACTTGTAATCGTGACCTTGGTGGTCTAAATTGCGTCAGAGACAAATAGAATGAGGTCTATTTGACCTTGAATCGACTGAACTATTGTTTAACCTGTGTTCAAGAGTAATTTGAATGATGGGCATAGGTTACTCGCAGAATAAGGAAGATGTATTACAAAAATTCGCACATACACATTTTAAATGATGACAAGTCATTAACATAATACTCAAAAGTGAATATTTCTCATAAGTTACGCATGATTTTCAGTTACTGTTGTAACTCGAATATATTAATCTTTATTTTCAAACGAGTTTTTTTGTGATATCTAATATTCTTTTTTGTTTATACTACTGGTATTGCAAACAAGGATACGCCTGGTGGTATGCGATTATAGTAACCTAGAGACCAGAGGTGGTGCTCGCGTGTAGCCGACCCTGTAGTCATTGTATAATACTCACATAATGTAACCAAAATATTTGTACTTTAAAAGAGACCATGATTCTCTGAGTTTGTTTCGGCATTTCTTCTCAGAGGTCGTCAGTTAGGAAATGCCGATTCCATCTAGATACTAAAAAAAACTTACATGACTTGGAAAAGTGTCTTTAAAAAGATCTATTTACAGAATTATACAATCATTTCATCAATCATAATTTCATTTCATGACAGCAAACGGAATTCCGTTTGCTGTCAGAATAGTCACTCCCCCAACGAGCTCTGGTAACCTTACTCACTCGCAAAAACACAACTATTGTTGTTTCACTGCGGTGTTCTGTAAGGCGGAGGTACTTCCCCAGTCGGGAATTTTACGTTCATACTGTACTGTATAGGCACGAGTCGTGAGCACAAACTTCACTTACGCATTCCATAAATTTTCGGTCTCTTTGGCGGAATGACGATGGCGAGGGGCGCCGAGGCTGCACACGATAGTTTCTGACCAGTAAACCGATACTGAACAAATTTGGCCGAAAGCGTACATGCGTAAAATTACTTTTACTACTAAAATCTTTGCTCACGACTCGTGCCGACAATTATACCTATCTGATGACAAATACTCGAACAAAACTCACGCGTGCCAATGGTACTTCAAATAGCCATCTCAAAAACTATTTTCCATAATTTAAAAACTAGATTATTCACGCGTATTGTTAGTTAAATTAACCGCGGCTCGCTTTGTAGTATATAAACCTATGTTACAACCTAATCCTTACATTCTACCATTCCTTGGAAGACGTATAACCTCATCATGAAGACCATATTCGTCCTTTTCGCAGTCCTGGTGAGTTTTATTATCATTTATTAATCCTACTAATATAATAAACGCGAATGGATTGTACTAAAGTGTAAGTGCCGCTGTCAGGTGACATTGACAGATGACACCTGACAGAGGAGGGAGCGAGGGGTCATTGGTAGAACTGGTCAGACATTGTATGAGAGAAAATATAATAAATAATATTAACACTAATATTTGTATAATTTAATAACAGAAGATACTACAGGGCGTTTTTTATGATGATAAGAGGGCAAACTTGCAGGTGGCTCACCTGATGGTAAGTGATCACCGCCGCCCATGGTCATTTGCAATACCAGAAGGCTTACATATACGTTGCCAACCCCTGCAGAAACCGTTAAGGTTTATTTAAATAGGGAATTACTAAACTGACAGCAAACAGATGGATGTTTGTTACTCTTTCACGCAAAAACCGCTTAACAGATTTGAATGAAATTTAGCATACATATAGTTTATTACCTGGATTAACACATAGGCTTTTTATCTATATACCATGCGGGCAGCTAGTAATTAAAATAAAATTAAGTAGTCATTCAAATCTTACAAATAAATAATATTGAAGTGTCTCTTTGTTATTTCAAATTAACAGATTTTCAGTTGATGCATATGAAAGTACCTACATATTTTTATATATAATCATTTTTTTAAATATTTTTGTCTAACGGTCTATTTGTTCCGGCTAATCTCTGAAACAGCTGGACCCCTTGTGTATTACGCTCGTAAATTAAAGTAGCCTAATGTTACTCCTTTTAACAATAGCTATGTGTGAGTGAAACGTAATTAGGGTTGTGCCGAACAATAACCGAGTCATTTTCCGACGGTAAACGATTTTTTTACAACAACATTTAGAATAATAGATATATTTTTTTTACAGTTGTTGGTGAACTGTATCAGAGCTGAAGATGCCGTTGAAGATGACACCGATAAAGGTCAGAATTTATTATAAACACAGTCGAACCAATAATGTTTTTGTTGTTTAAAAAACGTTGCCCCACACTAGGATTTTCTCCTGTGTCGTTGGTGCGTTTACAAACACAAATGTACACATACACAAACGCCCAGACCCGGAACAACTACCTGTAGAACGTACAAAGCTCCGTGCGGCGATCGAAAGCGCAACCCATGACGCACAAGCCGATCGCTCAGCCACTGCGTCACCGAGTCGTCAACGTTATATTATAACGTCAAATTTATATTAAAAAAAACCCGACTTTAAATGTGCTGAACTGGACTCAATTGAAATGGGAACACACTGGGAGCACCAGCTTTCAAATAAAAAAACGAATCATCACAATCTGTTCACCCAGTCTAAAGTTCTGAGGTAACAAATATAAAAATACTGTCTTTTTGAGGAACTTCCTCCTTTTTTGAAGTTGGTTGAAAATTAAACTGTCTCGTTGATTTAGTATTCGTAGCTGCAACTGATGAGCAAAAGGGTTCTTGGGTTTGATTCGATCGAGTCGAGTTTTACTATGAAATTCTCAGTGGCAGTTTGAAGTTATATTCGTGACCGATTGACGGCAATAGACTCGTCCCCGTGTCACATGGGATAAACATACCTTCTGACTTATTTATTTCGTACACTTACGCGAATATTAGACATTGAAATAAAACTACATTTTACGGATTTTATCGCGGTATATTTGATATTATTTTAACCCGACGTTTCGGATCCTTTACAGCATCCATGGTCACGGGCAGACTGAGGTGTTGGTCATCTTGAAGTCATAATTACTAACAGCTTCCCTACATTTTTAATTGTTATTGACAATCCGATTCAGATCCGAAGGACACGGTGAGCTCGTTCTGTGTAAATCGGATTGTGTTAAAATAATATCAAATATACCGCGATAAAATCCGTAAAAAGTAGTTTTATAATACCTTCTGACTGACGAAATGTGTATTAGTACACCTCTGCCCAAACCTTTGGGGACGACAGGCGTGATGGTATGTCATGTTTATACAATTCTAGTGAACGCAACGTGTAATGTCATTTATCAATAGCGCATTTCTGCGCTCTACGTCTTACAACGTTACGATGTCATTGTAAATTCTATTAGCCAATATTCTGCAGCGCATCATTTGAATTAAAATTACCAAATGTTTGGCCGCAACATATCTACTGTTGGCGGCAGTTTTCTTGCGTGTATGACACGCATACATTCCAAGAACAATTGTTTGTAACTATGTAACCTTTACAGAGATAGAACATAGCGAGATTTCTCTCTCAAATCTCGCTGCCCAACTGGGGAAGTACCTCCGCCTTACAGAACACCGCAGTGAAACAACAATAGTTGTGTTTCTGCGAGTGAGTGAGGTTACCAGAGCTCGTGAAGGAAGTGACTACTCTGACAATCATCGATAGCTGTCTGTGTAGTAACTCCCCTATTTCCAAAAGCCTAAATACCTCCAGAACTAAATATTCTACACTAGATGTCGTGTATCAACCAATGAACCAACTAGTATCCGTAAAACAAGCCCCGTTGCTTAGCTCGGCAACTAGATGGCGCTGTGTTATAATGTCGGGATATATTTATTTACTAGCTTTTGCCCGCGGCTTCGCTCGCGTTAAGAAGTATTATTACTAATTAGGTATAGTTTTCATACAAACTTTCATCCCCTATTTTATTTTCTTGGGGGTAGAATTCATCAAAATCTTTTCTTAGCGGAATGCTACGTCATAACATCTACCTGCATGCCAAATTTCAGCCCGATCCGTTCAGTGGTTTCGGCTGTGCGTTGATAGATGACTATGTCAGTCAGTCAGTCACCTTTGAGTTAAATATATTTAGATTTATGTTAATTTCAGGAGCATCTGATGGTGTGACAGGCTCTACATTAACCAGTGAATCTGGAACTACGGAACAGGCAGCCGGCACAAAAGATTCCACTGATGGTGAAGTTGTGACTCCAGAGGCGACTTCCGAGAATCCTGGAGTACCAGAATCAACTGGCAACCCTGACAATCTCAACATTATCAGCACTGATGGAGATAAAACTGAATAACTCCACTTTCAAACCGAACCTAGCATATCCAGTATCTAATAATCCTTCTTCTAGATCCTAAATAAATTTGTCGGCGCAGGCAGGCCTTCATCAGAATTCGTCGTGCTAAATATAGTTTTTTATTCCGATATTTGGGCAGATTACAAGCGATTTCTAGGTTCCCGTTGAACTCGTCTCCAAAACAAGATACCCGCACCGCACCGCTTCCATTTACACTACGCTTCGCTAGTGACTTTGACAACAGTCACTCTCAAATTTGACGTTGACATTATCAACGACGCGTCCCTAATCCGTCAAATTTATAATAAATTGTTACTTTGTTATATTGAATGTTATTTTAATGAATCGTTACACGTGTTATTTCGTCTGTTTTTCGCATACCGTTAAGTTTAAATTGTGGTGATAAGTTCATTGTACATTTGTAAGAACGATTAAACAAATAGATCAGAAAATAAATAATTTGATTTGAATAATCTATGTCAGTTTACGATTGCATTTTCTTCTCAATTCAAAGCCATATTTCCAAGGGGGTACCGCACAGAGCAGCCTAGAAATTCTAGTACCTAAATTAAATACAACAAATATTGTTTACACAGACATACTGCGGTATGACAGCTGTGGTAGCCTAGTGGTGTGACCAGTGGACTAACATGTCAAAGGTCTCGAGTTCAAACGACCACGCATCACTGACTTTTCGGAAGTTATGTGCATATTTATCACACGCTCAAACGTTGAAGGAAAACATCGTGATGAAACCTGCACGCTTGAGAGATTTTCTCGATGGTATGTGTAGTCTGCCAACCCGCAGTAGGCTAGCGTGGTGGACTATAGCCTGATGCCTCTCAAATGAGAGGAGACCTAAGAAATAAGTATGACGCTAATAAAAAGTACCAATACAATTTAAAATATGATATGTAACTAAAGGTATTCTAATCTATATATGTAACTTAATAATGTAAATGTATTACTATAATATGTACTACATAAATAATTACCGGATAATATAATAGGTAATGAAATATTATGTATAAAAATAAAATACTAGTTAAGATAGCCCTCAATGTTGCAATGCTTGCAAAAGGTCGCTAAGTCATAAGTACTCGCCATACCATGTAACATCAATATGTACACTTAGCATGCAATAAAAATGTTGACTTTGACTTTGACCCGTGCCCAGCAGTGGGACAATAACGGGTTGATGATGATGACAGTGGTAGGTGTTGTAACTGTTTCGATTTTGTTTGAAAAAGATAATAGAATAAAAGACACCGAAAGCAGAAGATAATAATTTATTGATTGACATAAAATTAAGTAGGTACTGCTTAAAGATTTCTCTGACTCCCGAAGATAGAGAGACACTTTACAATTTGACATGTTTAATTATACACTTTTACAGATTGACATGCTAATTATATATTCGTCGCTTCATTCTTCAGATATGATATATTTACTATGTAGTACCCTTTATCCTACAGGCAATACTCGCACGTATTTCAGGGAGTGGGTAACTCAATTTTTTGTTTGTTTTTGTTACTGTCAATGTACCGACTGTTTCTAGTGACATTGCTCATTCCTTTTTCGTGCGAGGCAACGAGCGCACGCGCACAAATATGCCGAAACGTAGTGCACAGGAGAAATTAGAAAAATACAAACGTAAAATACAAAAACTTGAAAAAAGAGATCGGGAAAAATTCGTCATCGTATACGACGCCCACTTGATTCATCTGAAGACGAAAACGTGGCAGTATAGTAAAATTTAACATTTTATTAAGAGATATACCGACTTACCTAGTGCTTTATGAAGTGTATAGTCCGTTAAGACAAAATCGGAATTGACTGTGAGTCAATTACGATAACATAATTAGCTGCGAGCTAATTATGCGTCATGTCCTCATGACAAGCTACGTGTAAAAAATATGTGTAATCTAAAATAGATATGCACATTATTTACCAACGTGTTGTCTGCGAGACAACACTAGAATGCAAATTTGTACGTACACGAGTGACGTCGAAGCCCAAATTGAGCCTCAAAATGATCGGTCAACTCCTGCACCGGAAGCGGACCTCACAGTGGTAGTTCCGGCACCGCAAGAGATATCAGACGCTGTGGAAGACGTGGGTGCTTCAATAACAGGGAACATCTCAGAAGCAGGTTTGGACCCAGAGCTACTATCCGCATTGGGGGCTTCTACATCAGGTACGCCCGATTTTGGTGACGATATTCATGAGAGCTTAGTAAGTTTCTGGACTCCTTTACTAAAGAAAGGCTTGCCTAAAGAAGATAAGGAGAGGCTTACGAAAGAACACCTCATACCCGCAAATTGCAAATAATTACAAGCTCCAAAGTTAAACGCAGAAATTTCTGCCGCAGTCTCGGATATTGTCCGAGGCCGCGATAAAAAACTAGCAGGTTTCCAACGGCAGCTTGGAAACGGTACCGCAGCACTAAACAAAGCCATGGATACTTTGCTCAAATCTGACAATAAAGTGCTAGCTCTAAAACATTTGAGCGACGGTTGTCACTTATTATCAGACCTTCACTGCTGTTTCAAAACTCAAACTCAAATCATTTATTTCAATTAGACCAATACAGGTGCTTTTGAATTGTCGAATTTAATTGAATTTAGTTGCACGGTTCCAAAAGGTAGGTCTTATGGAGAAGAACCGGCAAGAAACTCCATAGATACTCTTTTAAACAATATAAAAATTACAAAATTTTTTGCTTTCGTTTACAATGGCTTAGGTATGGATATAATAACAATATGAGAATGGTGCAGATTGATGTGAAACGTACGTATTACATACAAAGGCAATTAGACTAATAATAACCATTTTAGATTGCCATAACATGTATGAGCCGACCAGCCCCAACTGACAGCACCCGTTCACGAGCATGACGTGTGTATCGGCGTCGCTCTACTCAACCATGTTGTAGGGAATAAAAAGACCCGATACTCAACGCCACCATCAGCAGGACATTTGAGTGAGCATGACAAGTTCAGACTGCCTGGCAATGGGTAGGCATTTCTACATTTTACAAAGACAAGTTTAATCAAAGATAGAATAAGAATAATCACCCCAAGCCTGGAAAAGAATTTTCTTCACGTCATCCAAGATTCGGAACGTGACGATACCCTATACGGTAACTCTTTGTCCGACAAGATTAAAGCCAGTAAGGCCATTGAAAAACAAGGCTCACAAATAAGGAAAACTACCTTTAATGCAAAAACCAGCCTTTCTTAACCGCCAGTCACTCGTCCCGTCCAGCAGGGAAACTGGTCAGGACCTCCTCGTTACCCGGTGATCAGGGGGGGGGGGGAGTCAGAGGAGACCACCTGTGTCCACACGTCGGACATATCCGTCGCAGTCCCAGACGCAAACGAAGAGCTCCAATGCAACGAAGACTCGTGCATCACGACAATAACTAAGGTACATGCAGGCAGAATCCGATTCTTCCTCAGTTCTTGGCATCGTATAACTAGGAACGTAGTTATATTGTCATGGATAGAACATGGATTTTCAATCCCATTTTGTGCTCACGTTACCCAGTCAAAGGTGCCATTATCTTACTTTAGCCGTGAGAAGGCACATGAATATTTATCAAAAATATTCCTGGCCCCAAAAGCAAATGGAGGGAAACGGTTTATTTTAAACTTGAAATCATTAAATAAATTCATAACACATACTCAATTCAAAATGGAAGACTATAGAACTGCAGAAAAATTAATTCCTAAAGACTGTTTCTTAGCAACAATTGACCTTAAAGAGGCCTATTTATTAATTCCTATGGCCTAATCTGATCAATAATAATAATAATAACAATAAGCACTTTATTCCGAAAAACTAGGTTAACACTTCATGCATTGGTTCTACAATTAAATTTACAAAATGTCCCTAATCTCGGTGTGCCTCTTGGCATAGGCCTCCTCTAACGTTTTCCATTGATTTCTGTCTCGTGCGACTCTCCTCCAGTTTGGACCCGCTGTTTGTTTGATTTCATTTTCCCATCTGGTACACTGCTCCCACGATTTCGCTTGCCATCTCTTGGATACCATTCCGATCAAAAATACTTACGATTTAATAACTTCAAAGACCCTAATACCGGAAAATTAAATACATATCAATTCACTGCCATGCCATACGATTTATCTGTTGCGCCTAGAGTGTTCACAAAAATTTTGAAGGAGGTAAACTATACTATACTCATATTGATTTCTTACACTTACGCGAATACATTGAAATAAAACTTCTTTTTACGGATTTTATCGCGTTACACATGAAATGTTCATTTATGATAAATATGTTCATTAAAAGTATTGTGATTACTTATATACACTTTCTTGGTATTCAGATTTGGTTCTGGTCGCCGGTTGCTCCCGCGGCACCGCACGCTTCGCTCGCTCGGCTCGTGCGTTGTGTGGTCGCGGTTCTAACCTAACCTAACCGATATCTGTATTTTGCTGCTCAATCAGTAATTTTGATGCGCGATTTATTATATTCCGTATCTTAATGCCCGCACCTAGATCGCGCCTTCATTCTAGTATTGAGAGAAAATATGTCACTTGAAAAAAAAGATTGACATATGTATCATTTGTTCACCGTGTTTGACGACCCAATTAGTCCAGCGGTAGTTAATACTGCTTTCTGTGCTATGGGTCCCGGGTTCGAATCCCGGTAGGGACAAATGTTTGTGTGATGAGCATTAACATTTGTATCCCAGTCATGGATGTATCTATGTATAATATGTATGTATTTACAACAAAAAGAAGTATATATGCAGTATATCAACCAACTAGTATCCGTAACACAAGCCTCGTTGCTTAGCTCGGCAACTAGATGGCGGTGTGTCATAATAATATCCAGAAATATATAAAGGAAAGATTGAGAACAAAATGAAATCGGAAAGTCAATGGTTTTCAAATCAAATTATTTATTTTGAAATATAATAATGTGGAGTTTAATAGTTCTTACAAAATAACGTATCGCAATATTAAAATTTAACGGTAAGCGAAAAACAGAGGATAATTAAAATTAAGTACATTCAAGTTTATATTTTTACATAACAAAATAACAATTATAATTTATATAGAATCTTCTAGAAACAGGATTATAAAACGATACGCCAGGTTATGTTACATTGCAGAGTTAAGTAATCAATTTTATTTCCAAAAGATATTGAGATATTTGTTAATTTCCAGTTGATTTATAGAATTAGGCACTGGGGTCCGACTTAGAATTTTTAAATGAAATGTAATTGTAAATGTTTCTGTAATTCTGTCATTTTGAGTTAGGTCACTTTCATTCTAAAGATGCCTCTACCAGGATTCGAACCCAGGACCCTTAGCATTGAAGGCCTGATATGTAATGTAAACCTGCAATGCTGCTGCGGGCAGTCAATAATAAAATGATGGCACACTCTAAAATTATAAGTTCTTGATTGTCATCATCATCATCTTCATCAACCCATTAACGTCCCACTGCTGGGCACGGGTCTCCACTTATTTGAGAGGGATTCGGCTATAGTCCACCACGCTAGCCTACTGCGGGTTGACAGACTTCACATGCCATCGAGACAAATCTCTCAAGCATGCAGGTTTCCTCACGATGTTTCCCTTCACCGTTTGAGCTTGTGATAAATACGCACATAACTTCCGAAAAGTCAGTGGTGCGTGCCTTGAGTACGTACTGGAGACCTTTGACATCTCAGTCCACTGGTCACACCACTAGGCTACCACAGCTCTCTATTCTTGATTTGACACAGATCTTGATTGTATTGGATGCTAATTTCTTCATTTAATAAAATGCCGTAATAATCCAAATTAAAAAAATAAAGCACTTTATATAGCAATTGAGTTAAATGGAAGAAAGTATCTATGTATAATAAGTATGTATTTACAAAAAAAAAGTTTTTATGTAGTATATCACCCTTCTAGTGTCTGTAACACAAGCCTCGTTGCTTACCACGGAACTAGATGGCGCTGTGTCCGGGAATATTATTATTATTATTAATTATATTTTGAAGCTGATAACACCAGATGACGTGCACATATTAATGATTGTCGGCGAGAAAAGACAGCTGTTAAGAACCATAGAGAATAGGCGAGGGAAGATGTTTGACCATTTGATACGACACGACGACTTCTGTAGAACCATACTAGAAGGTAGAATTGAAGGAAAGAGAGGAAGGGGCAGACCTAGACGAAGTTTCGTTGATCAAGTGAAGGAAAAAGTGGGTATCGAGTCGTATCAAGAAGTCAAACAGAAAGCAGGAGATAGACAACAGTGGCGATTGCTCCACCGACAAGAGACACCAGATGGAGTTGCGAGGGACGCGAGCTGTTAATCAAGAGGATTCATTTGGTGGTGTTATTTCAAATTCCCACATAAACAATCGTCCAGGATGATCGGCAACTCTGAAGATATGTTAAGATCGTTCAAATACCCCGCTCGGTGAACCGACATTTATTAAGGGCCGGCAACGCATTTGCACGTCCTCTGGTGTTGCAGATGTCCATGGGCGGCGGTGATCACTTACCATTAGAGCTTGAGTCTTGTTCGTCCCCTTATGTCCATAAAAAAAAACAAAATTAAATATTGAAATGCCTTAAAAATACTATTACTGGTCTTACTTGATGGAATAAATATCATATAATTATTTGTAACAGAATTTAAACAATAGTACTTTTGTGAATTCACTCCAGTGAATGCATAAGTATTATTATAGCATGGAACCAGTGGCGTACACTATGAGTCATTTGGAAAAAAAATATGGGGCCCTTAAACTGCTTAGCCTTTATCAATGTACACACATGTTTTCTGATAAGCTGGACAACGGCTCAGGGCCAAAAAAAAAGAACCTTTACACCTTTTAGGTTTATCAATGCACAGTGTTACGAAGACCCCCCGACCCCCCGACCTTGGGGCCCCGGGGCACTGCCCTGCATAGGCCTCCAGTAGTTACGCCATTTCATGGAGTTCCTTAAAAATTTGCGAAAAGGTTTATACAGAAACTGCCACCAAAGGCTGTTACTTCGCGGCTGAATATTTTGTAATTTAAAATGATGTGGCGCAGAATATCGGCTAATAGAATAATAATTCCATCTTAGCGTTGTAAGTCGTAGAGCGTAGAAATGACGTGCTTATACGTTGTGTTCACTAGGATTGTATAAACATGAAGAAAGAGGTATTTATTACCTCACAAACACATATTGATGCACACACTAAAAAAATATCGAAAAGTTTTTTTTATTAAATATAAAATATAACATACCTCTACGCCTCGGACTGAAGCGTTCGCTTTGGGAGTTGTCTCTTGTAACTGCAATTTGAACATTATTCGTTTATATAAAGAAAAATCATAATGAGATCAATTCTCGTAATTATGCTCTTACTTAACGTAAAATATTACGTCCTTAAGTCAAGTCATTTAAAATATTAGAACTTATTTATTTATTTTTATTATAAGACCCTGCGTTACCGAATCTTACCTGAACAATTACATTTTTAAATAAAATGCAAAAATACAATTATTATAACGTAGCATTTAGTATCGTATTTTTAACCCACTTCCAAAAGGAGGAGGTTGTCAATTCGACTGTATTTTTTTTTTATTGTTTGTTACCTCATAACTGTGGATTGGGTGAACCGATTTTGAAAATTCTCTTTCGATATGAAAGCTGAAGGTTCCCGTGTGGTCCCATAAATTTTTTTTTAGGATCTGATGAGTGGATCCTTGGGAAATCGAGAGAAACTCTCAAATTTTCTACGTAGATGACGCGTTTATCGCGTCGGTGCCAGTGCCTGGTTGTACACTGCGCGATGGGTGTACATACCTTTACATTTGGCTTGGCACCGTCTTCATACCTTTAAAACTAAAAAGAAGTTAAAACTGTATTGAGTTATTTTTAACTTTTTAGTTTTGAAGTCGGTTTTTTTTAACGCAGTTTTTTATTTTTGTGTTATCGTTACAGGTAAAAAACAGGCCATTAGTTATAAAAAACATTAACCTGTTTATCAAATTATAACAAAGTAACGCAGCTGTAACTTTTAGTAACGCAGAAGTCATATGTCCTTTATAACCCACTTTAAGAAAGGAGGGATTATCAATTCGATTGTATGTTTTTTTAAGTGACATTATTTAATGATTAGAATAAATCCTTACAAGATTAAGTATAGTGTTTTAAAAATTCAATTAAAAATTCAATCTTCTTTCTTATTAATTACAATCCCGCCTGAGGTTGAATTTTTCTTACTTAATAAAAATTTAAATATTAAGTATAGTTAATAATAAACATGTAGGTATGTCAACAACTTAAACACGCATAAATAATCAGTATTCCCCTTCATTAACCGACTTCATTAAATACTAGCTTTAGCCCGTGACTTCATCTGCGTAAAATTAGTAAAAAAAATCCACCCCCTTTTCCCCCTTTTAAGGGATGATTTCCGGGATGGAAACTATTCTATGTTCTTCCCCGGGACTCAACCAATCTCCATACCAAATTTCATCTAAATCAGTTCAGTGGTTATAGCGTGAAGAGTAGCTAGTAGCTGTGGTAGCCGAGCGGTGTGACCAGTGGACTGAGATGTCAGAGGTCTCGAGTTCGAACACAAGGCACGCACCACTAACTTTACGGAAGTTATGTGCGTATTTATCACATGCTCAAACGGTGAAGGAAAACATCGTGAGGAAACCTGCATGCTTGAGAGAATTCTCGATGGCATGTGAAGTCTGCCAACCCGCAGTAGGCTAGCGTGGTAGACTATAGCCTAATCCCTCTCAATTGAGAGGAGACCCGTGCCTAGCAGTGGGACATTAAGGGGTTGATGATGATAGCGTGAAAAGGTAACAGACACCCACTTTCGCATGTATAATATTCGTATGGATAAAATTTTCCCACCAGACAATCAAATTGAACTATTTTTGGAGTCTTATGAGAATAGTACTGCTCGAAATAGGAATCAAACCCAGAAACCCTTTTGCTTAGCAATCGCAGTTACGAACACCAGATCAACGAGGCAGTTTTTAAAGGTATGAATACGGTGCCGGTGCCTGGTGTGAAGCCACCCCGCTCAAGATCACGCGCGATGAGTGTACATATCTTTACATTTGGCTTGGCACCGTCTTCATACCTTTAAAACTAAAAAGAAGTTAAAACTGTATTAAGTTATTTTTAACTTTTTAGTTTTGAAGTCGGTTTTTTTAAACGCATTTTTACTTTTTAGTGTCTGTAATAGGTTGAACAATAAATGCGTCATCTACGTAGAAAATTTGAGGGTTTCTCTCGATTTTCCAACGATCCACTCATCAGATCCTCACCAGTTTTTATGGGACCACTGGGAAAGCACCAGCTTTCAAATAAATAAAGGATCATCAAAATCGGTTCACCCAGTCGAAAGTTATGAAGTAACAACAAACCTCCTCCTTTTTGAAGTCGGTTATAAAAGGACAGGTTATCAATTTGACATAACTTTCGACTGGGTGAACCGATTTTGATGATTCTTTTGTTATTTGAAAGCTGGTGCTTTTTTTTCGAGAGATTTATAAGCCTTATGTAAATGTAAATTTGACATAATAATATAACGTTTTTGATCCTGTACTGATACTGTGTTAATATTAAAGTCTGAGCTCCAGTTTCTATACCTTCATCGGTGTTATCACTGATAACTGAGTCTATGTTTTGAGCTGTGATATAATTCACCAGCAACTGAAAAAAAAAGGTATTATGTTACATGTTGTCGTGAAAAACTTCTGAAAAACCGGCCAAGCGCGAGTCAGAATCGCGCACAAAGGGTTCCATACAATTGACTACCAACAATTAGTAAACAACAGTAGGTACACAATTGAAGGAAAGATAAATTGCGATTTACGATTATTTATTTATTATTATTTTGCCACACACAACACAATACATTTAAAAACGAAAAAAAACTTAAATAATAGTATAATATATGTGGCAAGGTAACCAGCTCAGTAATTGCTGTGCGGAGGGCACAGCACTGATTTTCAGCTGGTCCCTGCCATTAGAAAATCAACATTTTTTTATACTCGACACGCACTCGAAAAAAATTAAATAAAATTCTTTTAAATATTTATTAAGAAAGAAAAATTCAACCTCAGGCGGGACTCGAACCCGCGTCTTCTGGATCGGTACTCCAGACGCTGTGCCAACTGAGCCGCCTGATGTGTTGAATTTTTCTTTCTTTATGTTACTTATGTCTTTACGGCGACATAGCAACATCGATTGGACAATTCTGCCCAACCCAGAATTCTCCCTTTACAGCGAGTAGATTCCGGATGATATTGCATTACCTTTATACAATCTTTTTGTATTTTTTAGCTTATTTCAAGCTAAGATTTTTAAATTTTTATTAAGAAAGAAAAAAACGCTTTTTTTTTTTTTTTTTTTCTTTCTTAATAAAAATTTAAAAATCTTAGCTTGAAATAAGCTAAAAAATACAAAAAGATTGTATAAAATTCTTTTCTTAAAAATAAACATTCAACAATTCTCTGCTTGACAATATAATTTTTTGATGTTAAATAAAAATTGAAATGTGGTTTGTGTATATATGGTTGAGCATTGTACAACAGAGGCTTTGGAAATCACACCAATGTAATGTTTGGATTCTTAAGAGTTCTCTAGAAACATGTATTTTAAAAGTCTGTTGGGACATATTTTTATAAATATAATAATAATTTACCAGATCGCGTTCAAACCAATTTTCGGTGGAAGTTTGCATGATAATGTACATCATACATATTTTTTAGTTTTAACATTTTCTTATTTTAGAAGTTACGGGGGGGGGGGGGATGACACACATTTTACCACTTTGGTCTGTCGCTATTGAGGTTAGAAAAAAAAAAATTAGAAACCTCAAAATCATTTTTGTAGACCTATACATAGATATTACACACGTATGGGTTTGATGAAAAAGATTAGCGCGTTCGTACAAACAGACAAACTTTTCCGCTTGATCATTTTAGTATTTGATCTGTGGTAGCCTAGCGGTGTGGCCAGTGGACTGAGATGTCAGAGGTCTCGAGTTCAAACCCAAGGCTCGCACCACTGACTTTTCAGAAGTTATGTGCGTATTTATCACATGCTCAAACGGTGAGGGAAAACATCGTGAGGAAACCTGCATGCTTGAGAAAATTGTCTCGATGGTATGGGAATTCTGCCAACCCGCAGTAGGCTAGCGTGGTGGACTATAGCCTAATCCCTCTCAAATGAGAGGAGACCCGTGCCCAGCAGTGGGACGTTAATGGGTTGATGATGATGATGAATTTTAGTATAGATATAATACATAGTTACGTCAAATTTTAATTGGTGCTCGGTAAAATGGATTTGTTTAGTATGCTAGCTCACATAATCATAGTAATTGGATAAACACGAAATTGGGTTTATAGTGAACAGATTCATTCATCATCAACCCATTATTGTCCCACCGCTGGGCACGGGTCTCTTCTCATTTGAAAGGGATTAGGCTATAGTCTACCACGCTAGCCTACTGCGGGTTGGTAGACTTCACATGCCATCGAGAAATTCTCTTCAACATGCAGGTTTCCTCACGATGTTTTCCTTCACCGTTTGAGCATGTGATAAATACGCGCATATAACTTCTGCAAAGTCAGTGGTGCATGCCTTGGGTTCAAACTCGAGACCTGTGACATCTCAGTCCACTGGTCACACCTTTAGGCTACCACAGCTCCATATTACATGAATAAATGATAGTAAAACTCACCAGGACTGCAAAAAGGACGAAAATGGTCTTCATGATGAGGTTATACGTCTTCCAAGGAATGGTAGAATGTGACAATTAGGATGTAACTTACGTTTATATACTACAACGCGAACCGCAGTTAATTTAACTAACAATACGCGTGAATAATCTAGTTTTTAAATTATTAAAAACAGTTTTGAGATGGCTATTTGAAGTACCATTGGCACGCGTGAGTTTTGTTCGAGTATTTGTCATCAGATAGGTACAGTTTGAAGGTAAAAGCGTTAAGGTGGAAGCTCTATAATTGTGTGGAAGAATTATAATCATTTAAATCAATAAAACAGCCCTCAAAGTGCATATAACTGTATTGATTGTCTATTTCATGAAAAAGTCATTCAATCCAATGGTATGCACTGTGCGGGTTGTATTGATGATATTAATTATTATAATTCTGTAACTAAATACCTATTACAAGCGCGAATCATATTTTGTTCAATGTACAGCCTGACAATGACCGGCAAATTGCAAAAAACGTACGAAAATTTGAATTTCGCGGGCTAGCGTGGAGCTTCCACCTTAAGGGTTAGCGAGATTTCTCGCTCAAATCTCGCTGCCCGACTGGGGAAGTACCTCCGCCTTACAGAACACCGCAGTGAGATAACAAAGTCGTGTTTCTGAGAGTGAGTAAGGTTACCAGAGCTCGTTAGAGGAGTGACTATTCTGACAGCATGGAAATTCCGTTTGCTTTCGGTGTAGTAACTAAGCTATTTTAAGAATTCTTAAACAGTTTTTTCAGGGCTGGCAACACGTGCGACATCTCTTGTGTTGGAGACATCCAGCGAGCTTGTTTGCATAAAAAAACATATGAGACGGGAGTTTTAACTCGCGTTAATTGTCGTTGAAATAATGTTTTATATTCGAGTTACTACAGTAACTGAAAATCATGCGTAACTTATGAGAAATATTCTCTTTTCAATATTATGTTAATAACTTGTCATCATTTTAAAATGTGTAGGTGCAAATCATTGTGATACATCTTTCATATTCTGCAAGTAACGCACGGTCATTATTCAAATTACTCTAGAAAGACGATTCAAGGTTAAATAGATCTAATTCTTTTTGTCTCTGATCTCTAAACCACGAAGGTCATGAAAAGCCAGGACGTAGCTAGGAGCTTGAAGTTTCAGGCCAAGAAAAATTTAAGAAAATGAAACTGAAAATGATATAACTAAATAATAAAATAAATATTCCTGGACATTATGGCACACAGCGCCATCTAGTTCCGTGCTAAGCAACGAGGCTTGTGTTACGGATACTAGCTGGTTGATATACTACATATATACTTTTTTTTGTTGTAAATACATACATATTATAGATAGATACATCCATGACTCGGATACAAATGTTCATGCTTATCACACAAACATTTGTCCCTACCGGGATTCGAACCCGGGAGCCATAGCACAGAAGGCAGTGTTAACTACCGCTGGACTAACTGGGTCGTCATATATGATACACTATGAAATAAAATGAATAATTATTTGCTTGAAATATGATACATAACAATTTTATTGTTTGGTCACATACTGCGTCGAGATAACACAAAATGGCCCTCATCAGTAACCCATTGTTATTATTCCCATTATCAGTCCCACTGCTGGGCACGGGTCTCCTCTTACTTGAGAGGGATTAGGCTATAGTCCATCACGTTAGCCTACTGCGGGTGGGCAGACTTCACATGGACAGACTGCCCTCAAGAAAATCTCTTAGGCATGCAGGTTTCCTCACGATGTTTTCACATAACACATGTCACTCCACTAAGCTTTTGTAGGAGGTAGGGCATAGCGAGATTCCTCGCTCAAATTGAGCTGCCCGACTGGGGAAGTACCTCCGCCTTACAGAACACCGCAGTGAATCAACAATAGTTGTGTTTCTGCGAGTGAGTAAGGTAACCAGAGCTCTTTGGGGTAGTGACTATTCTGACAGCATGGGAATTCCGTTTGCTGTCAGTTCAGTAACTCCCTATTTTAAGAAACCTGAACAGTTTCTAAGGGGTTTGGCAACGCATTTACGAACCTCTGGTGTTGCAAATGTCCATGGGCGGCGGTCATCACTTGCCGTCAGGTGAGCCGCCTGCTCGTTTGCCCCCTCATCACTATAAAAAAAGGCTACCACAGTTTATATGCATAAACTTACAATATATTTTTATTTATAATTTATCATTAATTATAAAATTTATATCTATTTAAACAAAATCTATAATAAATAAATAAATATTCTGCGAATTTTACACATCACCATCTAGTCCCAAACTAAGCAGAGCTTGTACTATGGGTACTAGACAATGGATATAAATATTTATATACTTTTTTTTTGTAAATACATACTTATAATACATAGGAAACACCCAGACGAACACAAACACTTATATTCATCACATAAATATTTGTGTCCCGTGGGAATCGAACCCACGACCTCGTGATCAGCAGTCCGGTACTCGAACCACTAGACCACAGAGGTCGTCAAAGCTTGTCAATTAATTCAATCAGTTTTATAAAATCAGGTTTCAAAAGAGCCGAAGATCGAGCTCTGTGGCGTTCTCTAGGGGAGGCCTAGGTCCAGCAGTGGACGAATATAGGCTGACGATGATATCCTAAAGAAATCTTTAAGATTATAAAAACACTTCATCGTCATCGAGGTATATAGATTTGCCTTTTATTATTTAATTAATGACCTATGTAGCTTGACAGAACGAATAATAGGCGATTAACGAAAGGAATTTATAAGGCCGATGTCAGTGGAAACGCCGGGAGGGGGCGCCCTAGGAGGACATACATCGACCTAATTGGTAAACTCTTTCAAAAAGGTGCGCAGTACTCGTAACCGGCGCGCGTGCATTACGAGATGTGTGAATGTGGACGAGGCAGAAGTGGTATGCAGGGACCGTAGCGCGTGGCATTCTGTAGTTCCTAACAACCCCCATGGGTGGTAAGCGTGAGTGCATATGTGTATATACATTACAGAATATTAGGAAGGATTAATTATTATTGATTTAAGCTAGACTTTAAATGATTACTGATATGATATAAAAAGTTAATCCTTTAATTCGTTGTACATTAATTAATCAAACGGAATATCAACATTTGACTGATAAATAAATAATTGTTATGGATAAGGGATTAATAATATATCTTATTATCTTATTAAAGAGGTGTGAAGGTGTTTTACCTTAGTAGTGCGAGCAGTATGCTGTGACACCAAAGGTCTTGCATTCACAAGGCACGCCCCAATGACATTTCTGAAGTTATGTGCGTGTTTATCACATGCTTAAACGGTGAAGGAAAACATCGTGAGGAAACCTGAGTTGATTATCATGATAGTACCTTACCTATCTGATATCTACTACCTGGTTCTAGAATATAGGGCATAACGATATGCAAATTGAGCTACCCGACTGGGGAAGTACCTCCGCCTTACAGAACACCGCAGTGAAACAACAACAGTTGTGTTTCTGCGAGTGAGTAAGGTTACCAGAGCTCGTTAGGGTATTAGCAAATCGTTTCATCATCAACCCATTAATGTCCACGGTACGGGTCTCCTCTCAATTGAGAAGGATTAGGCTATAGTCCACCACGCTAGCCTACTGCGGGTTGGCAGACTTCACATGCCATCGAGAATTCTCTCAAGCATGCAGGTTTCCTCACGATGTTTTCCTTCACCGTTTGAGCATATGATAGATACGCACATAACTTCCGAAAAGTCAGTGGTGCGTGCCTTGGGTTCGAACTCGAGACCTCTGACGTCTCAGTCCACTGGTCACACCGCTAGGCTACCACAGCTCTTCTTTGTCATATTAATAATATAATAATAATATTCCTGGACATCATGACACAGTGCCATCTGGTTCCGTGGTAAGCAACGAGGCTTGTGTTGTGGTTACGGATACTAGTTGGTTGATATACTACATATATACTTTTTTTGTAAATACATACATATTATACATAGATACATCCATGACTCGGATACAAATGTTTATACTAAGATATTAGCCCAGTGGTAGTTTTAGTAGTGGTAGTTTTAGTTAGTAGCCTGATCCCTCTCAAATGAGAGGAGACCCATGCCCAGCAGAGGGACAATATTGCGTTGTTGATGATGATGATGATGATGATGAGCAAAGTCGGAGTGTGCCGCTAGTACATCCTACTTCCTACTTCCTACTATTATTATAAACGTGAAAGTTTGTAAGTATGGATGTATGTATGGATGTTTGTTACTCTTTCACGCAAAAACCGCTTAACAGATTTGAATGAAATTTAGCATACAAATAGTTTATTACCTGGATTAACATGTATTAAATTAATAAATTAGTTTTTAAAATATGAGAGTGATGTTGGCTCTGATGCTGTCTTTGTAAAATGTAAAAATGCCTACTCATTGCCAGGCAGTCTGAGCTTGTCATACCCACTCAAATGTCCTGCTGATGGTGGCGTTGTGTGTCGGGTCTTTTTATTCCCTACAACATGGTTGAGTAGAGTAGGCGTAATCGTAAAAAAAATCATCACACTAGCCTATCACAGCTCTTTATCGCGTTCGATGTGTCATGTCAGTTTTGATAGCTTCTCCGTTGCTATGTACGTTGTTGCTATGTAGCGACATAGACGTCGGTCGCTATGCACATAGTGGATCATCTATATATATTTATTTATTTATTCTATGGAAAAGGGGGCGAAATGAGGAGGAGAAATTAGTATTTATGGTGGCCATTCACGAGCGGTCCATATGGCCTTCGCGCCATGGGCTCGATACTCGAAGTCGCGCCGAGCCAAATTCATGGCAATCATGAACGCGCCAGCGAGCCGTTCCATTTGATCATTTTGAGTGTATGCGTCGACAGCACCGGACGTGTTCATAATGAACTTCGATTGAGAATATGAGTTTTATGTATCTCCCATAGCGATTTGTCTAGTGTTAAAAAAAAGGA
The DNA here is from genome assembly GCA_905163465.1 of Craniophora ligustri. Classification (NCBI taxonomy): domain Eukaryota; kingdom Metazoa; phylum Arthropoda; class Insecta; order Lepidoptera; family Noctuidae; genus Craniophora; species Craniophora ligustri. Next base: position 5,384,583 of record LR990985.1, on the reverse strand, counting down.
AGTGGTGTAAAGATTGGTTGCTTGAAAGATCGCAACTCACTGACATTAATTTATTGAAGGAATTAACTTTAGAGCCAACTGACTGGGGAAATTATCATGAACCTACCTATCTTAAACTTTTGGAACTGGTGTCTCCGCTGATAACACTATTCACGAACGAGCAAAACGTATGGCGCGACCGCCCGGACCGTTGGATTTCCGTATTCACGAGTGGGCCCCCTGTCCGTGCGCGCTGCGCCAATTGGCTCGGTAGGAATTCATGGTGCCGAGCCAATCCATTTGGACCGACAGTGTTTTCACATTCACGGACGAATTTTGGATCGACAGGGTGCCAAATGGATCGATGGATCGCTCGTGAATGGCCACCTTTAAATTGCGCGGGCGAAGCTGCGAGCATCAGCTAGTATTGAATAAGATAACAGTACATAACGGCATATTAATCTTATGACATAATGACATAGATTACGATAATATAGATGATTAAACATAATCGATTAATCTTTATTGTTTTTAATTCTAATTCATCGTTATTTCTCACATAACACTTTCTCATCGTTTTGCAAAATGGTCGTCAATTGTGGTTTGATTTTTCTGGGATTTATCGTTTTTACGTCAGGTAAGAAATTGGTAAATTCTAATTGCTATAGTTATCTACATATCTCCGTTGCCTCGTTGATCGTAAGGTGCGACTACTGAGCAAGAGGTCTTAGGTTCAATTCCCAGGTCGAGCTAAGTGTTATTGGGTTTTTCAGTAGCAGCTCGAATATTCGTGGCCGGTTGATGGCAATAGGATTTAAAACATACTAGAAAAAAATCTGCTTTTAAAAAAAATATTCCAAAACGAAAAAGAAGTTAAAACTGTCTTCAAGTTATTTTTTAAGGTTTAAAGTTTTTTTAAACGCAGTTTCTATTTTTTACTTTTAAGTGTCTATAATAGGTTGAACAATAAACGCGTCATCTACGTAGAAAATTTGATTGTTTTTTCGATTTCCCAAGGATCCACTCATCAGATCCTCACCATTTTGGGAAGCACCAGCTTTCATATAAAAAAATAATCATCAAAATCGGTTCACCCAGTCGAAAGTTATGAGGTAACAAACATAAAAAAAAACATACAGTCGAATTGATAACCTCCTCCTTTTTTGAAGTCGGTGAAAGTGAGTGTACACCTCTGCCTAACCCTTTGGGGATGATGGGCGTAATGGTATGTTCTCTCAGAAAGTAACCCAGTGGTGTGTTCTATGAAATCAGATAAAACTGTTTTACCAGTGTAGGCAACGCATCAGCGACGCCTCTGGTGTTGCAAACGTCTACAGGCTACAGTAACGCCTGATGGTAAGCGGTTACCGTAGCCTATAGACGTTTGCAACACCAGAGGTGTCGCTCGCGCGTTGCCGACCCTGTAGTTAAACCATTTAGATTTCTTAATTCTTATTTATTTTCATTATTTAATGCCCGACGCAAAAACGACGGCACGTTATAAGTTTGACGTGTCTATGTGTGTGTGTCTGTGGCATCGTAGCTTTCGGTAATGAGCCGATTTGATTTTGTTTTCTTTGTTTGTTAGGTGAATTAGATGGGAGTGTTGTTAGTTAAGTTTGATAAAAGTCGGTTCAAAATGGCCGCCGCCATAACTAATTTTATTAAATACTAGCTTCTGCCCGCGACTTCGTCTGGCGTAAAATTAGTAATTTTATTTCCACCACCTTTTAAAAGATGGTTTCCGGGATGAAAACTATCCTATGTCCTTCCCCGGGACTCAAACTATCTCTATGCCACATTTCATCTCAATCGGTTCAGCGGTTCTAGTGTGAAGAGGTAATAGACAGACAAACAGACAGACACACATTCGCATAAAGTATGGATTTTATGTCGGGGGTTTTTCAAATATTTAATTTAATTATTATTCTACAGCTGTTCCAGTGGACCATGTGATAGCTAAGCTGGACCCAGGTCTTCGCTACCAGTACGTGGGTACTCCTGAAGGTATGCAGCTGGTAGACCTGTGGCTGAAGACCAGCGATGTGCTTGAATCTGCCAGATTCGACCCAGCTGGCACCATTGGGTTCCATTTGTTCACTCGGTGAGAACTACAGTTCTTCATCATCCCAATTACCATTGACGACTCGGTGGTGCAGTGCCTAAGCGATTGGTTTGTGCGTCACGGGCTGCGGGTTCGATCCCCGCACGGAGCAAGTATTTGTACGTTCTACAGGTAGTTGCTCCGAGTTTGGGCGTTTGTGTATGTGAATTTTGAGTTTGTAAACGCACCCACGACACAGGAGAAAATCCTAGTGTAGAGTGAAAAAAAAACGTTATATAAAAAGAAGAAAAAACCTAAAAAACATATTGTCCCACTAATGGACTATACTATACTCTATAGAACAGGGGTTCCCAATTTTTAACAGCTCGCGGCGCATTCACCAATTTAGAAGTTTGCCTCGGCGCCCTACTCTGGTTAGCTTTTTGAAAAAGATTCACTAGAAAGAAATAGGCGAATATAATAATACCCGCGAGTATTTGTAGTTTTGAATAATGACAAATGTCTTTATTAAATTAAAAAAGTATATATGTAGTATATCAACCATCTAGTATCCGTAAAACAAGTTGCTTACCACGGAACTAGATGACGCAGTATATATATATATAATAATGTCTGTGGAAATGGAATGGAAATATTTATTTATTTAATAGAAAACACAAAGCGAAATACGTGAAGCAAAAAACAGTGAGCCGTCACGGGACGCCTGGCAGATGTGAAACATCGACATTATTTTGTAAAAGTAATATGCAGAAAAGAACATATTGTGAAATAAAATAAAATATTACGATATTTTCCACATCAAAAATATATAAGTGTTAAAAGAAACATATTAACACAAACTCAAAGAGGTTTAATACAATTCACAATTCGAAAAAAAAGGTAAACTTGAATATAGAACTAAAATCAAATTTAAATTTCGTGGCGACGCTTTCGCCACGCCTGAAATCGGTTTTACGTGCGGCTATAGATGTTTCACATCAATAATCGACTCACAGCGCGGCGGCGCCCCGCTTTACTTTCTACGGCGCACCAAGGCGCCGCGGCGCACACTTTGGGAACCCCTGTTATAGAGATTAGGTGGGAGAAAGTTTGTATCTTAACTATCTTCTATCACCAGATCAAACCTGTTCGTCAGTCAGCCTCTTCCTCTAGAAGTGGATTCTATTCTCAACGCTTCTAACTTCGACCGCAACAAGAAGACAGTGATCCTTGTCCACGGGTGGTTAAACACACCCCAATCTGATTTCAACGTCTATTTGGTTAATGGTGAGTTTGTGTTTTTGTTAATAAATCTATAATAATACTAGCTGACCCAGCAAACGTTGTTTTGCTACATTATAGGGGTTGGTGGACAACCCTTATCACTAAGGGGTATGAAAAATTGATGTTGGCCGATTCTCAGACCTACTCAATATGCTTAGAAAATTTCATGAGAATCGGTCAAGCCGTTTCGGAGGAGTACGGGAACGAACATTGTGACACGAGAATTTTATATATAAGACTAGCTGACCCAGCAAACGTTGTTTTGCCACATTATAGGGGTTGGTGGACTACCCCTAACTTTTAGGGGGATGAAAAATAGATGTTGGCCGATTCTCATAGATACCGGATAAGCACAAAAAAATTCATCAAAATCGGTCAAGCCGTTTCGGAGGAGTATGGCAACGAAAACTGTGACACGAGAATTTTATATATTAGATTATAAAGCCAAAAGCTATGGTAGCCTAGTGGTGTGACCAGTGGACTGAGATGTCAAAGGTCTCGAGTTCAAACGACCACGCACCACTGACTTTTCGGAAGTTATGTGCGTATTTATCACTTGCTCAAACGGTGAAGGAAAACATCGTGAGGAAACCTGCATGCTTGAGAAAATTGTCTCGATGGTATGGGAAGTCTGCCAACCCGCAGTAGGCTAGCGTGGTGGACTATAGCCTTATCCTTCTCAAAATGAGAGGAGACCCGTGCCCAGGAGTGGGACAATAATGGGTTGATGATGATGATGATGATTATAAACCTAAAGAGTTTGTTTGAACACGCTAATTGATCTTAGGACCCCTAACCCAATAACACTTTGCTCGACCTAGGACTTGAACATAGGACCTCTTGCTTGGCAGTCGCGTTGGTTGTTAGATGTTTTAATTACCAACTAACAGCTAGAACCTCTCAATGGAATCTATGATAGATTTGAAGAACTGATAGCCGTTGTGGTTCGAAGGGTCGAGTGGCGACCGCGAACTGAAAGACGCAATGGGTGTAGGAGCCCCGGCAAGGTGGACTGACGACCTGGTAGAAACTGCACGACGCGGGTGGTGCAGTACTGGTTGTCGTGGAAAATCCTTGGGGGGAGGCTTATGTCCAGCAGTGGATGGATTTAGCTGAAATGATAATGATAGAGTTCCAGCCACTTCCAGCACCGAAACGTGGCCACTAACAATGGGCCATATAAGGAAGCTCACTGTCACTCAGAGAGCGATGGAGAGGCCTATGTTAGGAGGTTCACTACGTGATCGAATCAGAAATGGGGAGATCCGTAGAAGAACTCGTGTCACTGACACAGCACGAAGAATCACCAAACTCAAGTGGCAGTGGGCAGGGCACATCGCTCGAAGAACGTATGGCCGATGGGGCTTGAAGGTTCTCGAGTGGCGACCACGTACTGAAAGACGCAGTGGGTGTAGGCCCCCGGCAAGGTGGACTGACGACCTGGTAAAGGTCGCTGGAATCTGCTGGATGCGGGCGGCGCAGGGCTGGTCGTCGTAAAAATCCTTAGGGGAGGCTCATGTCTAGCAGTGGACGGATTTAGCTGAAATTATAATGATAATGATAGAGTTCCAAGCCAACCTTGCCCCGTAGGACACAGCCATTTTCTTTTTTGAAATGATGTTTCTAAATTATTAACCCCCGACGCACAAACGACAGTGTTACATGTTTGACATGTCTGTATGTGTGTGTCTGTGGCAATGATAATAAAAACTATAGATACGTTACCCACCCTCCAAAATGGCAACAAGAAATCAAGGCAACTGCCGGGATCGCGCTAAAGTGTCGCACCAACCAGCGTTGCGACAGTACGTTCCATAAAAATAATTCGTGCTTATACTTCCTGAGAACAAGATGCCTTCATGTGTTTACAAATTATACTACAACAGTGAAAGATAAAAATGTGTCTTTCCCTTTCTTTGCACAAATTAGTCGCTGTCGCCATTTTGCATAGCCATAATGTTCGTGCATGCGTCGACATGCGTGCGTGTCTATATAATAATAATCATCATAGCTGGATAAACCAATTTTGATTTTGTGCTCGTTGTTTGAAAGGTGAATTATTCGGGAGTGTTCTTAACTATGTTTGATGGAAATGGGCCCAAGATGGCCGCCATTGGAGGTTTCTTTAGAGCTTGTTTCTTCCTATCTCACAGAAAGACGTCAAAAAGTTAGTATAGACGGAGTCACTTCCTTAGGGTCTATTGTTAGAATGGGTGTACCCCAGGGTTCAATTTTAGGTCCTTTTCTTTTTCTAGCTTACATAAATGATCTTCCCTACATGATGTCAGATTTGGCTAATATTGTATTGTTTGCTGACGATACATCACTAATTTTTAAAATCGATAGAAAAGATCGCGTTCTTCTGAATGTTAATAAGAGCCTAGAAACGTTATCTAAATGGTTTGATGCGAATAACCTACTTCTGAATGCTAATAAAACTAAATGTCTAAAATTCGCGTTACCTAACGTTTCTCAAAGCGATACTAATTTAATGCTTAACGACAGCAAACTCGAGTTAGTTAATGAAACTGTTTTCCTTGGTATTACTGTTGATTACAAATTACAGTGGGGGCCACATATCTCATCTCTATCTAGAAGGTTAAGTTCTGCTGCCTATGCAGTGAGGAAAATTAAGCAAGTCACTGATGTACCTACAGCTAGACTTGTATACTTTGCTTACTTTCACAGCATTATGTCATATGGCATCCTTCTATGGGGTTCAGCTGCGGACGTTGATTCTATATTTATCCTACAGAAAAGGGCCATCCGCGCAATCTACGATATGGGCCCCCGCGATTCCTTAAGAGAAGTGTTTAAAAATATAAATATACTTACACTTCCGTCACTGTATATTCTCGAAAATATTTTGTATGTCCGGAAAAACCAGGATAAATTTAACATCAATAGTGACTACCATAGCGTTAATACTAGAAATAAACATAAATTAGTGGTACCTAAATTTAGACTTACTAAAACAAATAAATCATTTCTAGGGAACTGTGTACGTTTTTATAATAAACTGCCGAAATCTGTCACCGATCTCACTGGCAAGAAATTTAAAAATCACGTGAAATCTGTTCTTGTCAAGAAAGCCTATTATAAAATTAAGGACTATGTTGACGATGGAAATGTATGGAGTTAAATACGGAAGTGCTTGTGGCCTCCCTGGTAACCTGAGGTTGTTTTTCATTAATATTGTAAAATAATTGTTGTTGTTCATTAATATTTTTTGTAAAATCTTACTGTAAATGTTAGGTCAATGTAGTTAATGTCTGAAGAATACGGTATACATACGGTATTATTTTATTTTGTTCTTACTAATTTGACTATTGACGATTTAAGACATTACATACATTACATTTTTTACATTGACCTCGCACACCATTGCCTGAACATTGTATTCAATACCCATTATTTTAAAAGAGTGTCTATGGAGTTTCTTGCCGGTTCTTCTCCATAAGATCGACTTCTTGGAACCGTGCAACTAGAATCATAACGTTTTAAAAGTGCTTGAAAAAGTTTATTTGAAATAAAAACCTTTTGATTTTGATTTTGATTTTGGTTATTTAAATATTTTATTTTATTTTAATAGACTGAATTTTATTCCAATGTTTATTTATCATCCTGTATATGTTTATGTAGTAAAACTACTGCGCGGTGTAGCACATAACTCGGGAGTACTGCGTCACCTAAAACTTTGCGTGCCAGACCAATACGTGTGGAGGCGGCGGCGCCCGCAGCTACTGACTGTACCAGCAGCCAGAACCAATCTGCTTGCGAAAACACCTCTTACCAGAGCTATCCGTATTGTGAACGAAGTTCACGATCGGATTGATATATTTTCATGTAACTTGAGTGAATTCGCAAAGGTTACACTGAATATTGTTAGTTATACTGTAAGATATTATTAGTTTTATATTGTTATTGTATACACCTTTTAAGATAAGTTTACTTATACATAGTTATTTTCTATAATATTTATATTAGTACATTAGTAGTTCTCTTCAGTAGGTAAATGATGAGAAATTATAATAATAATTTTGTTATGTTTTGTGCAATATCTATACCTAAGTTTTGTAATAATAATTAAGCTGCACTATCGCATTGGGTCCTCTGTAAAGATAGAGTATTTTAATAAATAAATAAATAAATATTTTCCTTTCTCCCCAGCCTACCTAACTGCCGAAGATGTGAACTTGATCATGGTAGACTGGAGTGTTGGTGCCGCTGGGACCTACCTGTCGTCTCTTAGCAATTCCATCAGGTCTGGTAAGTTAATTGCCGGAGCTGGACTTTTTAGAGTACCTGGGACCTCCATTGGTGCTGATGGTGTTGCGGTCTCCTGACCCCAGGAGGATATACTTATTACTTATATAGGTACCGACACGAGTCGTGAGCACAAACTTCACTTGCGCATTCCATAAATTTTCGGTCTCTTTGGCGGAATGACGATGGCGAGGGGCGCCGAGGCTGCACACGATAGTTTCTGACCGGTAAACCGATACTGAAAAAATTTGGCCGAAAGCGTACGCGTGTAAAATGGCTTTTACTACTAAAATCTGTGCTCACGACTCGTGCCGACTATTATACTTACTTAATACTTATTATAAGTAAAAGTATAGATTATATATATATATATATATGTGTTAGAGTGTTAGAGTGGAGACCGCGATTGGGCAAACGTAGTGTAGGACGACCTGCGACACGATGGACCGATGCGGATGCGGATGGATGCGAACGGCCCAAGACCGGGATGGTTGTCGCTCTTTGGGGGAGGCCTACATTCAGCAGTGGACGGCAATAGGCTGATATATTACATATATAATACATATTATAAATGCGAAAGAATATATGTCCTGCCTGTCAGTACTTCTGTCGACAGACGGAAGAACAGAGGACTCAAACTATTGCCATGCTAAATTTCATGTACACGATGTTTTCCTTCATACATAGTTTGAATTCCGGGAGAGAATATGGGATAGTTTTTGTCTCGGAAATCCACCCTTAAAAGGATGAAAAGGGAGTATGTGAAATTGATAATTTTTCAAAAGAGCTTTAAAATATTGGTATGGTTAATGTTGTATTTGATATTTATTTCAGGGGAGCTGGTGGCTCGTTTCATCACCTGGTTGAACAGAGTAAGTGGGGCTGATCTATCTCGGTACCACATCATCGGGCACAGCCTTGGAGGCCATCAGGCTGGCATCATCGGGAGACACCTTGATGGAAGGGTACCTTACATCACCTGTGAGTCCACAATCTACATTTTATGAGATTTTTGACCGACTTCCAAAAGGAGGAGGTTATCAATTCGACTGTATTTTTTTTTATGTTTGTTACCTCATAACTGTGGACTTGGTGAACCGATTTTGAAAATTATTTTTTTATGTGAAAGCTGATGCTTCCCGTGTGGTCCCATAAAAAAAATTTATCTAATGAGTGGACTGACTTTTCTGGACTGACACCACTGACTTTTCGGAAGTTATGTGCGTATTTATCACATGCTCAAACGGTAAAGGAAAACATCGTGAGGAAACCTGCATGCTTGAGAGATTTTCTCAATGGCATGTGAAGTCTGCCAACGTAGCCGTAGGGCTAGCGTAGTTGACTATAGCCTGTTCCCTCTCAAATGAGAGGAGACCCGTGCCCAGCAGTGTGACAATAAGGGGTCGATGATGATGATTTATTGACTATGAGTCTTTTCCACAGCGCTGGACCCAGCTCTTCCTGGTTGGATCACAAACCCTGAATCATTCAGGTCTACTGACGGTGTCTACACAGAGGTAATCCACACTGATGCTGGTACTTCAGGCATCATTACTCCATCTGGGGATGTGGATTTCTACCCCAATGGCGGCAGCAGCATGCCAGGATGTCCAGACAGGAGTTGCAGCCATCATCAGTGAGTAGTGCGAGGTGGTATGCCTTGGGTGGTGAATGTCGGTGGATCAGTTATAAACTCTTATGTAATCAGTGACGGATTTACCAGCCGGCTGAGTAGACTGGATCCTAGGACATGGAGGAGTGGCTTGAGAAGCGCCACGACAACCTCAGCTTCCAACTGACGTATGTATTTTCTGGGCATGGATGCTTTGGCAAGTATTTGTGTCGCATTGGCCGGGAACCATCGCCCGGTTACCGTTACTGTCACCACTGCGTGGGCTGCCCTGAGGACACGGCGCAGCACACACTCCAGGCCTGCCTCCCGGCCTGGGCAGAGCAGCGCCGTGAACTTATAGCGGCAGTCGGCGGTGATCTTTCGCTTCTAGCCGCTATCCTATCCATGGTCGGGAGCGGGAACGCGTGTCATTACTGCGAGCAGGTTATGCGCGCGATAGAAGCGGTGAAAGGGAGAGAGAAATCACAACTTCTCTCCCGATCCGCAGTAGAAGGCGTCCATGAGCTGTGGCCAGCGGTTGAGCACAACTAGGGGAGTTCGCCACCCGTTCTGAACAGCCCCTAGTAAGCGGCGCCCGTTTACATCATAACATGCGTCTACACGAAACAATAAACAATATTAGTTATCAAAAATAAAATAGGAACTAGCTGATACCCGCGACTTCGTCCGCGTGCAATTTAACTAAAAAAAATAAAAGTTTCATATTAACTTTGCACCCCCGTTTTACCTCCTTAGGGGTATTTTTTTAATCCTTTCTTAGCGGATGCCTACGTAATAATATCTACCTGCATAATTTTTATTAAGAAAGAAAAATTCCGGATGATATAGATATAGATGAATAGATTCCTCATCTACTCGCTGTAAAGGGAGTATTCTGGGTTGGACAGAATTGTCCAATCGATGTTGCTATGTCGCCGTAAGACATAAGTAACATAAAGAAAGAAAAATTCAACACATCAGGCGGATACCTCGGTGTCTCAGTTGGCAGAGCGTCTGGAGTACTTATCCAGAAGACGTGGGTTCGAGTCCCGCCTGAGGTTAAAATTTTCGTTCTTAATAAAAATTAAAAATCTTAGCTTGAAATATGAAAGAAAGAAAGAAGAAAGAAAAACATTTATTCAGGCATAAATGGTGCACAAAAAAAAACAAAATAAAATAAAAGGCAAAACAGACGATTTATAACAACGTGTGCCCCACGACTGCGCTGAATAGGTCCTGGTTCAGCATATGCCAGACAGATTGTCTGGCGCTGGTTTTCAACCAGACCTGCGTGACCCACGGGTGACAAAACAGTTCATTTAAAATAAATAAACGTACATAGAAGAATAAATTATAATATTATCAAGATAAAATAAAATACATAAAATATATTTATATATATACATAATAGGTATGATTATAAATAAATAAAAAGTGGCAGCGATTGCTCTGTATGTGTGTAGGTACTTGAAAAGATAGCGGACTGTAGGTGAGCGAAAACCATGGAATGCAATCCCATAGGCATTCGCTCCGCGAAATATGCTAAAAAATAGAAAAACATCTACCTGCATGCCAAATTTCAGCCGGATCCGTCCGGCTGTGCGTTGATAGATCACTGTCAGTCAGGCAGTCACCTTTGAGTTAGATATGTATTTTAATCAGCACACTGAAATTTCCTTTTCCAGATGTATTTTCTACATGGCTGAGTCGTTGGTCCTCGGTGGTTTTACTGGAAGACGCTGTGACAACTTGAATGCCGCACTCGCTGGAAACTGTGACTCCTCAGACACGTTGCTGATGGGCGGCCGCACTCCTAAAACTTGGTAAGCGGCTTTTACAACCTCTTTCAAAGCTCGTAGCGATACCTCTTTTTATAACACGCGAGTGGCAAATTATTATTATTTATTGGGTAGTATTTAATACTTTAACTGTAAATCCCCTTTTTTCAATCAAAATATTCGAAATTACTACCAAAAATACTGAATTGCACACTAAATTTGCTCATCAAATAAATCAATTATACTATACTGTTAGATCTTTAAAGCTTAATAGGACCGATTCGGTTCTGGCGTTGTGGTCACAGTTCTAACCTAAACCAATAATTATGAATAGGACTGATTCAGTTCTGGCACTTCGCCGCTCGGCTCGTGCGTTGTGGTCACAGTTCTAACCTACCAATAAATAATTAGATATAAATAGGACCGATTAGGTAATCAAGTAGTTAATTTGTAGTACAGTCATTTATTTGATATGCAGTAGGTTATTAGTGGAGAAATTTTGTTAGCTTAAATTTCTAAATAGAGGTGCAGTTAAAAATTTCTCTTATTTATTGCAAGCTCAAACGGTGAAGGAAAACATCGTGAGGAAACCTGCTTGAGAGATTTGTTTAGATGGCACGTGAAGTCTGCCAACCCGCAATAGGCTAGCGTGGTGGATTATAGCCTGATCCCTTTCAAATGAGAGGAGACCCGTGCCGTACAATTGAGCTTACGCCCCCCCTTATGGTAGAGCAATAAAAAATAAACATGCGGGGCAGTCTTTGAAAAATTCCGATAGAAGTGAAAACGCACAGAGGTATATCTATGTACATATAATAATATATACATAGTATACATATATGACGCGAGTTTCACGTTCTTCGTTCACCAAAAAAGTGCTCAACGCGCCTAAAGAAGTTTGCTTAACTCGGCAACTAGATGTCGCTGTGTCATAATGTCCGAAAGTTGTTTCTTTATTGCACTAATATTATTATTATAATAAAAATATGTTTATTTTCAGGTCTACGGGCATCTTTTACTTGACGACAAACGACGCATATCCGTTTTCTCAAGGCTGAACAGAATAAATTGTAACAAATTTCAATAATTATATTGTATTATCTACCTACTCATTTAAAAATAATAATAAATAGTCGAACATTTGATATTTTGACAGTGTTTGAGTTTTTATCATCATCATCAGCCTATATTCGTCCACTGCTGGACGTAGACCTCCCCTAGTGAACGCCACAGAGCTCGATCTTCAGTTCTTCTCATCCAGTTGCTGCCAGTTGCCTTCCGCAAGTCGTCGCTCCCCCTGGCGGCGGTTGTCCTACACTACGTTAATAATACCAAATCTATCTATATTGTACATTAATATATGACTGTGTTATATATATTCAATATGTGTAATACTTTAACGAAGTAAAAACTTTGTGGGTGTCCTTTTCACGAAAATTGCGGACGGAGTAGTATGAAATTTTCCACAAAATGAATTTCTATTTCCCTTGGTCACGGCATAACTTGAAAACAGAATCAAAAAATTAATTGATCTTTTTCTTAAACGTTTTCTAATACTCTGTCGAAGGCTATTACGGGAAAAAAATATTAAAAAGTTACGCAGTACATATATTTTTTTAAACTTAACGTATAGGTATATTAACGCTTTAAATCTAACCTTATCAGTTTACATAAGAAAACAAAAAAGAAGAAAACTGGCATAACTTTCATTTTTACGACCGACGCTTTCAATACTGACTCGGTATTGATAATGTCGATATCTGAGGCGTCTGTATTGGTGGCTTCGGTATTGTTGGCGTCGGTATTATTGGCGTCGGTATTGTTGGCGTCGGTATAGGTGGCGTCGGTATTGCTGGCGTCAGTATTAGTAGCGTCGGTATTGATATAGTCGGTATTGATAGTCTCGATATTTGAGGCGTGGGTATGGGTGGCGCCGGTATTGATGGCGTCGGTATTGTTGGCGCTGGTATTAATGGCGTCGGTATTGGTGGCGTCGGTATTGATGGCGTCGGTATTGTAGGCGTCGGTATTGTTAATGTTGGTATTGATGGCGTCGGTATTGGTGGTGTCGGTATGGTGGCGTCGGTATTAGCAGCGTCGGTTTTTATGGCGTCGGTATTGAAAGCGTCAGTATTGAAAGCGTAGGTATTGATGGCGCCAGTTTAATGGCGTTGGTTTTGTTAGCGTCGGTATTGATGGCGTCAGAATTAGTAGCGTCGGTATTGTTGGCGTCGGTATTGCTAATGTCGATATCTGAGGCGTCGGTATTGGTGGTTTCGGTATTATTGGCGTCGGTATTGTTGGCGTCGGTATTGTTGGTGTCGGTATTGTTGGCGTCGGTATTGTTGGCGTCGGTATTGTTGGTGTCGGTATTGTTGGCGTCGGTATTGTTGGCGTCGGTATTGATAGCGTCGGTATTGGTGGCGTCGGTATTGCTGGCGTCAGTATTAGCAGCGTCGGTATTGATATAGTCGGTAATGATATTGCCGATATTTGAGGCGTCGCTATTGGTGGCGTCGATATTGTTGGCGTCAGTATTAGTAGCGTCGGTATTGTTGGCGTCGGTATTGATAGCGTCCATATTAGGGGCGTCGGTATTGTTGACGTCGGTATTGTTGGCGTCGGTATTGATGGCGTCAGTATTAGTAGCGTCGGTATTGATATAGTCGGTATTGATAGTATCGGTATTTGAGGTGTCGGTATTGGTGGCGTCGGTATTGATGGCGTCGGTTTTTATGGCGTCGATGTTGAAAGCGTCAGTATTGAAAGCGTTGGTTTTGATGGCGCCAGTTTAATGGCGTTGGTTTTGTTAGCGTCGGTATTGATGGCGTCGGTATTGCTGGTTTCAGTATTGGTGGCGTCGGTATTGTTGGCGCCGGTATAGATGGCGTCAGTATTGGTGGCGTTGGTATTTATTGCGTCGGTATAGGTGGCGTCGGTATTGTTAGTGTTGGTATTGATGGCGTCGGTATTGGTGGCGTCGGTATTGGTGGCGCCAGTATTGTTGGCGTCGGTATTGGTGGCGTCGGTATTGTTGGCGCCGGTATAGATGGTGTCGGTATTGGTGGCGTTGGTATTTATGGCGTCGGTATTGATAACGTCGGTATAGTTGGTGTCGGTATTGTTAGCGTCGGTATTGTTGGCGTCGGTATTGATAACGTCGGTATTGTTGGCGTCGGTATTGGTGGCGTTGGTATTGTTAGTGTTGGTATCGTTGCCGTCGGTATTAATAGTGTCGATACTTGTGGCGTCGGTATTGATGGCGTCGGTATTGTTAGCGTCGGTATTGATATAGTCGGTATTGATAGAGTCGGTATTGGTGGCGTTGGAATGGATTGCGTCGGTATTTTTGGCGTCGGTGTTGTTGGCGTCAGTAGTCATGGCGTCGGTATTGTTGGCGACGGTATTGATAGAGTTGGTATTGATGGCGTCGGTAAGTGCTTTAGGTTCCATGTAATAGGGGGCGAGCCTATTGCCATTAGCTGGGCACAAATCCAAACTCCGAGCTGCTACTGAGAATTTCACAGAAAAACCCAATAACACTCGACCTGGGAATCGAAGCCAAGACCTCTTACACAGCAGTCGCTTTTAGGATCACTAGGCCAACGAGGCAGTAATCTTATCATGAACTGTTATCAGTGTTATATATATAACAGAATGCCGACTCATTATATTCGTTAAAATTAATCATAGCTTTAATAATATCGTTATCTGCACAGCTGTTTTACAATTGATTAAAATTCATCATCAACCCATTATTGTCCCACTGCTGGGCACGGGTCTCCTCTTACTTGAGAGGGATTAGGCTATTGTTCACCACGCTAGTCTACTGCGGGTTGGCAGACTTCACATGCCATCGAGAAAATCTCTCAAGCATGCAGGTTTCCTCACGATGTTTTCCTTCATCGTTTAGACAAACACAAGAATTACTTGCTTTTAAAACCGGTCAAGTGCGAATCGGACTTGCGCACGAAGGGTTCCGTACAAAATTAGAAAAATTAAATATTAAATATCTATTTTATTATTTATTGTTAAAGTAATAATACTACTGAGTATTTTTGATTATTTCAAGTGCCTACCTGTTGCCATTATTAATATTGAACATAAAATGGCGTTTGTTTGTTTGTTGTTGGCGTTGGCCTGGTCCTATCAGAAAACCAACGTAGCAGCATTGATTATTAGTGCTGCAGCAATACGCACACAGACAGACACTGCAGATAGGGTCTGTTTTTTGGCCTCGTTCGGATTAACCAATTTTGTTTTATTTTATAATATCTTTTTATTTATTACCTGACGAGGTCAGAAATAAATGTGTTTCTTTCTTTGTATGGGAGCCCCCCTTAAATATTTGTTTATTTATTTTTTTGTATTTGTTGCTGGCAACAGAAATACATAATATCTGAAAATTTTAACTGGCTAGCTATCGCTGTTATTGTGATACAGCCTGGTGACAGACAGACGGACCGACAGCGAAGTCTTAGTAATAGGGTCCCGTTTTTAATCTTTGGGTACGGATCCCTAAAAAACGGATAAGTATGAGTCGGACTCGCCCACCAACGATTCCGTGCGTAGGGTCATTATACATAGTTCAGGAATCAAATCGCGCTTTTTTTTCCACCAGCATTGAGAAAATAATTGAGTTTATTGACAGGTTGACTCAACGCATCCTGGTGTTTTTTTTTGCTGGGTAAAAGAATGCGCCGCTTCTTTTACCCAGCAAACTCCCTTGCTTGATAAAATTTTGCGTCAATATCAGCGGTAGATCGCATAACAATGACTTTACATAATCATTACAAGCCCGGGTGTTCTTCTAGATAAATATATTAATTATCTTAGATTGCCAACAATTAATCCGTATTTAATCTTTAATGAAAATATCGTAAATAATTTTCATTATATCTTTGATCATGTTCAAGGCGGTTGCGTGCATTTTGTTCGGCTTGGCTGCGGTGTCTGGTAAGTTAATATTTCAATACAACTGTGTTGTTGGGGAGTTTGTTGCGCCGCTTCTTCTTCCCAACAAAACACTGGGAAGCGGTGAAGGGCGGGCGTTTTTGGGGGCTGTCTTTATTGTCGACGTTCAAAAAGAGCCAATTAAATTTGGTCTACTTTGAATAAATAATATTTTGATTTTGGCTTTGATCAACTTATAATATAGTAGCTAGTTGATCTAGTGGCGTCTGCTGAGCCTCGGTCATGGGTTTCGATTCCTCGGTCGTGTAAAGTGCTATTGGTTTTTTTTTGCAATTCTCAGTAGCAGCTCGGAGTTTGGATTTGTGCCTGGTTGATGGTAACAAATAAATATAAGCTGTGGTAGCCTAGCGGTGTGACCAGTGGACTGAGATGTCAGAGGTCTCGAGTTCAAGCCTTTTTATCATCATGTTCATGCGTTTTTATCAGCTCGAACGGTTAAGGAAAACATCGTGAAGAAATCTAAGAGACTTTCTCGATGGCGTATGAATTATGTTCATCAGAATTAAGTTCGTTAAATTATAGCATAATCCCTCTCAAATGAGAGGAGCCCCGTGCCCAGCAGTGGGATTATAATGTGTTGATAATAAAATCCACATACCTACGTCACGGAATACGGTAACATTTTTATCAAACAAAAGTATTAAGTCGAATTAAGCCAATTGAAATCTTTAATCAACTTTAGAAATTATGTTATCGTGTGATTAGATTGTATTAATGACGTGACTATTAAGGAAAAACATAGTTTTCGCACATAATCAACTTATAACGTAACACACACAGTATATATGTAGTATATATCAACCATCTAGTATCCGTAACACAAGCCTCGTTGCTTACCACGGAACGGCGCTGTGTAATAATGTCCGGAAAATATTACTATTATCATTTATAATAACAAAAAAAATTGTGTATTAGTGTACACACGTAAGAAGTGAAACTTCTTTATGACATCATTTTTCCAAAAATGATTTACTATTTACAACTTCACAGAAATTGGTTGAATAAAGCTAAATTAGATAAAGTTTATGCAGAAGGCTTTTATTATCATAGACATGCATTGGTTAAACTAATTGTTTTCCAACTGTATGTTGTGATTATTGATATAATGTAATGATGGTATCTACTCGAATAACATTGAATTTAAAAAGAGCGTTTGAATTAATAGTCTTCAATTTGTAGCTCTGTCAGTTCCATATAATATTGGGAACCAATCATAATCTTCTATTTATCAAAACGTCGATGTCTCAACCAATAGCAAGTTCTCAATAGAAAAACAAATGGTCTTGGTGTATTGGAAAAGGTATAGTGTTTAGTTGTCAAACAAACATCATGTTGCTATGGTTACCTATTCAAATAAATATGGCGCGTAACGGAAAAATGTGACGCGTAACGAAAAAATGTTACACTAAATTTTTTTCCAACCCCGATAAAGAAGTTTCACTTCAATAAATAATGTCTTAATGACTTGATAATTTCGTTTCAGCATTTCCTTGGGATCCTGTGCTGAGGAAATTGGACGATGGTCTCCGGTACCAGTACGTCCAAGGACCGGACGGCACCCCCCACTTGGTGGATCTGTGGGGCACGCTCAGCGACGTGGCTGACGCTGCAAGATACGATCCTGGAAGACAGAATGTGTACCATCTCTTCACAAGGTTAGCATCTTCAATCACCAGCACCATATCACCCTATTGCCGGCCACAGCTGAACTTAGGCCAACCTCAAAGAGCGCATCTTCAATAAATTCAAATTGATTTATCTGTTTGTAATTTCAAATTAACAGCTCTTCACTAAATGCATATTAAAGTAATATATTACGGTAACTTTCTTGTGAATAATCGCTTGAAAGCCGTCCGTTCGGGTCTCCAAAAACTTCGCAGACAGTGCTGGATTAAGGTACCTAGATGTCTTATGCAATCTTCCTAAAATGGAGGCCGGTGAGGCTAAAAAAAAGAGGTGTTCAACGCCATCTGTTGGTGTGGCGCGAGGCACTGTGCAAAATCGATAAACGCTTTGCTTTTTGTTTCGCGCTGCACCAGCAGATGGCGCTTTTACTACTATATTAATGTTACCGACTACGCCACCCCCACCTCTAATAGAACACTCTCGAACTCTCCAACAACGAAACGAAACTTGTAATTGTAATTATTGTAAAAGCTAAATCCTACAAACTATTTTATTATCCTGACACGAAAATACAATTTTTAAAGCAAAACAAACGACTTTAACTATAGGAACACGAGGAGGAAGTCGCGGGAATCAGCTAGTTGATTATAAAGCTGAAGATTTTGTATATTCTGTTAGTCATTCTATTTTAATATCATCAGGCAGAACCCAGCGGTGAGCCAGCCGCTGTTGATAGGATCGGAAGGTCTACTGGGCATGACGAACTTCAACTCTGAGAGAAGAACAGTAGTCCTTATACATGGCTGGTTAGACTCAGTTACTGCTGACTTCAACACTGTCCTTGTACCTGGTAAGATGTCTTTTCATTTTACATATATACATACATACACTCACGCCTTTTTCCCATGGGGGTAAGGAAGAAACTACAGAACACCACGCGCTACGGTCCCTGCATACCACTGTTGCCTCGTCCACATTCATACATCTCGTCATGCACGCGCGCCGGTTACGAGTACTACGCACCTTTTTGATGGAGTTTACCAATTAGGTCGGTGTATTCCTTCTCGGTTGCCGACGTTTCCACTGACATCCGCCTTATAAATTCCTTCATTTGTTTAATTCATAATTTAAGAGCTAAGCCCTTGTTGATGGAGCAATCACCACTGTTCCATATGTATAAAGAGAGGTTTGGCATAGTGAGATTTCTCGCTTAAATTGAGCTGCCCCACTGGGGAAGTACCTCCGCCTTACAGAAGACCGCAGTGGCGTCGAGGCGAGCCTTCGGGGAGACTTAAGTCCAGCAGTGGACGTCTAACGCTTGATATGATCATGATGATGAAGTGTATTATCAACTAATGTATTTGTTTGTCTGCAGCTTTTCTTGGAGCTGAAGACGTCAACGTTATTGTGGTAGATTGGAGCGCTGGAGCCGGCACAATCAACTACATCACTGCCGTGGCTAACACTGTTCCTTCTGGTAAGTCAGTCAGTAAATCAGTCACACACACACGCACATTTACTCTTTGTATCTAATCAGTGGCAGATTTACTAGCAGGCTGAGTAGCCTGAAGCCTAGGGTGGCACATTTTAGGGGGTTACACATTTAGTCATTTTATGTTCTTACAGTAATAAGTGTTCAACGCCATCTGTTGGTGGGGTGCGTGGCACTGCGCAAAGTCGATAAACGCTTTGCTCTTTGTTTCGCGCTGCACCAGCAGATGGCGCTTTTACTACTATATTAATGTTACCGACTACGCCACCCCCACCTCTAATAAGAACACTCTCGAACGATCGAACGACGAACAACGAACTTGTAAATTGTAAAAGCTAAATCCTATAAAACAATTGTTAAACAAAAGAAAACCGACTTTAACTATACAATAAGCTAAACTAATATTTCCCTTTTTTTGTAACATGAAACGCGACGATCGTGAACTAATTATGGAGTTGGAGGGTCACAGTTCAAACCTAACCTAATCACACTACTAGAGGCCGATTTACACATATTTACGCATAAATTTTGTAGGAGGTAGGGCATAGCGAGATTTCTCGCTCAAATCTCGCTGCCCGACTGGGGGAGTACATCCGCCTTACAGAACACCGCAGTGAATTAACAAATTGTCTTTCTGCGAGTGAGTAAGGTTACCAGAGCTTATTGGGGGAGTGACTATTCTGACAGCATGGGAATTCCGTTTGCTGTCAGTTCAGTAACTCCCTATTTTAAGACACCTGAACGGTTTCTAATGGGTTTGGTAACGCATTTGCAAGCGTCGGTGTTGCAAATGTCCATGGGCGGCGGTCATCACTTACCATCAGGTGAGCCGCCTGCTCGTTTGCCGCCTTACCATCATAAAAAAAGTATAAATTTATCTTGTGCGAGACTGGAACCCATAACATTTTTGTAATATCTAGATTAATTACTTTTCCTGTAACATATATATATAACTGTAACTGTAACATATATCTTCCCTTTATAGGTGAGAGTGTCGCAGAATTCCTTGCCTGGTTGAACTCGGCTACTGGAGCTGACGGCTCGAGGTACCACATTGTGGGGCACAGTCTTGGCGCTCACCAAGCCGGCGTCGTCGGCAGAAACCTCGGCGGGAGAGTCGCTTACATCACTGGTACGTATAACCAGTCCTGGATTTGTCAATAGGCCGTATAGGCCGCCTAGGGGCGGCAGCGTCCTAGGGGCGGCAGATTACAGAGGAATTTAACTTAAGTGTTTAGTGCATGGGGCGGCGGATATCAAGTGGCCTACACTCATAAAAAATATAAATCCGGCACTGCGTATAACCTTGCACTAAGATTTTAAATAGAGTAGTGAAAAAATGTATTTGGAATATTTCAAATGTCTAAAACAAATAAAAGCCATATTTACTCGATGGGAGAATGTTTTTTTTGGGGAATATACTAAACAATCTTCATAGGAGACTATGAAAAAACGTAACGTCATTCGTATCGTGTGTAGCGGTGTACACGCGATACGAACGTACGGGTAGTAACGTCCTCCGCCACCCGCGTGGCGCCACTATGGGAGATTCACGTCTTGACTACCTTGAAAGGAGACTAAACTACCTTAGACGGTGACTTGACTACCTTGGAAGGAGATTATTCTACCTTTGAAGGTGACTTGAATACCTCGGAGGGAGATGGTACTACCTTGAAAGGAGACTTTACTAGCTTAGAAGGAGACTGACGTTTTTTTCTCAAACAGCTTTGGATGCCGCTCTTCCTGGCTGGATCACGAACGACGACAGTTTCAGGGCTACCGACGGGGAATACACGGAATCCATACATACAAACGCTGGCATGTTGGGCTTAGCGACACCCCTGGCTGATGTGGACTTCTATCCCAACGGTGGGAATGGAATGCCAGGCTGTTCCAATGCGGATTGTGATCATGCAAGGTCGGTATTCTTTTTTTGTGGTTTATTTATATTAGAAATTAATAGCTTCAACGACGGCTTCGCGCGTTCGTAGATATAAGTAAAGAATAAATGGTTGCATGGGGTTTGTAACGTAGTGGGCAAGTTTTAGGAACGTGGCCGACCGGGAACTAATTAGTGGACATAAATTACACTCGGAAATACAAAAATATACAAATTTATTAACACTAAACACACTACCCAAGAGTAGGGTGAGTTAAGCTCAGGGTGGGTTCGGCGAAGGCTTCGAGGCGAGGTCCGACCGGTAGAGGGCGGCACTTAACTTGAGTGGCTGCAGCGGGAACAAGAAGGCCCGCGCGTCGTCTGCAGGTCTATTTATAGCGACGCGCGGGTCGAGGCTTGAGGTGCGGAGAAGGAGTAGCGAGTGCGGACCATGACAAAGGTTGAATTTCCAAAAACTATGAAACGTGTATGCATTTATATTTGCTGGAATAAACGTTCAACCCCCATTTTACCTTAATTTTTAGAGGGTTGATTTGTATTTGGCGTTTTTGACTATCTTAATATCAACGTTCAAAAAGAGCCAATAAAATTTGGCTTACTTTTGAATAATAAATGGTTTTTTTTTTCCAGAGCTTTCCACTACATGGGAGAGTCAGTGGTGTCTGGAGGCTTCAGGGGTCGCAGATGTGCCTCCTACCTGACCGCTATGACTGGGAACTGCTTCCTGCCAGGCTGGCTACGCATGGGTGGGCTTGTGCCGAAGACTGGGTAATAATGACTAATTTTTTTCTAAGTATGTTTTTGACGAGATAACCAGTGGTAGATTTATCAGCAGGCTGGGTAGGCTGGCAATTCTTTTCTTTTTTTCTCCTAGAAAACCTAACACTTAAGGTGGAAGCTCCGCGAAATTCAAATTTTCGTACGTTTTTTGCATTTTGCCGGTCATTGTCAGACTGTACATTGAACAAAATATGATTCGCGCCTGTAATAGGTATTTAGTTACAGAATTATAATCATTAATATCATCAATACAACCCTCACATTGCATACAATTGGATTGAATTACTTTTTCATGAAATAGACAATCAATACAGTTATATGCACTTTGCGGGCTGTAATAGCATTCGCAATCATATTGATATATTCGACCGTCAAGTTTCGTTAGCGTCTTTCAGAAAGAACATTAGAAAACACTCTTTATTGTAAGAAACTGTATTTAATTTCTGTTTATAATTTACTAGTACTAGTTACTGTTTATAATTTGTAATTTTCGTTGCTTCATTCCGTTAATGTATTCATCATCATCATCATCAACCCATTAACGTCCCACTGCTGAGCACGGGTCTCCTCTAATTTGAGAGGGATTAGGCTATAGTCTACCACAGGTATAGCCTACTGTGGGTTGGCAGACTTCACATGCCATCGAGAATTCTCTCAAGCATGCAGGTTTTCCTCACGATGTTTTTCCTTCACCGTTTGAGCATGTGATAAATACGCACATAACTTCCGAAAAGTCAGTGGTGCGTGCCTTGGGTTCGATCTTGAGACCTCTGACAATGTACCTATTAATTAATGTAATATTTTGTGTTATTGTCACGATAACAATTTTTAAGCGCAAGCCGTATTCACATCTAGTAGGATATAGTCATAAAATATTTAAATCGCAAGGTTATACATACTATGCTTAATTAGATTATATTCAGTTTTGTGAACCATTAAAAAAAATATTTACTTCTGTTTTTTTTTTTTCAGAGAATCTGGCATCTACTATTTGGAGACAAACAGCTCTCCTCCATTCTCTCTCATATAATTACAGAAGAATTAATAAATGTATTATTTATTTGGGTCCATAATTGTTTTACTTTAACCTCACCTGTATATTACATAATGGAGATGCAATGAAGAATAAAGAAAGAAAAATTATCTGACGGCTACAAAGAAGCAAATGTTTAGAGAATAAAGTCTAAGGAGGTTTTGTACCAAATTATAGCTTTTTCAGCAAACTATCTTGTTTTTTTTTTCTCTTATCATCATCAACCCATTATTGTTCCACTGCTGGGCACTGGTCTCCTCTCATTCAAGAGAGATTAGGCTATGGTCCAACACGCTTGCCTACTGTGGGTTGGCAGACTTCACACGCCATCAAAAAAATCTCTCAAGCGTACAGGTTTCCTCACGATATTTTCCTTCACCGTTTGAGCATGTAATAAATATGCACATAACTTCCGAAAAGTCAGTGATGCGTGCCTTAAGTTTGACATTTGATATCTCAGTCCACTGATCTCACCATTAATACTGACTCTATCAATACCGACGCCAACGATACCGAAGCCACCAATACCGACGTCACAAATACCGACGCCACTTATACCGACACCATCGTTACCGACGCCATCCATTCTGTCGCCATCAATACCGACGGCAACAATACCGACACTTTCAATACCGACGCCATCAATACCAATGCCACCAATACCAACGCCTTCAATACCGACGCCAACGATACCGAAGCCACCAATACCGACGTCACAAATACCGACGCCACTTATACCGACACCATCGTTACCGACGCCATCCATTCTGTCGCCATCAATACCGACGGCAACAATACCGACACTTTCAATACCGACGGCATCAATACCAACGCTACCAATACCAACGCCTTCAATACCGACGCCAACAATACCGACGCTTTCAATACCGACGCCAACGATACCGACGCTAATAATACCGACGCCACTAATACAGTCACTATCTATACCGACGCCATGTAAACCAAAGCTATCTATACCGAAGCTTTCAATACCAACGCCATCTTTCTGACGCCACAACACAGACGCCCCCAATACCGACGCCTTCAATACCGACGTTTTCAATATCGAAGCCTTCAATACCGACGCAAACAATACCGACATCACCAATACCGACGTCACAAATACGCCATCTATACCTACGCCACCAATACCGTAGATTGAAATACCTACGCCACCAATACCGTAGATTGAAATACCGACGCTTTCATTACCGACGCCATCTATACCGACGCCATCTATACCGACGCCACTAATACCGACGCCATCAATACTGACGCCGTCATTACTGACGGCATCAATACCGACGCTTACAATACCGGCGCCAACAATACCGACGCTATCTATACCTATGCCACCAATACCGACGTCGTCTATACCGACGCCACCCGTACCGACGCTATCTATACCTACGCCACCAATACCGCCACTTTCAATACTGACGCCTTGAATACCGACGCTTTCAATACCGACGTCTTCAATATCGACGCTAACAATAACGACGCCATCTACACTTACGCCACCAATACCAACGTCACAGATACCGACGCCACTTACACCGACACCTTCAATACCGACGCCAACAATACCGACGTCATCTATACCGACGCCACCAATACCGTAGATATCAATAACGACGCCTTCAATACCGACACCTACAATACCAACGCCAACAATACCGACACCAACAATACCGACGCCCACAAAACCGACGCCAACAATACCGACGCCACCAATACCGACGCTACCTGTACCGACGCCATCTATATCGACGCCACCAATACCGACGTCAAAAATACCGACGCCACCAATACCGTAGATTTCAATAACGACGCCTTCAATATCGACGCTATCTCTATAATGATAATTTTCAAACTAATACCGAGGCAAACTATACCGACTCTATCTATACCGGCAACAACAATACCGACGCCATCTACACTTACGTCACCAATACCGACACTCGTTACCGACGCCACAAATACCGACGCTAACAATACCGACGCCATCTATACTGACGCCGACAATACCGGCGCCCACAATACCGACGCCAACAATAGCGACGCCATTTATACTGACTCCAACAATACCGACGCCAACTACAATACCGGCGCTTTCAAGAAATTTTTCAAAGTAATACCGACTCTATCTATACCGGCAATATCAATACCGACGCCATCTTCACTTACGTCACCAATGCTGACGCTATCTATACCGACGCCATCTATACTGACGCCATCAATACTGACGCCTCCAATACCACTAATATAGTCACTATCTATACCGACGCCATCTTTACCGACGCCCCTAATACAGACGCCTTCAATACCGACGCCAACAATACCGACGCCACCAATACCGACGCCAACAATACCAACGCCAACAATACCGACGCTTTCAATACCGACGCCTTCAATTCCAACGCCACTAATACAGTCACTATCTATACCGACGTCATGTATACCGAAGCCATCTATACCGACGCTTTCAATACCGACGCCTTCAATACCGACGCCACCAATACCGACGTCAAAAATACCGACGCCACTTATGCCGACGCCACCAATACCGACGCTTTCAAAGCCGACGCCACCAATACAGACGCCTTCAATACCGACGCCACCAATACCGAGGCCTACAAGACCGACGCCACCAATACAGACGCCTTCAATACCGACGCCAACAATACCGACGCCACCAATACCGACGCTACCAATACCGACGCCACCAATACCGACTCCAACAATACCGACGCCACCAATACAGACGCCTACAATACCGACGCCCACAATACCGACGCCAACAATACCGACGCCACCTGTACCGACGCCATCTACAATACCGACGCTTTCAATTAATTTTCAATTATAATTTTCAAACGAATGCCGAGGCAATCTATACCGACGCCACCAATACCGACGCCACCAATACCGACGCCACCAATACCGACGCTTGCAATACCGACGCCATCTTTACCGACGCCGCCAATACAGACGCCTTCAATACCGACGCCAACAATACCGACGCTTTCAATACCGACGCCTTCAATACCAACGCCACTAATACAGTCACTAGCTATACCGACGTCATGTATACCGAAGCCATCTATACCGACACCACCAATACAGACGCCTTCAATACCGACTCCAACAATACCGACGCCTACAATACCGACGCCCACAATACCGACGCCAACAATACCGACGCCACCTGTACCGACGCCATCTATACCGACGCCAACAATATCGACGCTATCTGTACCGACTCCAACAATACCGACGCCACCAATACAGACGCCTACAATACCGACGCCCACAACACCGACCCCAACAATACCGACGCCACCTGTACCGACGTCATCTATACCGACGCCAACAATATCGACGCTATCTGTGCCGACGCCATCTACAATACCGAAGCTTTCAATTAATTTTCAATTATAATTTTCGAACTAATGCCGAGGCAATCTATACTGACGCCACCAATACAGACGCCTTCAATACCGACGCCAACAATACCGACGCTTTCAATACCGACGCCTTCAATACCAACGCCACTAATACAGTCACTGGCTATACCGACGTCATGTATACCGAAGCCATCTATACCGAGGCTTTCAATACCGACGCCACCAATACAGACGCCTTCAATACCGACTCCAACAATACCGACGCCACCAATGCAGACGCCTACAAATCCGACGCCATGTAAACCAAAGCTTTCACTTTCAATACTGACGCCATCTTTAACGACGCCACCAATACAGACGCCTTCAATATCGACGTTTTCAATATCGAAGCCTTCAATACCGACGTAAACAATACCGACGACACCAATACCGACGCTATCTATCCCGACGTCATCTATACCGACGCCAACAATACCGACGCCAACAATACCGACGCCAACAATACCTCTAATACTAGAAGATTGAAGAGACCTATTCACTCGTGAGTTGAAGACCCCCACGGGAAAAAAAAACTCAGGCATCCCCTCGCTGTGTGTATAAAAAACTCATGTAAAAACTCTTTCAAAACTTACCCTACAAATAAAAACTCCATATCAATGGCAAGAACATTTTATTATAATAACAAACTGTACAACTTTATATAATAAAACATACATATATTTATATTAACACATTAAAAACAAACGTAACATTGAAATAAAACTATCTTTATCAGGATTTCATGACATTTCGGATCTTTTACAGCATCCTTGGTTACAGGCAGACTGAAGTACCAAATAATATCAATCATTATCAACTGATTTAACGTCCCACTGCTGGGCAAGGGTCTCCTCTCATTAGAGAGGGATTAGGCTATAGTCCACCACGCTAGCCTACTGCGGGTTGGCAGACTTCACATGCTATCGAGAAAATCTCGCAAGCATGCAGGTTTCCTCACGATGTTTTCCCTCACCGTTTGAGCTTGTGATAAATACGCACATAACTTCCGAAAAGTCAGTGATTCGTGCCTTTGGTTTGAACTGGATACCTTTGACTACTCATTCCACTGGTCACACCAATAGTCTATATTGCCAGTTCCAAATAATGGTGGGAACCAATCATAATCTATTTATTAAAACATCGATGTCTCAATCAATAGCAAGTTCTCAATAGAAAAACAAATGGTCTTGGTGTAGTTTTTAGTTGTCAAACAAACATCATGTTGCTATGGTTACCTATTCCAATAAATATGGCGCGTAACGGTAAAATGTTACCCAGAAAAAAACGTTACATTGTTATAAAAGATGGCGCGTAACAGAAAAACGTTACATTGCTATAAAATTTCTCTCATACGCCGATAAAAAAGTTTCACTTCAATATACAGCGATAAAATCCGTTAAAAGTAGTTTTAATTCAACATCTAGTATTTGCTAAGGAATAAGAAACTTGTAACATACTAAATGCTTTTCTAAATGTATTCTTGAAATTAATTTCAATGTCAGTATAATATCCGTCTCGTGTTTTAGTAGTAATCGGTTTGAGTGCTTGAAATTGTCAAAGCTATCGCTTAATTTCAATGTAACGTTGTGCGTTTTTCAAGCAAGCTTAAAATAGCGCTTAAAGTTATAAATGCTACTTTGCTAATAACTTATTGAAGCATATCACAAACGGCCGTTGTTTGTTGATTTAAGTAATCTTTACAATGACCGACGCGATTTTGTGTGAAAGAAATTAATTTCAAGAAAAACTAGTATAAACTATACATATAGCGCATAGCAATATATATAGCGTATAAATTAAATAACGTTTTTCACAATTAGTATAATACACAGTAATATGCAGAGATCTGAATAGCATGGTACATTTATTTCATGATGACGTACAATGTGCCTTATTAGCTTCACATACGTTTCAAATTCGAATGGCATCGTGAAATGAATGTACCATGCATGTGCCTTATTAGCTTCACATACGTTTCAAATTCGAATGGCATCGTGAAATAAATGTACCATGCATGTGCCTTATTAGCTTCACATACGTTTCAAATTCGAATGGCATCGTGAAATAAATGTACCATGCATGTGCCTTATTAGCTTCACATACGTTTCAAATTCGAATGGCATCGTGAAATAAATGTACCATGCATGTGCAGCTTCACATACGTTTCAAATTCGAATGGCATCGTGAAATAAATGTACCATGCATGTGCCTTATTAGCTTCACATACGTTTCAAATTCGAATGGCATCGTGAAATCGAATTTAGGTAGACTACACACATTATTCCTTCACTTGATCAACGAAACTTCGTCTAGGTCTTCCGCTTCCTCTCTTTCCTTCAATTCTACCTTCTAGTATGATCAAGTGAAGGAAAAAGTGGGAATCGAGTCGTATCAAGAAGTCGAACAGAAAGCAGGAGATAGACAACAGTGGCGATTGCTCCACCGATTGCTCTTAAATTAATAATAATAACACACATTATTGAGAAAATCTCTCAAGCATACCGATTTTTTCACGATGACGTACCTTACTTCAAAAAGCCTGAAACTTGAACTCGAAACGTTGGAATCACAGTCTACTGGTCACTAGGCTTTCACAGCTCTTTGACTTTGTGTTTGTGCGTGCGTGTGTTTGTGTGTGTGTGTTTGTGTGTGTGTGTGTTTTTTTTTTAATGATGAGTTAGTCGGGAGTGTTCTTAGCTATGTTTGATGAATCGGTCCAAGATAATCGACGGAGCCTTAAAGTGAAAAACGCACAGCCTATTCAGATCTCTAGAAATAATATATCTATGACTAGTCACAGCACACATAGTTATAATATAAATGGTTTGGCTATTCGACGCCATAATTATCACGCCCGCGTCCCGCAATGATAGCATGATGTGTATTCTAGGCCGGTCTTAGGGCGGGGCGAGCGCCATCAAGAGCTGGGGGGAATTAACCGAAACGTGAGACCAACGACCAGGGCCGGCTTTAGGGTGGAGCAAACAGAACGATTACTTAATTATCCACCTTTGTCGGTAATTCCACAGTAGTTTTTTTGTATGTTTTTTGGTAATTTAAGTGGGATGAGGTTTATTTGAGCCCTGGCGCCTATTAAAAGGGCGTCAAAGGCCCTGCGTGTATTTAATGTGTTATCTAGTTGAGAAAATGTGGTACTTTAAGTACCACTTTAATCATCGACTCAAATAAACTATAATTAGATTTGTTTATGTTTCTCGTAGAATCAAATACATAAGTAACTATTTTTTGGCTAAATAAGAATACTTAGTACCCCATTCTTCAAATTATTATCTAAATTAACGACTACTTAACATAGTAAGTTACGTAGGTCAAGCAGCTAAATTTGTGCGAGAAATCTAGCTATGCCCTACCTTTCAAACCCCACTTTAAGGTATTTAAAGTACCACTTCAAGTCTCTAACAAAATGCTAAAAAAACATCTCTGTGTTTTTATGCCACTAGAGAGGCACACAAGCTTACGAATCTACTGATGGTAAGCGGTTACCGTAGCCTATAGATGTTTGCAACACCGAAGGTGTCATGCGGGCGTTGCAAACCCTGTGGATATTAAAATAAAGGAGCTTCAATACTGACAGCTAACAGAATTCCTATGCTGTCACTCCCCTAACGAGCTCTGGCAACCTTACTCACTCGCAGAAACACAACTATTGTAGTTTCACTGCGGTCTTCTGTAAGGCGGAAACACTATCTCAGTCGGGCAACATACGAGCGGGAAATCTCACGACTCAAAAAGTGGCACTTAAAGTACCACTTTGAGTCCATAGCAAAACCTTCAAAAATAATATCTGTAGGCATATTTACATGTTTGTCAGTAATGTAGTAACATTTTAAGGTGATTCAAAACACTTGGTACTAAAAGTACCACTTTGAGTC
This sequence comes from Craniophora ligustri, assembly GCA_905163465.1. NCBI lineage: Eukaryota > Metazoa > Arthropoda > Insecta > Lepidoptera > Noctuidae > Craniophora > Craniophora ligustri. The sequence continues at coordinate 5,354,476 of LR990985.1, read as the reverse complement.
TCTTACTAAATTAGCCAAATAAGCAACTTCTCGTCGTATTCTCATGATTGACATTATCAGCCATGTTATCCATGTATTGCTTGTATCCGCCTGCTAGAATTCCCATAAGAATAATGGCCCCTACAGAAGAATTAGACTTAAATTTAGAAGCACAATCTTCTGGATTTTCTGTGTCTAGCGTGTATATCTGTAAAAAATAAAATATACATTATATACATATATACCATCACGCCTGTCGTCCCCAAAGGGTTAGACAGAGGTGTAAAAATGTACATGTAGGTCCCATTTTGTAATAGGGGGCGAGCCTATTTCCATCAACCGGACACGAATCCTAAATCCAAGCTGGTACATACTCAATATTTTATTGAAAAACCCAAAAACACTACTCGACCTAGGAATCGAACCCAAGACCTCTAGCTTATCAGTCGTACTTTACGACCACTACACCAACGAGGCTGTCGAAAAATCAATAAATCAATAAAAAAAATGTATACATAATTGTTTTTGAAACTCGCTCGAATATATTCAAAAAGGATGAGGTTATCAATTCGACTGTATTTTTTTACTGTTTATTTTAGTCTTTACACTTAAGCTACTGAACCGGTTTATATAAAATTTGGTCTGGAGATAGTTTGCAATCTCGGAGCAGGACATAGGATTTTTTTCTCTCCGAAATCATCAATTTAAAGTGCGAAAAGGTGGTAGAGGTTTGTATGAGGAATCAATCATTTCTTACACGAGGAACGTAAAAAATTAATAAGTAGATTGGGTAAAATTACTTATTTATATAAATGTCATGCAAAACGATTACCTGTTGTCCTGCATGGGCAGTATAAGCCATTATAGCCAACATATAAGGCAGGCCAAGTCCTGCGGCATGCCCGGCTAGAGCTAGCGACGTGGCACTTATGCCCAGGCAAGCGGCCAGCGCTGGGCGAGTGTTCTTCCCAAACGTCAGAGCTGTAGACTTTATGCCCACCTTGAGATCGTCTTCTTTGTCCTGTCAAAGGACAGAAGATTAAGTGATAGTCCTGCTAGTCGACAGCAAAATTAAAAAGTCATACAGTAAATTTTGGGTGCTAATCTTAATGTAATACAAAGTATGTGTGATGTCCTGCTAATCATAAATTAATTAATTGTCTGATATATATTAGCCTTCTGAATATACCTAACCACAATAATCTTGTCACACTATAATGATACTGTCACACCAAAATGAACACCTATCACCTGTTACCCGAAGAACTTGTCACACTAAAATGATAGGTACACCTAAATAGTACCTACTGTCACACTGTACTACTACCGAAATAATAAACTTTGCCGGTTCGAGCTTACGGTCATTATATTCGCCACAGTTTATAAGAGACGGACAGTCGAGAGGTGCTACACCGCGACCTCAACGCCACACTTGCAATATACCGAGAACCGTGATCATTACATTGTCGAGCAGTAACACGACCGTCACCTTGCTTTTTTTTTTGCTCCCTTTATTTTTACGCCACCGTCACTTGTCAAATCTCCAGTTTTAAAAATTATCAAGTAAGTACATCGACGCCATCTATCTCAGGATTCTGGAAGTACTTCCTTGATCATTACAACACCAAAAATGATATTATCACACCAAAATGATACTGTCACACCAAAATGATACTATCACACCAAAATGATACTATCACACCAAAATGATACTGTCACACCAAAATGATACTATCACACCATAATGATACTATCACACCAAAATGATACTGTCACACCAAAATGATACTATCACACCAAAATGATACTGTCACACCAAAATGATACTATCACACCATAATGATACTATCACACCAAAATGATACTGTCACACCAAAATGATACTATCACACCAAAATGATACTATCACACCAAAATGATACTGTCACACCAAAATGATACTATCACACCAAAATGATACTATCACACCAAAATGATACTGTCACACCAAAATGATACTGTCACACCAAAATGATACTATCACACCATAATGATACTATCACACCAAAATGATACTGTCACACCAAAATGCTCTCGTCACACTAACATTATACAGTCACACCAAACTCACCTGATGAGCGTAAATAGTGTCATAGACCACAGTCCAAGCTAAAGCTCCTATATAGAGCGGCGCGCACACGGTCAGGTCGACAGACCCCTGTATTGCACTGTACCCTAATAGTGCCCCCCAATTGAAGGTCGCTCCGAGGAATATTTGAGGGTAGTTTGTGAATCTCTTTGCAAGCGGGTACGTTACTACAAGAACTGAAAAAGAAATAAATTACAAATTTAGAAAACCCCGACACAAAATAATAAAAAATAATCTAGCGGCGGCCATTTTGGACCGATTTCCATCAAACATAGCTAAGAACACTACCGAATAACTCAGCTTTCAAACAAAGAAAACAAAATCAAAATAGTGATAAGGCGGCAAACGAGCAGGCGGCTCACCTGATGGTAAGTGATGACCGCCGCCCATGGACATTTGCAACACCAGAGGCTTGCAAATGCGTTGCCTAACCCCTTAGAAACCGTTAAGGTTTCTTAAAATAGGGAGTTACTGAACTGACAGCAAACGGAATTCCCATGCTGTCAGAATAGTCACTCCCCCAACGAGCTCTGGTAACCTTACTCACTCGCAGAAACACAACTATTGTTGTTTCACTGCGGTGTTCTGTAAGGCGGAGGCACTTCCCCAGTCGGGCAGCGAGATTTGAGCGAGTAATCTCGCTATGCCCTACCTCCTACAACGATGCCACAGACATTCACACACAGACACGTCAACCTTATAACAAACCGTCGTTTTTACGTTCGGGGTTAAAAAATAATTCTGTGCCCTATTTTTTTTAAGAAGCACCACTTTTCAAACAAAAAAGATTTAACATGATCGGTTCACCTAGTCGAAAGTTATGATGTTACAAACTTGGCAAAAAAACAGTCGAATTGGGAAGCCCTTCCTTTTTTGAAGTCGGGTTAAGAAATTTAAAATAACACGCCTGTAGTCCCCGAAGGGTTAGGCGGTGATGTACTAATGTACACCCACATTTGTATGAAGGCCGGTATGAAGTATATAATAAATAAATGTATCATCATCAACCCATTGATGTCCCACTGCTGGGCACGGGACTCCTCTCATTAGAGAGGGATTAGGCTATAGTCCACCACGCTAGCCTACTGCGGGTTGGCAGACTTCACATGCCATCGAGAAAGTCTCTCAAGCATACAGGTTTCCTCACGATATTTTCCTTCGCCGTTTGAGCATGTGATAAATACGCACATAACTTCCGAAAAGTCAGTGGTGCGTGGTCGTTTGAACTCGAGACCCTTGACATCTCAGTCCACTGGTCACACCACTAGGCTACCACAGCTCTTAATAAATAGATATATCCTGAAGGATAAAAAAGTCATATTCAAATGATACTCACGCATACTGCTCGCTCCAAGAACGATGCTGTAGCAGTTGAGCTGTAATAGCACAGCGAGAGCTAAGCTGAGCTGAGCGGCGAGAAATACAACCGCTTGCGTCTCTGACACCGCTCCCGTCACTAGCGGCCGGGATTTTGTACGTTCTACCTGGAAAGAAATAAATAAATAGATGATTTATAATATGCCAAGAGCTGTGGTAGCCTAGTGGTGTGACCAGTGGACTGAGATGTCAAAGGTCTCGAGTTCAAACGACCACGCACCACTCACTTTTCGGAAGTTATGTGCGTATTTATCACATGCTCAAACGGTGAAGGAAAACATCGTGAGGAAATCATGCTTGAGAGATTTTCTCGATGGCGTGTGAAGTCTACCAACCCGCAGTAGGCTAGCGTGGTGGAGTATAGCCTAATCCCCTCAAATGACAGGAGACCCGTGCCCGGCAGTGGGACATTAATGGGTTGATGATGATGATGAATATGGCAAGCCAAGTCATTAAAACTGTAGGGATACGGATACTATACGGATACTATATATATATATACTCTTTGAAGCTTAGAATACCGGATCTAATATAAATAAATATGTCCAGACTGTATGACACAGCGCCATCTAGTTGCCGAGATAAGCAACGAGGCTTGTGTTACGGATACTAGATAAATAAATAAATAAATATTCCTGGACATTATGGCACACAGCGCCATCTGGTTCCGAGCTAAGCAACGAGGCTTGTGTTACGGATACTAGCTGGTTGATATATGTACATATATACTTTTTTTTGTAAATACATATATATATATATATATGTACATATTATACATAGATACGATATCTTCATGCTCATCACACAAACATTATTTTGTCCCTACCGCGATTCAAACCATAGCACAGAAAGCAGCGTTAACCATCGCTGGACTAATAGGGTCATCAGAAATTATGACAGTTTATCCCAATATATTAAAATCGACTTCAAATTATGGGACCACACGGGTACTTCAACCAGCTTTCAAATAAAAAAAGAATCATCAAAATCGGTTCACCCAGTCGAAAGTTATGAAGTAACAAACATAAAAACAAGAACACACAAGAACAGTCGAATTGAGAACCTCCTACTTTTTTGAAGTCGGTTAAAAATATCACAACATACCTTAGCATCAACATCTCTATCCCACAGGTCGTTGATAGTACAACCCGCCCCCCGCATCAGACCAGCACCCACTAGGAATAGACCAGCTGTCTGCAGCGAAGACTGAAGTGTAACGGTTCCTGGTATGGACGCTAAGGCTATCGACCATGCACACGGCCAGTATAAGAGGTATACTCCTGAAACGGAATAATAAAATTGTCATATTGGAGAGATTAATGTAGTATGTATGTAAAATTGCCGAATGAGTCGGATTTTGATAACTGTTCATGATAAGATTACTGCCTCGTTGGTCCAGTGGTCGGAGAGTGCGACAGCCGAGCAAGAGGTCTTGGGTTTGATTCCCAGGTCGAGCAGTGTTATTGGGGTTTTCTGTGGAATTGTCAGTAGTAGCTCAAAGTTTGGGTTCGTGCCCGGTTGATGGCAATAGGCTCGCCCCCTATTACATGGGACCTAAAACATAGTGGCGTAACGTAGGTGTACATTAATACACCTCTGCCTAACCCTATGGGAACGACAGGCGTGGTGGTCTGTATGTATTATTTAACTTAATGCCGGCTAGCGAAGACTTGCGGAAGGCAGTGACTAGAGGAGAAATCTTGAGTTCGCACTAGAGGCACGCACCACAGATATTTCATAAGTTATGTGTGTATTCATCACACGCTCAAACAGTGAAGGAAACGTGAGGAAACCTGCATGCTTGAGAGGTTTTCTAGTGTTAAGCCTGCCAACCTGCACTAGAGAGGTCTTCTCATTTTGATAGGGAATAGGCGAGTCATGCTTAACAATGAGTGAGTCAATTTGTTGATGAGTGGGTAAATTTGTTGATGAGTGGGGAATAAATACCAATGTACTACGCTAGATATTCCTTCAAGGTTACCGGTTTTATGGAGTTTCTCTGCTAACTAGAATCTTAACGTTTCATAAATGCTTGAATGATTTTATTTGAAATAAAAACTTTTTGGTGTGAGGTATGTGTAATTTTGTTGTATGTGAAATTTAAAAAAAAACAAACCTATAGGCCTATCCCATCTTGCCAATTTGAAATACGGATCAACCTTATCCTTCCAAAACCCTCCGGCATCAACAATATCATTTCGATCTGGCAACACTTTACCCTGCAGCTTGTCGTACACAATCTTTGGTGTAGTCGTTTCAATAATCGCTTTTTGTCTATGTTGATCGCTCTGTGTCGAATGAACTCGAGTGTCGAATCTATGGTTTTGTTTTTTAAAATATATCTGGCCGCACAGACAAGAATATGCTTTTGGATGCTCATATATTTTTCTTCTTGCGTTTTGTAATAATGATGTGTATTGTGCTAGTTTGTACATTTTAATACTATTATTTAACATTTTTGGTGGGCTTTCACAGCTCTGGGTTCTGTAAATATAATAATATTATATCAGTACATTATTACACAGTGCCATTCAGTTTGGCTTTACCACCGACGCATGTATTACAGATTCTTGATGACTGATACACTATATAGGTATTATTTATTGTAATTAAATACATCATCATCATCATATTAACTGTTAGACGTCCACTGCTAGGCATAGGTCTCCCCCAAGGATCGCCACAATGACCGGTCCTGCGCCACCCGCATCCAGTGCATTCCAGCGACCTTAACCATGTCGTCAGTCCACCTTGCCGGGGGCCTACCCACGCTGCGTCTTCCAGTACGTGGTCGCCACTCGAGAACCTTCAAGCCCCATCGGCCATCCTTTCTTCGAGCAATGTGCCCGGCCCACTGCCATTTGAGTTTCGCGATTATTCGGGCTATGTGAGTGGCACAGGTTCTTCTATGGATCTCCTCATTTCTGATTTGATCACATCGTGAAACTCCTAACATAGCCCTTAAATACATATTATACATGAAAACATCCCTGAGTCACACAGCTCATACCAGGTTTCGAACCGCCTTACTGCAGTAGGCCTTTAATACTGCTGTGCTAATCTAAGGTTGTCAAAACATTCACATTGTGCATGCAATTAGTGAGAGCTTATGTGTGTATTTATCACAAGCTCAAACTGTGGAGGAAGAAATCGTGAGGAAACCTGCATAATTGAGAGATTTGTCTCGATGGCATGTGAAGTCTGCCAACCCGCAGTAGGCTAGCGTGGTGGACTATAGCCTATAGCCCCTCTCAAATGAGAGGAGACCCGTGCCCAGCAGTGGGACGTTAATGGGTTGATGATGATGATGCAATTAATAGGACAGGTTACAGCCGTTGGTCACAGACTCACTATAGGCTAATGTTTATTAAAAACTGACTATTGCCTGCAATTTTGTCTGTGTGAAATTTGTATTTATTCCAATCTGCTTATTTATATGTACCCCTTAAGTTCTTATCTTCCACCCTATTTACTGTGTTAAGGGGATAAAAACTATTATATGTCCTTCCCCAGGACTCAAACCATCTCCATGCCAAATTTCATCGAAATTGGTTCAGCGATTAAAGCGTGAAGAGGTAACAGACAGACTGACAGACAGACAGAAAAACTGACAGAGAGACACACCATCGTATTTATAATATTAGTAAGGATCTAACAGTTTCGTTTAGTAATAGTAGTTTAATATTACTAATATTTTCCTTATGGCTATTTGTTTCAAAGATATGTACCAAGGAAATGGCCTTGGCATTTGAACATAGCCATTAAATATTACGTAATCATTATTGTTCTGCTTTAATTTAGGACGCACTTAAAAAAACCGTAACAAAAAGTGATCTTATCGCTAAATTAATACGGCGAGTATCATTAAAACCAGTCGTGTTTAATTATTCGAATACTGGCGACGATAATAAAGACTGAACTCACCTCTTTAGCGTATATTATAGTGATAACAGGACCAATTCGTCGTCAAAACAACTCGTTAACAGTACAAAATAATTAACAAAAATATGTAATCATTCCGTTTCTTGAAGGTTAAGTTACTATTATGAATATTTGAGGCACTTGTATAAGGATAGTATGCTTATAACTTTATTTTGTACTATGCTGTGGTGACTTAAATACAATAAATATAAAGTTTAAATGAAAAATTAAATTATAAACCAACACCAAGCATTAAATTCATGAATTCATGTGCTGCGCCGCACCGCACATGACATTGAACATTGAGCCAATGACTTATGACAGTTAATACTGTCTGACAGTTGATTGACATTAGGACAAAATAAGATTCGTTCAGAATTTCCCAAACAATAAAAGTAAATAAATAAATATCATCATCATCAGCCTATATTCATCCTCTGTTGGACGTAAGCCTCCCTATAAGAACGCCGAAATAAATATGTCCAGACAATATCACACACGGATGGCTGATAGGGCTTGAAGGTTCTCGAGTAGCGACCACGTACTGGAAGACGCAGCGTGGTTAGGCTTCCGGCAAGGTGGACTGTCGACCTGATTAAGGTCGCTGGAATTCGCTGGATGCGGGTGGCGCAGGACCGGTCGTCGTGGCGATCCTTGGAGAAGACCTATGTCCAGCAGTGGACGTCTAACGGTTGATATGATGATGATGATGAATACCACACAATCACCATCTAGATCCATTCAGTAGCGTAGCGTGGGGGGGGGGCAAAGGGAGCCATGGCCTCGCCACGTCGTTTTTATACTACTAGAAGGGGGTGGCAAATTTCCAGACGGCCCCGGGCGGCAAATACCTACGCTACGCCACTGGCTCCATTAGCTCGCATCGAGACTTTTGTTACGGAAAGATTTTTATGTAAGAAATTTGCTTATTAGCATAATAAAATAATTTATTTCTTATGAATGTAAGCTATAATAATAAACTAATAATAATTAATATATTTAAATAACATATTTTTCTTATCACATTCTTGCCGGTTCAAAGATGGTGCTTAGGAAATATTTTTTTCTACTTCATATTTCAGTTCCTAAACGAAACTTCTTCCATCAGTTAACATTTCAGTATATAAAATGAAATAAGGCAGGGACCCAACCGAATTGAAAAGAAAAAATAGATTATCTTCATTTTAACACTTAGTTTTTAATTAAAAGTATGCGTATATTTAAAATTAAATAACTAAATTGTATAAACATGTAACATTACATGTAACAGTGTAATTATAATGTTTATTTTACCTAATAAATTATAGAGATTGTTTTTTTTTTTACGTGGGTACTACATTTCTGTCTATAGTTTAACCGCATTTAGGTAAGTAAACGATTATTATTTAATTTTCGCCTTGATATAAACAACGACTAATAAATTTTGTTTATTCATATTTAAAAGACACTCTTTGAGTACATATTCAGTAATTTCTCAGTTGACAATTAACGCCGAATTTAGGTTTTAAACCTATTACAAAAGAGAACCAGTCTTATTGTCGCCTGTTTGTATTTTGGTTGTCTTAGCCAGGATGTTGGATGATCCCACAATGGTTTCCATAAAGGTACCATAAATTAACCTTTGGCATCATTATCAAACCCTCATTATCTCGCTGTTGGGCACGAGTCTACTCTCAACTAAGAGAGCTGTGGTAGCCTAATAGTGAGACCCCACTGGTTACACCACTAGGCTACCACTGAGATGTCAGAGGTCTCGAGTTCAAACCTAAGGCACGCATAACTGACTTTTTGGAATTTATTTATGTGCGTATTTATCACATGCTCAATCGGTAAAGGAAAACATCGTGGGGAAACCTGTATGCTTGAGAGATTTTTTCGATGGAATGTAATGTGTGCCAACCCAGAATAGGCTAGCGTGGAGGACTATAGCCTAATCCCTCTCAAATGGGGGGAGATGTCCACGCAGTGGGACAATAATGGGTTGATGATGATAATTCCACCCCTAAGGTGACTATGACTGGTTATAGTCTACCACGCTAGCCTACTGCAGGTTGTCAGATTTCAAATGTCATCGAGTAAATCTACCGTCGAAACCACATGGTTTCTTCACAATGTTTTCTTTTACAAGCATTATACCAAGCTCAAGTTGATAAACTTATAATTATTATTATCAAACCGCCGAAGGGATAGGGCGAGGTGTACAATGCACCCCCACAAGCCACCGGTAGTTTTCGGTCCCATGTAATAGGCGGCCAACCTGCCCACCAACTGAATAAGAATCTAAACTCTGAGTTTCTGAAAATTTCATAGAAACACCCAATAACACTTAGCTTGACCTAAGAATCGAACCAAAAACCTATTACTAATGAAAATCATATGTAACTGCAGTGATCGTAGCATGTAGCATTCTGTAGATTCTGCCTGTCCGCGTAGGAAAAAGGTGTGAGTGTATGTATTAGAGATGCACCGAATATCCGGTTACTATCCGGTATCCGGCCGGATCATCATCATCATCTGGCCGGATACCGGATAGTAAATTTGCTTGATTTTGGGGGTAAAAAATGAAATGTAAAAAAAGTTAGTCATAATTAACACAAAAATACGCGAGCACGTGTGTACTGTTGAATGAAGTTACTCCGTACTGACATAATAAAACTCGTTTGGTTGCATAGAAATGTGTCCGCGCGAACGTTCACTACGAAACAGGTCAAAACCGCTCGACGCGCACTTGCGAAACTCAAAATGTAGGTATAGTACCGCCGGCCGAATATTCGGCGGCCAGATACCGGATATTCGGCGGGTGGTCAGGCCGAATATCCGGTATCCGGCCAAACAACTATCCGTTGCATCTCTATGTATGTATGTATCATAAGACCTACTTTTTGGAACCGTGCAACTAGTGTTGACATTTCGAAAGAACCTGTAATATTGGTCTACGTGAAATAAAAATATTTGAATTTGAACATTATGTAACATTATTTGTTTTACAGATCATTGAAGAATCACAATGAAGGTTACACCAAGGAAGAAGCCATCAAAACCTAAAACAAAAGCTGCCAAGCCATCCTCTTACTCCTGCCCAGAGTGCAATAAGGTAATATACACATTATGACACAGCGCCATCTAGTGCCGAGCTAAGCAACGCGACTTCCATAAAGATACAAGATAGTTTTACAATACATAGATATTTTTTTTGGTTATAAGTACATATTCTACTCTACTATACTACATATTCTACATAGACAGCCTCTGTGGTCTAGTGGTTCGAGCACCAGACTGCTGATCACCAGGTCGTGGGTTCGATTCCCACATTAGTCCAGCGGTAGTTAACACTGCCTTCCGTGCTAAGGGTCCCGGGTTCAAATCCCGGTAGGGACCAATGTTTGTGTGATGAGCATAAATATCGTGATGAGCATAGTATCCGAGTCATGGATGTATCTATGTATAATATGTGTGTATTTACAAAAAAAAAGGTATATATGTAGTATATAAAACAACTAGTATCCGTAACATAAGCCTCGTTGCTTAGCTCGGGACTAGATGGCCCTGTGTGTCATAATGTCCAGGCATATTTATTACTTTATTTATAAACCAACATGCCCAAACCATCTCAGTACATTCTTCATTAGATGAATGATAGGCGATTGACGAAAGGAATTTATAAGACGGATGTTAGTGAAAACGCCGGGAGGGGGCGCCCTAGAAGGACATACACCGACCTAATTGGTGAACTCCTTCATACAGGTGCGCAGTACTCGTAACCGGCGCGCGTGCATGACGAGATGTATGAATGTGGACGAGGCAAAAGTGGTATGCAGGGATCGTAGCGTGTGGCATTCTGTAGTTTCTGCCTACCCCCATGGGAAAAAGGCGTGAGTGTATGTATTTATAAACCATTTATTTCCAGAATTTCTTCGACAAGTATGCCTTACAGGCCCACAGCCGTCTCCACTCCACCGAGGAGCCATACAAATGTGAAATATGCCCATACAAGTGTAAAATAAAGAAATACTTGACCCGACATGTTAAGAAGACACACACCAAGCCAACAGGCAACCAGTGTCCCGTCTGCGGGAAGTGTTTCCATTTCAGGTGTAAACTTACTAATCATATGAGAGTACACACTGGTGAGTTATAATTATGATAATTATTATTTTTATATGAGTGTGCTAGAACGTTGTAGCACTTTTATGCAAATGACCTCTGTAACAACATCATTATCATCATTTCAACCGTTAGACGTCCACTGCTGGACATAGGCCTCCCCCAAGGATCGCTACGACGACCGGTTATATGCCGCCCGTATCCAGTGGATTCCAGCGAACTTTACCAAGTCGTCAGTCCACCTTGCCTGGGGCCTGCCCTCACTGCGTCTGTATATCTGTTTTTAAAATGATCGCAATTTATTTCGACGACCCAATTAGTCCAACGGTAGTTAACACTGCCAGCTGTGCTACGGGTCCCGGGTTCGAATCCCGGTAGGGACAAATGTTTGTGTGATGAGCATAAACATTTGTATCCGAGTGATGGATGTATCTTTGTATAATATGTATGTATTTACAAAAAAGTATATATGTAGTATATCAACCAACTAGTATCCGTAACACAAGCCTCGTTGCGTAGCTCGGAACTAGATGGTGCTGTGTCATAATTTCATATTTATACATAATGTCCAGAAATATTTTATTTTAATTGTTTATAATAGATATAATTTAATGTGTATAACGTTTCGGCCCGTGACCATGGATGCTGTAAAGGATCCGAAACGTTGGGTTAAAATAATATCAATATACCGCGATAAAAAGTAGTTTTATTTCAACTCTATAACACTTATGTTATTTAGTTTAGTAGTTAAAAGGAAACATATTATTCAGTAGTGTTACATATTTATTTATTTATAATAAGTACACCAACATACAACACTTATATTTATTATAATAATAATAATAATAAAGCCTTTATTTCCGAATTTTACATTCTTTCTTTCTACTAATTAAACACCATAGCACTAATCATAATAAGTCTCTAAGTTCGGTGTGCCTTACGGCATAGGCCTCCTCCAACATCTTCCACTGTTTTCTGTCTGTTGCAATTCTTTATATTATATTATATATATTACCTATACTTATTTATTTCAATGTCTAATATTCGCGTAAGTGTAAGAAATAAATATGTTATAGACTTTTTCTTTATCGAGCTAGAATCGAACCAAAGATCTCTTGCTCAGCTGTCAAATTACTAAAAATAAATTTTCCTATTAAAATAAAATTCCTTTTTCAGGTGAAAAGCCGTATAAATGTAAAGAATGTGGCAAAGCCTTCAGTTCTGCTTATTCTCTATCAGGACACAAGTTTATACACACTGGTGAGTAACGCTTAAACATACATACACTCACGCCTTTTTCTCATGGGGGTAGGCAGAAACTACAGAATGCCACGCGCTACGGTCCCTGCATACCACTGTTGCCTCGTCCACATTCATACATCTCGTCATGCACGCGCGCCGGTTATGAGTACTGCGTACCTTTTTGAAGGAATTCACCAATATACCGCGATTTACGTCTTACAAAACGTTTTTGATACCACAAGTGTGACAAAGAAGCTTACGCCACGCCTGATGGTAAGCGGTTACCGTAGCCTATAGACGTTTGCAACACCAGAGGTATCGCTCGCTCGTTGCCGACCGCGTAAAAACCGTCTTATGTTTTTTTAAATAGAAGTGTCTAAACTGACAGCAAATGGAATTTCCGTACTGTCAGAATAGCCAATCCTCTTACGAGCTCCGGTAACCTTACTCACTCGCAGAAATATAACTATTGTTGTTTCACTGCGGTGTTCTGTAAGACGGAAGTACTTCCCCAGTCGGGCAGCGAGATTTGAGCGAGGAATCTCACTATGCCCTACCTCTCTTCAATATATTATAGGTAGATAATTGATGAGAAACGATAAAAAACACAATTCTATCTAATACAGTATAATTCTTTGTAAATAATTTATGTACTGCGAATTATTTGATTGACAATCTTCGGGTTTTACACATTGGCCGTCTTTTTCTACATATCTGAAAACATTATTTTATGCCATTTATTAGGGAAAATTAACGGTTGTAATAATACAGCATGCAAACGTATAACCAAAGACATTTTCCACAGAATATTAAAAAGAATACGATAAAATACCGCATTCATTCTTTCATTCATTCAGGCAACACTGATTTTTCAAAATTATGTGGTTTATCACATGCTCAAGCGGTGAAGGTAAACATCTTGATGCCTAAGAGATGGTGTTTGAAAACTGAACGCACCATCTGTGTGACGTCTCCAATCACCAGTGTGGATGGACGCTAGATTAGAATGGTGGACTAAAGCCTAATCCCTTTCGAATGAAAGGAACCTTGTGCCAAGCGACTCCTGAACTCAACGGCGGCAACAGGGGGTCTTGAGGTCTCATGTTTCTATACACATGGGACTACAGGGGTCTCGTCCTCGCGCTCCCGCAAGCACAAGGGGGTGATTTAATGACGCGACGGTGTCTAACAGGTATTTGTGATGGTAACTTTGAGACCCCCGAGTTGTGAACTTAACGGCGGCGACGAGGGGTCTTGAGATCTCATGACTATATACACATGGGACTGCAGGGGTCATGTTCCTGTATACCTTTAAGCACAACGTGTTGCAGACCTTAGGTTAAATTAATGACGTGATTGCGTATAAAAAGGTCCTTATGGTGACCTTTAGAACCCTGAATTAATTCTGGGGGTCTTAAGGTCTTATCGAACTATAGACAAGTAAACTCAGGGGTAATTTACTAACGCTCCTTTAAGCACAAGGGGGGGGGGTAGACCTTACAGCCCCCTAGACCCCAGAATAAATGATATAATATAATACATACCCAGTTTTGCAATAACAGCCAGGCAGGAACAAGCTGATGCATTGTTTCGATTGAAGCTTAATAATCAGGTCGTTATTCGTTCTAGTACTGTGGTATCTTAACGCTTTTCTTAAGTAGGCTAATATTTTTTTATAGTCCATGTCACCGTATTCAACCTTAAATTCGCCCTTTTTTTTACGTAGTATCTTCTAGAACAAAAAAATCTATATCTTATATGTAAAAATCTCGTGTCATTGTTTTTTTTGTGATAAGGGGGCAAACGAGCAGGCGGCTCACCTGATGGTAAGTGATGACCGTCGCCCATGGACATTTGCTACACCAGAGGCTCGCAAATGCGTTGCCTAACCCCATTGAAACCGTTCAGGTTTCTTAAAATAGGGAGCTACTGAACTGACAGCAAACGGAATTCCAATGCTGTCAGAATAGTCACTCCCCCAATGAGCTCTGGTAACCTTACTCACTTGCAGAAAGACAACTATTGTTGATTCCCTGCAGTGTTCTGTAAGGCGGAGGTACTTCCCCAGTCGGGCAGCTCAATTTGAGCGAAAAATCTTGCTATGCCCTACCTCCCAGAAAAGTCTTCGTAGCCGCAAAGTCATGGTGTTTGTCGCTGAACTCCTCCGAAACGGCTAAACGGATTATTATGAAATTTACAAACGAAGACTTTTATATTATACAACAAGAGTGGCACACAAGCTCACGGCTCGTCTGCTACGGGTAGTATGCCGTCACCATAGCTAATAGACGTTTGGAATATTAGAGATGAGATGAAATCGCTCGTGACTTGCCCTCAAATCCTATTCCGACATATTATTTACATACACACATACACTCACGCCTTTTTCCCATGGGGGTAGGCAGAAACTACAGAATGCCACGCGCTACGGTTCCTGCATACCACTTTTGCCTCGTCCACATTCATACATCTCGTCATGCACGCGCGCCGGTTACGAGTACTGCGTACCTGACCTTTTTGCAGGAGTTCACCGATTAGGTCGGTGTATGTCCTTCTAGGGCGCCCCCTCCCGGCGTTTCCACTGACATCCGCCTTATAAATTCCTTTCGTCAGTCGCCTATCATTCATCCTTTCAACATGCCCAAACCATATCAGTACATTCTTCTCAACTTTTGTCACTACGTCGTCTTTCAAACCACAACGATTATTTATTAAGAAAACTCATCGCGAGTCCCATGCCCTGAGAAGGCTGGCGGAGTTGTCAGGGGCGGTTTTAATCTGTAGACGCCTACTATGGGCGGAGTTAGACTCACCCCCTTGCCTCCCCCGGCAGTGGGATCGCATCACCGGACCTCAAAAAAAAAATGAGCTGGTTTTTTCACTTACCCCGACCAAATCCTGATCAAACTGATATTTAGTATCGGCATACTTGTTCAAAAACTTTGTAAATCTTTCTAAAGTATCGGAATTATTAAGCGGCTTCCTATTGCACTTCTTATGTCTCAAAATTTTAACATAAAACCGTTTCTTTTCAACACTCGGACAAGTCTTATTTAAATCCAACGCCATTTTGGCGAGTTCCTTTTTCAAAGCGCTGTCAAAATCTTCGTTGCTCAAAAGTTTATGGTAGGTGTTGTATAGTTTTAAATTTTCTCTTGAGTTTGGCTTCAAGGCGTTTAATCTTCGACCATAGATAACATTGTCGTGGAGTTGGATGCCTAATTTAAAAATGTCACTGGCTGAAATGTTTATTCTTTTACTCAATTGTTCTTTTAGTAGGTATTCGTAGTCGCTTAATTTTAACCTGGAAAGTAAAGTTTCCACATTAATCTTCATAAATAGAAAATTTTCGTGTCACAGTGTTTGTCGCTGAACTCTTCCGAAACGGCTAGACGGATTATTATGAAATTTTGTATACATCTTTGGTAGGTCTGAGAATCGGTTGTACGCTATTTTTTACACCCCACGTTGATAAGGATATCCCTCACCAGACTTTTGGAATGAAGTTCCTTGTGGGGCGTTGCGGAGGGGTCCGTAACGCGTGGACTTTTTTGGCGCATGCGTGCGACGTCGATAATGTGGAAGCGGTGCGGGTATCTTGTTTTGGAGACGAGCTGAACGAGAACCGCAAGCGCGCTACATCTGCGACGAATCGCTTGTAATCTGCCCGAATAGTATGCCCTAGTATCTGATTATAATGAGTACTAAATACCCGGTCATTATGACACAGCGCCATAAAGTTTCGTGGTAAGCAGCGAGGCTTGTGTTACGGATACTAGAAGGTTGATATACAACATAGATACATCCATGACTCGGATACAAATGTTGATGCTTAGCACACAAACATTTGTCCCTACCGGGATTCGAACCCGGGACGCTTAGCACAGAAGGCAGCGTTAACTACCGCTGGACTAATCAGGTCGTCGTATGTTAATAATTGTTAATTAATAATTTCTGTCGATCTGGTGTTGCAAACGTCAGGGGTTCTTACCTACCTGTCAATAGCAGACAATATAGTGCTGCATGTCAGTGGGCAGGGGTGTCCTAGTGGCGCCCAGGGCAAAGCATGCAGGTCTTGACAATACACCCTGCCATCTGTAAGTGGAATTACACTTGGTGTAAAATGGTATACTGCATCGAACACTGATAGTGATAGTGAACAGTGTTAGTGATAGTGAACAGTGATAGTGAGCTGTGGTAGCATAGTGGTGTGACCAGTGGACTGAGACGTC
Organism: Craniophora ligustri; assembly: GCA_905163465.1. Lineage (NCBI taxonomy): Eukaryota > Metazoa > Arthropoda > Insecta > Lepidoptera > Noctuidae > Craniophora > Craniophora ligustri. The sequence continues at coordinate 5,337,493 of LR990985.1, read as the reverse complement.
AAAGGCCTCGAGTTCAAACGACCACGCACCACTGACTTTTCGGAAGTTATGTGCGTATTTATCACAAGCTCAAACGGTGAAGGAAAACATCGTGAGGAAACCTGCATGCTTGAGAGGTTTGTCTTGATTTCATGTGAAGTCTGCCAACTCGCAGTTGGATAGCGTGGTGGACTATAGCCTAATCCCTCTCAAATGAGAGAAGACCCGTGCCTGCCAGAAATATTTTTTTCTTGAGAGGTAGGGCATAGCGAGATTCCTCGCTCAAATCTCGCTGCCCGACTGGGGAAGTACCTCCGCCTTACAGAAGACCGCAGTGAATCAACAATAGTTGTGTTTCTGCGAGTGAGTAAGGTTATCAGAGCTTGTCGGGGTAGTGTCTATTCTGACAGCTTGTTTGCTGTCAGTTTATTAATTCCCTATTTAAAGAAATCTAAATGCAAGCCTTCTGGTGTTGCAAATGACTATAGGCGGCGGTGATCAGTTACCATCAGATAAGCCGCCTGCTTTGCCCCCTTATCACCATAAAAAAAGTTGAAGCACTTTTACAGGGCTGGTAACTCGCGAGCAGCACCTCAGGTAATGCAAACGACTGTACATTGCATCAGGCGAGCCTTACGCGTGTTTGTTACTGTCGTGGTATAAAGTGATATAAAAATTACCTGCAAATACAATTTGCAAAGCCATCAAAAATATCACAAACATTCTCCGTCAAATTCGCCTAACATTGTTTATAAAACTGTCGCTATAAGGCATTGTAAATGTACTAATTGTGTACCTACTAATCTTAGTAATTAATTTTAATTAGTCACATTGAGTGTATAATCGTACTTCACTAATTGACTTTTTGTTATAAGCGTTTTTACGGATTTTATCGCGGTTTTTCATTCAGTATTTCAGACGTCCAATGTTGGACATAGGATTCCTTTTTTTTTAAGGTGGCAAACGAGCAGGCGGCTCACCTGATGGTAAGTGATGACCGCCGCCCATGGACCTTTGCTACACCAGAGGCTTGCAAATGCGTTGCCTAACCCCATTGAAACCGTTCAGGTTTCTTAAAATAGGGAGCTACTGAACTGACAGCAAACGGAATTCCAATGCTGTCAAAATAGTCACTCCCCCAACGAGCTCTGGTAACCTTACTCACTCGCAGAAACACAACTATTGTTGTTTCACTGCGGTCTTCTGTAAGGCGGAGGTACTTCCCCAGTCGGGCAGCTCAATTTGAGCGAGAAATCTCGCTATGCCCTACCTCCTAAAATTTCCTCCAAAGGTTCCCACGATGTCCCGCATCTAGAGGAAACCGGCGGTCTTTTCAGAGAGGTAAAAAAAAAATATTGAGCTGCCCGACTGGGGAAGTACCTCTGCCTTACAGAAGACCGCAATGAAACAACAATAGTTGTGTTTCTGCGAGTGAGTAAGGTTACCAGAGCTCGTTAGAGGAGTGACTATTCTGACAGCATGGGAATTCTATATGCGATCACTGAAGTAACTCTCCTATTTTTTAAGAAACCAAGAACGCTGCCCTTTTTTTGAGGTTTAGCAAAGTAGAAGTGAAGGGTTAACAACGCTTCAGCGACACCTCTGGTGTTGCAAGCGTCTATAGGCTACGGTAACCGCTTACCATCAGGCGGCAGTCCTGAATTAGACCATTAGCTATTAAAGTTTATGACATCTCGTCTAGGAGGACACACGACTGAGTATTAATACAGACCAAGGGTGCTAGGGTTAAAAAAAGCTTGTTCACGCATGGACAACACTAGGCCGAAGGCGGGGTGAGGCGCGAGAGGCGTACGCATCGACGCCGCCGACGACGCGAGCCGGGCGCATCCGCTCGGCTATTTCGCTCCAATCGCCAACCGCGCGAGCACATCCGACCAACCGCCAATCATACTCATAGCTCATTCCACTTTGGGGGACAGTGGGATGATCGTTTTTTTAAGCCCCATCGCCCAAGATTGCTCCGGGCATCTAGTTTCCTTAATCCGGCACTGTCAGACGGGCCGTAAGTCTGTATTTATGTTACAAGAGTGAGAGTGCTGTGGTGGCCTAATGGTGTGACCAGTGGACTGACATGTCAAAGGTCTCGAGTTCAAACGACTACGCACCACTGACTTTTCGGAAGTTATGTGCGTATTTATCACATGCTCAGGCGGTGAAGGAAAACATCGTGAGGAAACCTGTCTGCTTGAGAGATTTTCTTGGTAGCATGTGACGTCTTCAAGCCCCATCGGCCATCCGTTCTTCGAGCGATGTGCCCTGCCCACTACCACTTAAGTTTGGCGATTCTTCGGGCTGTGTCAGCGAGCCGGGTTCTTCTACGAATCTCCGAATTTTAAGCCGATGGGGCTTGAAGGTTCTCGAGTGGCGACCACGTACTGGAAGACGCAGCGTGGGTAGGCCCCCGGCAAGGCGGGCTGACGACCTGGTGAAGGTCGCTGAAATCCGCTGGATGCGGGTGGCACAGGACCGGTCGTCGTGGCGATCCTTGGGGGAGACCTATGTCCAGCAGTGGATGTCTAACGGTTGATATGATGATGATGATGTGATCTACCAACCCGCAGTAGGCTAGCGTGGAAGACTATAGCCTAATCCCTCTCAAATGAGAGGACACCCGTGCCCAGCAGTGAGACAGTAATGGATTGTTGATGATGATACAGTTACCTAAATCCGGCTCTGACCCCTTTTTTAAGAAACCCAAAACGCTATCTATATTTCGAGGTTTTACATGGTAAACAACGCGTATGCGACACGTCTGGCGTTGCAAACGTCTATAGGCTACGGTACCGCTTACCATCAGACGGTCAGACCGTCTGATGGTAAGCGGTACCGTCTTATAATAAGATTGATTGTCAACATTTTCGTAACTTCTAAATACAGTCTGTATTTTTGTTACAGGTGAGAAGCCTTTTCAATGCTCGTTTTGTGATTATGCCTGTCGAGACAACTCAACTATACGGAAACACATGGAAAGACATATGGGAATTTCTAAAATATATCCCTGTTCTATATGCAATAAGAAGTGAGTCAATATTTCATTTACTATTATTATTATCTTATATATAAAAATCTCGTGTCACGCTGAACTCCTCCGAAACGGCTTGACCGATTCTCATGAAATTTTATGAGCATATTGAGTAGGTCTGAGAATCGGCCAACATCTATTTTTCATCCCCCTAAAAGTTAGGGGTAGTCCACCAACCCCTATAATGTGGCAAATCAACGTTTGCTGGGTCAGCTAGTATACATACAAAATATCACAATAATCCGTCAAGCCGTTTCGGAGGAGTTCAGCGACAAACACTGTGACACGAGATTTTTATGTATAAGAAGTAGATTTATTATTATTATTATTTCTTTATACTACAGTTTTAAGAAGAAAGAGACGCTACAAATCCACGTTGATGAAGTACATTTCGATTTGGACACGCGGAAATATCCTTGTAACCTCTGCGCCAAGGTGTTCAAAACCAAAGGCACCCGCAGCATACATATTGTAAGTCACTTTTATTACGGTGGAACCTCCACGCTAGCCCGCGAAATTCAAATTTTCGTACGTTTTTTGCAATTTGCCGGTCATTGTCAGGCTGTACATTGAACAAAATATGATTTGCGCCTATAATAGGTATTTAGTTACAGAATTATAATCATTTAAATCAATAAAACAGCCCTCAAAGTGCATATAACTGTATTGATTGTCTATTTCATGAAAAAGTCATTCAATTCAATTGTATGGAATGTGAGGGTTGTATTGATGATATTAATGCAAAAAACGTACGAAAATTTGAATTTCACGGGCTACCGTGAAGCTTCCACCTTAAATCATCATCATCATCAGCCCATATTAGTCCACTGCTGGAAGTAGGCCCCCCCTAGTGAACGCCACAGAGCTCGATCTTCGGCTCTTTTCCTCCAGTCACTGCCAACCATCGCAAGTTTTATTAAATAGCTAGTATTAAAAAAAATATCAATACTCCGTGATAAAATCCGTTAAAAGCATGTAGTTTTATTTCTCGATGGCATGTGAAGTCTGCCAACCCGCAGTAGGCTAGCGTGGTGGACTATAGCCTAATCCCTCTCTAATGAGAGGAGACCCGTGCCCAGCAGTGGGACAATAATGGGTTGATGATGATGATTTAATTAGCTGTAATTTTTCCATGCATTACATTTTTTTTTGTATTTCGGGACATTATTACTCACCGTCATCTAGCTCCGAGCTAAGCAACGAGGCTTGTGTTACGGATACTAGTTGGTTGATATACTACATATATACTTATTTTTGTAAATACATACATATGATACATAGATACATCCATGACTCGGATACAAATGTTTATGCTCATCCCACAAACATTTGTCCCTACCGGGATTCGAACCCGGGACCCATACCACGGCAGGCAGCGTTAACTACCGCTGAGCTATGTTAATTAATTAATTTGTCGTCAAATATATATTAATATATAAATACATATTATAGTTACATTTGTTCTCTATCTCTCTCTAACTCAGAACACAGTACACAACGCGGCGAATCGCATAGCCTGTGAGATTTGCGGACTTATGGTCACCAGAAACAACATCCAGTCGCATATGAGAAGACACGTGGATGTCCGACCGTACAAGTGCAGCTACAAGCCGTGCGGTCGCAGGTTCAAGGACAAGGTAGGACCTTTAGACCCCCATCTACATTACCCCTTAAGCCCCCCCAGACTGAATGACGTAAATTTGAATGTTAAAGCCCCTCTAGATCCCAGAATTAATGACCTATAAACCTGGCATTTATCACATGCTCAAACGGTGAAGGAAAACATCGTGAGGAAACCTGCATGCTTGAGAGAATTCTCGATGGCATGTGAAGTCTGCCAACCCGCAGTAGGCTAGCGTGGTGGACTATAGCCTAATCCCTCTCAATTGAGAGGAGACCCGTGCACAGCAGTGGGACATTAATGGGTTGATGATGATGAAACCTGGCATTGGGACCTTAAAACCCCATCTATAATACCCCCAGACCCCAGACTTAAACCCCCATCTACGACCCCCTTAAGATCTCAAAATAGTTGACCGATAAATCCCGGCCACGGGACTTTTAATCTCCATCTACAATACCCCAGACCCAAGACTTAAACCCCCATCCAAAAAAACCCCCGTAAGACGGCAGAATTATTGACGTATAAACCCTATGAACTATAATATGATTTTTTATAAAATAAAGATGAAATTCATCAATTATTTTGCAGGGGGATCTTAAGAAACACTCTTTGATCCATTATCCGGATCGTCAGTTCCAATGCGAAGTTTGCAAAAGACGGTTCCCTCGCAAATTCAGATTGAACGAGCATATGCGGCGGCATATGAAGAATAGGCATGTACAATGCGATTATTGTATGGAAATGTGAGTACCTATATCTATCATTAAACCCTTGAAGATTATGTATAAATAAATAAATATTCCTGGACATTATGACACACAGCGCCATCTAGTTCCGAGCTAAGCAACGATGCTTGTGTTACGGATACTAGATGGTTGATATACTACGTAGTATTTTTTTGTACATCTTTTTATATATAAAAATCTCGTGTCACGGTGTTTGTCGCTGAACTCCTCCGAAACGGTTAGACTAAAAATCGGTCTTAGGCTATTTTTTACACCCCTAGGTGATAAGGAAGGCCGTCACCAGACATTCTTTTGAATTTTTTGTTTCTTTTTTTATGATTTGGTATAAAAAACACTTCTAACCCTAAATTTTCACCCTTCTACCACCAACCCCTAAAATGTGGCAGAACAACGTTTGCTGGGTCAGCTAGTCTAATATATAAAATTCTTGTCACGGGGTGCGTAATCGAACTCCTCCGAAACGGCTTGACCGATTTTGATGAAATTTTTTGTGCTTATCCGGTATCTATGAGAATCGGCCAACATCTATTTTTCATCCCCCTAAATGTTAGGGGTAGTCCACCCCTAAATTTTATTTTTTAGACAAAATATTTTTTTGTATTTTTTTTTAGATTTGGCATTAAAAAATACATACAACCCTAAATTTTCACCCTTCTACCACCAACCCCTATAATGTGGCAAAACAACGTTTGCTGGGTCAGCTAGTCTTATTTATAAAATTCTCGTGTCACAATGTTCGTTCCCGTACTCCTCCGAAACGGCTTGACCGATTCTCATAAAATTTTATGAGCTTATTGAGTAGGTCTGAGAATCGGCCAACATCTATTTTTCATACCCCTTAGTGATAAGGGTTGTCCACCCTTAACATTTTTCTTTAATTTTTAGACATTTTTTTAATTTCTTTATTTTTTTTTATTATGTCGCATTAAAAAATACATACAACCCTAAATTTTCACTCTTCTACCATCACCCCCTAAAATGTGGCAAAACATCGTTTGCTGGCTCAGCTAGTATTAATATAGATTTAAATTAATTATGGTCGAATTTCGACCAATATTATTATTTGACTGATATTTTTTTGTGAATTTTTCCAGGTTTTTCACGAAAGCTTTTCTGTGTAAACATATAAAAAAAGCTCACGCGCCGGACTCCAAGAAATATATTTGTGATATATGTAATACTATCACATACACTAGAATAAATACGATAAGACATCAAGAATATGGACATGGCAGTGAAAATGTGAGTTTATATTTATTACCCGACTGCGTCAGAAGGAGGGTTATGTTTTTCGAGTGTGTGTATGTATGTCTGTTTGTTTGTCGCGCCCTACAGCCCAAACAGCATGGATTATAACATATGGGGTGTCGTTAGACATAGGCTGTAAAAAAATCAAGCCGTCACGGGACGCTTGGCAGATGTGAAACATCGACATTATTTTGTAAAAGTAATATGCAGAAAAGAACATATTGTGATAGGAACTAAATATGTCATAATGATAAAATAAAATATTACGATTTTTTTCCACATCAAAAATTATATGTGTTAAAAGAAACATATTAACACAAACTCAAAGAGGTTTAATACAATTCACAATTCGAAAAAAAAAGGTAAACTTGAAAATAGAACTAAAATCAAATTTAAATTTCGTGGCGACGCTTTCGCCACGCCAGAAATCGGTTTTACGTGCGGCTATAGATGTTTCACATCAAAAAATTAGAAAAAAACAAACTGGTGCATTGTGGACGCCATCATGTGAAAACGAAAAAAAATGAAATTGACGAACTATGTCAAGTGTCATTGAATAGGTATTTGAAAATCCTTTTTATTGAGTTACTGATAGTAACTACAAAGTGTCAAATAAAATTAATTAATATAATAAATTGTTGTGTGTTTTTGTCCCCCTGACTTTGTCTGCATCATCAGTTTCTCCCACTGCTGGGCACGGGTCTCCTCTCATTTGAGAGGGATTAGGCTATAGTCCACCACGCTATCCTACTGCGGGTTGGCAGACTTCACATGCCATCGAGACAAATCTCTCAAGCATGCAGGTTTCCTCACGATGTTTTCCTTCACCGTTTGAGAAAAACATAAGAATATAACGTACCATCACGCCTGTCGTCCCCAAAAGGTTAGGCAGAGGTGTACTAATATACACCCACATTTTGCTAGTTATGTTTTTAGGTCCCATGTAATAGGGGGCGAGCCTATTGCCATTAACCGGGCACGAATCCACACCGAGCTGCTACTGAGAATTTCACAGAAAATCCCAATAATACTTGGGTCCGGGAATCGAAGTCAAGAAGACTTTACAACCTCTAGACCAACGATGTAAAAAATTATTTCTATTATTATTAATTTCAGTATTTTATTTCAGGATACTCTATGTCAGATTTGTAAAAAACTCCTAAACAACTGTTTAAGCTTAAAGGAACACTATTTGAATCATCATAATGTAAAATACGTGATATTAACCAAAAAGTAAGTACTTTTATCTTATTTTTAACCGACTTTGAAAAGGAGGAGGTTGTCAATACGGATGTTGCTATTTTTTTTTGTTTGTTCATCGTTTTCTCGAAGACTGCTGGGCCGATTTTGATAAATATATAATAAAATAATAATACATAAAATATATGAATACATACTATATACTTATCATCTCATCATCATCAACCCATTATTGTCCCACTGCTGGGCACGGGTCTCCTCTCATCTGAGAGGGATTAGGCTATATTCCACCACGCTATCCTACTGCGGGTTGGCATACTGTACTGTACATATTATACTTATAATACTCAATAATTATACTAAGTAACTACTAAAAATAAATCCTCTCTTCCTTAATTGTTCTTATTCTTTTTTGTTTTAAATGGTGCAAAAAAATCACATCTGACTAATAGGTAGAAAAAAAAACATAAAAACTAAATAAAATAGCAATCTTGGCTTCCATTTGTATGATGGCTGACGTATGCGTGCTGTCAGTATGGACAGGTCAACTCAAAGCTGCACTGGTGCTTTCTTCAAAACGCCATCTCAGACTGACCTACATCGTCAGGCTCACATACTATAAACAAAAATGTTTGGACTTCAAAAGAGACCATGATTCTCTGAGTTTGTTTCGGCATTTCTTCTCAGAGGTCGTCAGTTAGGAAATGCCGATGCCAACTAGATACTAAAAAAAATTTACACCTGACTTGTAAAAGTGTCTTTAAAAGATCTATTTACAGGAATAAAAAATTGAATTGATTTATTTATTATGTCTGTGTTTATAGGAGAGAAGATGAAATATCTATAAAGCAAGAACCGATTGAAGAGTTGGAAGTGACTGGTGATCATCCAGGGTTCTTGTATGAAGTGGAAGTGGAGAAACGGGAACCGGATGGTGAGTTAAGCTGCCTTTGGGCCTTTTCCACCGAAGCGGAGAGCAGAAATGTGCGGAGATGTGTTTTGAATAACCAGTCAGATATCGCTGCAGAGAGGAGACATAATAATAATATTTCTGGACATTATGACACAGCGCCATCTAGTTCCGAGCTAAGCAACGAGGCTTGTGTTACGGACACTAGTTGGTTGATTATTATTATTATTAATTTAAGAGCTCAGCTCTTGTCGGTGGAGCAATCGCCACTGTTGTCTATCTCCTGCTTTCTGTTTGACTTCTTGATACGACTCGATTCCCACTTTTTCCTTCACTTGATCAACGAAACTTCGTCTAGGTCTTCCCCTTCCTCTCTTTCCTTCAATTCTACCTTCTAGTATGGTTCTAAAGAAGTCGTCGTGTCGTATCAAATGGCCAAACATCTTCCCTCTCCTATTCTCTATGGTTCTTAACAGCTGTCTTTTCTCGCCGACAATCATTAATACTTCCTCGTTTGTTTTCAGTTGGTTGATATACTACATATATACTTTTTTGTAAATAAATACTTATTATACATAGATAAATCCATGACTCGGATACAAATGTTGATGCTCATCACACAAACATTTGTCCCTACCGGGATTCGACTGGGACCCATAGCACAGCAGACAGTGTTAACTACCGCTGGACTAATTGGGTCGTCAAAACGATATAACGAAATCTGGTTGGTTAATCAGCACACATCTCATTTTGTATATTCTCCTTTACGCTTCAGTGGATACGTGGAGTATATTTAGTTCTAACGGCCCGTCTCTGTTTCGCACGGGTGGATGTAGAGGTGGATGGTAGAGATGCAACGGATAGTTGTTTGGCCGGATACCGGATATTGGGCCTGACCACCCGCCGAATATCCGGTATCCGGCCGCCGAATATTCGGCCGGCGGTACTATACCAACATTTTGAGTTTCCCGAGCGGTTTTGACCTGTTTCGTAGTGAACGTTCGCGCGGACACATTTCTATGCAACCAAACGAGTTTTATTATGTCAGTACGGAGTAACTTCATTCAAAAGTACACACGTGCTCGCGTATTTTTGTGTTAATTATGACTAACTTTTTTTACATTTCATTTTTTACCCCCAAAATCAAGCAACTTTACTATCCGGTATCCGGTCGGATAGCACGTTACTATCCGGTATCCGGCCGGATAGTAAAATAAGGGCCGGATAGGCCGGATACCGGATAGTAACCGGATATTCGGTGCATCTCTAATGGGTGGATGGATGGATGGATGGATGGATATTTCTTATTCTTTGACGCAAAAACCGCTTAATAGATTTGGATGAAATTTAGCATAAGTTTATTACCTGGATCAACACATAGGCTACTTTTTATCTATATACCATGCGGGCAAAGCCGCGGGAGGCAGCTAGTATAGTGTATTATTTTTTTGTATCAGAATCTACGATCCTAGAGATGCCTCTCCAGCCTCCAAGTCCAGAAAACTTCGATATCGACCAGGACACCATCACGTACTCCAAGAAGGTACTCTCCGAAGACATATCCAGAAGCCTGTTAGAGAGAGACGGCAATACAGAACATACGTTTGACGATTTCTTCATTGGACACGTTTTGAAAAAGCCAGAAGTTAATATAGGTGAGTTTTTTTGTGGATTTGACCATCCGAGACTAGCGATTTTGCAAACTGCCTTCTGTGTTATTAATAAATAAATATTTCTGGACATTGTGACACAGCGCCATCTAGTTGCCGAGCTAAGCAACGAGGCTTGTGTTACGGATACTAGTTGGTTGATATACTACATATATACTTTTTTTGTTGTTGTAAATACGTACATATTATACATAGATACATCCATGACTCGGATACAAATGTTGATGCTCATCACACAAACATTTGTCCCTACCGGGATTCAAACCCAGGACCCATAGCACAGCAGGCAGCGTTAACTACCGCTGAGCTAAACGGGTCGTCATATATATTTATTTATTGTTCTTTCTTTATTTATCTTTGGGGGAGGCTTATGTCCAGCAGTGGACGTCCTCCAGCTGATACGATGATGATGATGACGATGATGATGATGATGATGATGACTATGATTATTGTGATGATGACTATGATGATTGTGATGATGTTTATGATGATGATGATGACGATGATGATGATGATGATGATGATGACTATGATTATTGTGATGATGAAGATGATGACTGTGATGATGATGATGATGATTGTTCTTTCTCAGATATGCCTAAACAGATTGTGAACAAACGTAAAAAGAAACGTGTAGAAAAATGCTTAGAGAAACTCTTAGCTGATGTGAGGCTGCGGAAGGACCGAAAATCGCTGAAAATCTTGAGAAAACAGTACAATAGAAGGATCAAAATGGCTACCAGTACAGTCAATAAGAAAGGTAAGTGACATTCACTTTTAAGAGGTAGGGCATAGCGAGATTCCTCGCTCAAATCTCGCTGCCCGACTGGGGAAGTACCTCCGCCTTACAGAACACCGCAGTGAAACAACAATAGTTGTGTTTCTGCGAGTGAGTAAGGTTACCAGAGCTCGTTGGGGGAGTGACTATTCTAACAGCATGCGAATTCCGTTTGCTGTCAGTTTAGTAACTACTATTTCAAGAAACCTAAAACGGTTTCTACAGGGTCGGCAACGCGTGAGCGACACTGGTGTTGCAAACTTATATAGGCTATTTTAAGAGACTGTTTTCTTTCTATTCCAGAACAAAAGTCCATACGATATTTCAAAAAACCTATAAACAATAATGGTTCAGATACACAAAAGGATGATAAAAACGATGATGAAAGCAATACAAATGATGATGATCAAATAAATGATAAAAACAATGACCAAAGTCCTGTTGAAAACGATACTAATGATAAAATTGTTGATGATCTTGATAAAGTTGATGATGATTCAGTTAATGGTGATGATGATGATGATGATATGGACAGTGATTATAAAGACAGCGATCTTGAAAGTGATGAGACTGGTGCAAATGGAAAATTGAAGTTTAACACTCATCAATGTTATATATGTTTTAAGGTAAGTCAAAATATATAAATTTGAGAGAGATTAGGGTATAGTCCACCACGCTCTAGCCTACTGCGGGTTGGCAGACTTCACATGCCATCGAGAATTCTCTCAAGCATGCAGGTTTCCTCACGATGTTTTCCTTCACCGTTTGAGCTTGTGATAAATACGCACATTGTATAACTTCTGAAAAGTCAGTGGTGCGTGCCTTTGGATTGAGTTTGAGACCTTTTAATTTCATAGTTAACTTGTCACAGGAATAAGCTATCAGACTGCAGTGGCGAAGCGTGGGGGGTGCTGGGGGGGGTGAATGGCCCCAGGCGGCACATTTTTGGGGGGCAAATTTGGGAAAAACGTATTTTTCTTGCAGTAATAAGCAATTAACACAATAATCTGCAGTAATAAACTGCATCGTTGATCTAGTCGTACAGTGTGACTGCCGAGCAAGAGGTCTTGGGTTCAATTCCCAGGTCGAGCAAAGTGTGATTGGGGTTTTTAATGAAATTCTCAGTAGCAGCTAGGAGTTTGGATTCGTGCCCGGTTTATGGCAATAGTCTCGCCCCCTATTACATGGGACCTAACACATACCGGCGAAACGTGGGTGTGCATTAGTACACCTCTGCCTAACGCTTCGGGGACGACAGGCGTGATGGTACCTATCTATTAAGCTAAAATATGGGGCGGCAAAAACCCACGCTACGCCACTGTATCAGAGATTCAATAGTATAAATATTCTTGGTATATTTACAGCTTTTCAAAACGAAATTAGATCTGAAACATCACTGCAGAGATCATTTCGACGTTTGCAACGACAAAATGTTAAAAAAGTGCCCGTTTTGCGGTTACGTCACTAACCTACAAATAACGAGGCACATAAAATTGGTCCATAAGATCCGTCTCGACATTCCATACACCAAGATTAAGGAGAGGGAGACTGCAAACGGCTCAAAATACGTTTTTGAAATCGACAAAAACTGCGATTTAGAAATAATACCAAGTGTTAGTAATTTGAACAAAATCGCTTCAATGAAAATCGATGAGAAAAATCGGGCTACAAAAAATTTAATCACAGGCACAACAAAACTAGTTAAAAAGGGTAACGATTGGGTGGTTGAAAAACAACCAATCATTATCAATAATGACTACTTATTACCCAAATTCACCGACGAGGAGTATCTTAGTTTGGACAATGTTGGTAGTGATTATTTAGAACGGATTAAAAGCTTAAGTACTTTAGCTAAAAAGCGAGGTGTGAAAATACTGTATCCTTGCGACGGTTGCAATAAGATTTGCTTGACTTTGAGCGCGTTGAAACTGCATAATAGAAAGCATGAAGCCAATCCCAAAAGATTCAAGCCTAAAGTGTGGAAAAATAAAATCCTCAACGGTAAACCCGGTAAAAATGGGAAGAGTCGCAGTAAAAAACGAAAATTAGCCGGTAATAGTAAAAATGGTGGAGAAAGTTGTGATAAAAATGGAAAACGTAGCGGTAATTCTAAAAATATAGTTAGTAGGAGTGGTAATACAAGCAATGGTAAAAGCAATAAACTTGAAAACGGTCAGAATGGTAAAAATGAAGCCACTAAAATTGCCAATCGCTATGCTGATCCAAATCCAGTTAGAAATAGACACAAATGTGACAAAGAACTGATAGATTTCTACAAAAAGAATATAAAAGGAGGCGACATTGAATTTTGGCAATTTTTGAAAATTTTCAACAAAATGCGCCGAGAAAATGTCAATAATTTCGAAGATCTAGAAAGCAGATCCGATTTTGGTATTCATAATATATTTGTTGAGCAAACTAACGAAGAAACTGATATGAATAAGCAAGAAGAAACTAAAAGTTATCAGAATGACAGCCCAGCAAATACTATTGTCAAAAATGACCGGGTAATTCGCAGAAAAACTGGTAAAAGCAAGAATAAAGCGTATACTAGAGCTATTATGATAAGTAAAAAAGAATATTTGAAAAGGATTGAGATTAAAAATCAAATCAGACAGAGGTTAGAGGGAATAAAGTAATATATAATATATATAATAATTTCTTTGAAAAAAATATAATAAATAATAAATATTTTCGGATACTGCCTCATAGATCAAGTGGTAAGACCAGTGCGACTGCTGAGCAAGAGATCTTCGGTTCGATTCCCAGGTCGAGCGGTGTTGTTAGGGATTTTTTCCAAACATTTGAAAATAAGTACATAAATATTCCTGAGCATTATGACACAGCGCCATCTAGTTCTGAGCTAAGCAACGAGGCTTGTGTTACGGATACTAGTTGGTTGATATACTACATACTTTTTTTTGTAAATACATATATATTATATACATGACTCGGATACAAATGTTCACGCTTCTGACACAAACATTTATCTCTACCGGGATTCGAACTTTTGGGACCCTAGCGCAGAAGGCAGTGTTAACCACCGCTGGAATAATGGAGTCGTTAATTCCCAGATTCACAGTAAATATTTCAATGCAAAAGCGAGGTCCCTGGCTCATTGTTATTATCAATAATAGAGGTTTCTTAGCTAACCATGTTTCAGTGTATGTTGAAGTCTAAAGCACACTTTTACAATATAAATACATATTACGACACAGCGCCATATAGTTGCCGAGCTGAGCAACGAGGCTTGTGTTACGGATATGAATGAATGAATGATTGTTTATTTCTGTAAATTGATCTTTTTAAAGACACTTTTACAAGTCATGTACATTTTTTTTTAATATCTAGTTGACATCGGCATTTCCTAACTGACGACCTCTGAGAAGAAATGCCGAAACAAACTCAGAGAATCATGGTCTCTTTTAAAGTCCAAACATTTTGGATACAATATGTGAGCCTGACTATGTAGGTTAGATACTCAATATACTCAAGATTTATCCACATATTATATAGTTTTTTTTTATGTACTCAGCCCAAACTTTGATTACTACGGAACTAGATGGCGCTGTGTAATAATGCCCGGAAATATTTATTTATTTCAACTTAAAAAAACCAGATTTTTTTTCATTGAAATAAACATGTTTTTAAGACCATGGATGCTGTAAAGGATCCGAAACTTTCGGATTACCGCTATAAAATAATCAATATATCCGGGCATTATGACACAGCGCCATCTAGTTGCGAGCTAATAAGTAATAAATATTTCGGTGTCTAATATTCGCGTAATTGTAAGAATTCACTACCGAAAGAGATTTGTCGTTAAATAATTAATTTAAAAGTAGCAATGAGATAATAATTATCGTTGTATTTATGCCCCACTGCTGGGCACGGGTCTCCTCTCATTTGAGAGGGATTAGGCTATAGTCCACCACACTAGCCTACTGCGGGTTGGCAGACTTTTATTTCTTTATCTTTATAACTATTATTCGTCTCAATTTCTTAGTTAAAAAAGGTGTTAATTATCTTTAATTTTAATAAGTGCAATACCAAAGACTGATCCGTCTTATGTTAGTAAAAATTAATTATGTGGTATGCTATTAACCTTTAATTCAACATAAAACTTTACAGTTTTATTTTTAACCGACTTCAAAAAGGAGAAGGTTCTCAATTCGGATGTGTTACGAAGAAATTGTTTATAGCTATTTTATGATAATTTTTATTGTAAACCGACTTCAAAAAAAAAGCGGGAGGCTCTCAATTCGACTGTATTTTTTTTGTTTTGTTTTTTACATCAGAACTTTCGACTGGGTGATTCGATTTTCATGATTCTTTTTTTATTTGAACGCTGGTGCTTCCCGTGTGACCCCATTTCAATTTGGTTTAGTTCTGGTATTTGAAGTCGGTTTTTTTAGAGAATTATTATTTTTAATCCTATTATATTATCCCGGGTCGGGATTAACGTCAATACACCGCAATTAAATCTATGAAAAGTAGTTTTATTTCTAAGTAATATAGTGTTCAAAATATCTTACTCCTATGGCATTTGCAATAATTTGTTATGGACCTAATTAGGTTTTAAGAACAGTGGTTTTTCTTTAAAATAAAGAACATTTCGTTGATAATGTTGTATTTATTTATTTTAAACCCTACATGTATATTGTCCGAATCAACTTTAAATCATCATCATCAGCCTATATTAGTCCACTGCTGGACGTAGGCCTCCCCTAGTGAACGCCACAGAGCTCGATCTTCGGCTCTTTTCCTCCAGTCACTGCCAGCTATCTTGCGCAAGTCGTCGCTCCACCTGGCCGGCGGCCGTCCTACACTACGTTTGCCGAGACGCGGTCTCCACTCAAGAACTCTTTTGCTATGTAACCCATAGCTTATATTAATAATAATATTTATTATTATTAGTTATAGACCAGTGTTGATGATATTTGACACCACAAATATGGTAGGATAAAACCCATTGGAAAAGGAAGAGAATATAACAATAATTACACAGGAAAAATAAATTACGGGGGATCTGAGGTCAGGAAGTGGATGGGTGTGCGTTTTTAAGGCAATAAACTATAATTTCTTTTCACTTATTACCGTTTTTAAAGGCTTGCAGTGGTCTATTATTAGAGAGAATGAATGATAGGCAATCAGGGAAAGAAATTTATAAGGCGGATGTCAGTGGAAACGCCGGGAGGGGGCGCCCTAGAAGGACATACACCGACCTAATTGGTGAACTCCTTCATACAGGTGCGCAGTACTCGTAACCGGCGCGCGTGCAGGACGAGATGTATGAATGTGGACGAGGCAAAAATGGTATGCAGGGACCGTAGCGCGTGGCGTTCTGTAGTTTCTGCCTACCCCCATCAGAAAAAGGCGTGAAGGAAAAACTGGTTCATAGACTCATAGTACAAGAAACACTGTAATAAATTTCTTAAAAAGCTATTTTATTTAAATCATATTTATCCTTAATTAGCACTTGTTGATCAATCTCCATGTATCTGAAACAAATTAAATAAATTAATATTTCCGGACATTATTACACAGCGCCATCTAGTTGCGTGGTAAGCGACGAGGCTAGTGTTACGGATACTAGACGGTTGATATACTACATATATACTTTTTGTTGTAAATACTATATTGCATATTATACATAGATACATCTATGACTTGGATACAAATGTTGATGCTCATCACACAATGGTTTACCGGGATTCGAACCCGATACCCATAGCACAGCAGGCAGAGTTAACTACCGCTGAGCTAATCGGGTCGTTAATCATAAATATTAGTTCAATCAATCATCAATTAATAAATTCCTATACTCAAATCGCGTTAGATTGGCAATACAGGATAATGACCCCGACCTGTACCAAAAGTCGCATTTGAAAACGATAATTATCGTTTGCGTATCGCCCCCCATACTAACTGTTGCTGAAGGTCATATCGCAAGCGTTTCATAATACATCGCCGTGCAACAAACGAGGGACACCCTAACAATTTACGAAATGGAGTTAGTGACTGAGTGAAATTTATTGATGAAATACACGTATAATATTATAACAAAAAATTATACTGCACTCTAATTACTGTTTCATTATTGATACATGACTATTATAAAGCTTTACGTCAATATTTCCCAAATAAAAATGATCGTAGTGTTTAAAAAATGCTCTCAACGTAATAATAATCAATTGAATGAATTAAAAACCATAATCAATAATTGTAAAACAAGTTTGGCTCAGCTCAAGAATATAATATATTTGTGTGCATGTAAAATAAAAAATGGAACGTAGCCCATTCGGAATGAGTGGGGCGACGCGCCATTTTTTTGTCAGGAGTGCGCAACCTAACGACACATTTATGATGCCGGACCGATTTTATTATATTTATTTATAATACGGGAAAGAGAACCTACTTTATACGATTTTTATTTATTTATATATACCTATATATTGTATTGTATAGCTTATTAGTACAGCTACTATACCTATTGTCGGCTAAAATGTTAAAACTATTAAGTCAATTAATATGCTAAAATCATTAGCAAATAATATACTAAACAGTTTCAAGTACTGTAGTATATATAGTTATGTTTATTATTTTAGTTGTAGTCACTTGGCGTGTTTGTCCAAATATTCGCGTTATTTGAGCAATTAGCAATTTAGCACTAAAGGTACATACACAAACTTACTCTTACTCCGTCAAAACCTTGCCAAGTTACGTGCCAGCAACTACGTGTAAAACTTGTTACGTTAATATACATATGTACCTATCTACCTAGTAGATATAGTAGTATAGTAATAGTATTTAACGGTTATTAAAAATACACACATACCTATTTTCTACCCTGTTAGTATTTCTCTTTTACAAAATATGTATGTTAACATCATGAAATAAAAAACAAATAAGTTCGAAAAAGCAATTAGGTTTAGCCTCCCTGCGACGACCTTGACGACGAACGTGTCGTTTATCCCCGCCTACCACGATATAGCGAGCGACAGTAAATTTGGTCGATACGTAGAACAATGTTAGGTATCGCTTCCGCAAACACGAGTAACATGGTAGGGAGGGTTCAATAATTTGTATTGCCAATCTAACGCGATTTGAGTATAGTAGTTTAGTTTGTCAACTAAGTGGTTGAAATTCACAAAAACAACAAACTCTAACACAACAAATACCTCTCGAGTGGAGATACTGGATTTACACCTTCACAAAGGTCTAACAACCATTTTTTTTATGATTTACACCTTCAAAAAGGTCCAACAACCATTTTTTTTATGATTTACACCTTCAAAAAGGTCCAAGAACCATTTTTTTTATGATTTACACCTTCAAAAAGGTCCAACAACCATTTTTTTATGATTTACACCTTCAAAAAGGTCCAACAACCATTTTTTTTATGATTTACACCTTTGCAAAGGTGCAACAACCAATTTTTTTATGATTTACACCTTCACAAAGGTCCATCAACCATTTTTTTTATGATTTACACCTTCACAAAGGTCCAACAACCATTTTTTTTATCATTTACACCTTCAAAAAGGTCCATCAACATTTTTTTTATGATTTACACCTTCACAAAGGTCCAACAACCATTTTTTTTTATTTATTATAATTTTGAAATCATTTTATTTTATAATTCTCGCATGTCGAGGGTGCATTTACAAACACAAATATTCAAAATAAAACAACGTTCATTGGCAACCAAATATGTCGCTCTATGAACGGATGGCCGATGGGGCCTCGGTTCTTCGATGGGGCCAATTACGTTTGGCTTACTTTGAATAAATTATATTTTGACTTTGACTGAGGCTGAAAAAAAAGCTCAGCCGCGTTATCTTGTAACGTTTAGTTAATGTATGTGGGATGACATTTTTTTTAGGCCCACCACCCAAGATTGCTTGCCATTCCAGGCACCTTAATCCGAACTTAACTGGTGAAAGTATTTTGTTATAGGTTTAAAAAATACACTCACAGCTTCACTTATATCTATCCAATCCAATGCTTTCACCATGTTGTCATTCCTTGATGGTTTTTTATCCCAATTCCAGTACACAAAGTCTTTGAAGCCCCCGGCCACCTGAATATATATTAATATTATATTTATTATACATCCATAAAACAAGAATAACAGAGTACATATTTATCATCATCAACCTATAAGAAAAAATATTTTTACCAAATTTGCTGCCCCAAAAAAGCTATGACGCCCCCAGCACCCCCTACTGGCCATAATCCAACATTTTAGTTAGTGTGGGTTGGCAGACTTCACAAATTATTGAGTAAACCTCTCAAGTTTATGGTTTCTTCACAATGTGTGTCTCATTTGAGGATGTGACATGTGTGGTTAAAAAGTGTTATTGGATTTGTCTGAATTAAAATTCTCAGTAGCAGCTTGGAGTACGTATTTGAGCCTGGATGATGGCAATAGGCTCGCTCCCATTAAATGGGACCTAAAACATACCAGCAAAATGTGGTAGTTTGACGTAAATAAAAGCGTGCACCTGAAACTTCCTCTCAGCATCTTCAGCAAGTGGTCTCTTGGCTTCTGTTAGTACAACTGCCCGGTAATCCTCAGGAAAGCTCATCTTTGTACCATCGAGAGGGTAGCCTCGGAATGAGGCTGATAATTCTGAAAAATCATAATTTATGCTATAACTAAAGATTTGAAGATGGTTAAAAATAGATAAGGTAGCAAGGTAAATGTTATTTACTGATATCAGTGAGTGGAAAGTGTATGGATGTGTGATTACAAATCTGAAGAAATTAATGAAATTATTTTATCATTTAATTTATTTGGGTCGAGAGATTGGGCATAGTGAGTTTCTTCACTCAAATTGAGTTGGCTGACGGGAAGTACCTCCACCTTACAGAAGAACGCAGTAATAATAATAATAATAAATAAATATTCCTGGACATTATGACACAGTGCCATCTAGTTCCGAGCTAAGCAACGAGGCTTGTGTTACGGATACTAGTCGGTTGATATACTACATATATACTTTTTTTTGTTTGTTAAAAATAATAATAGTTGTGTTTCTGCGACTGAGTATGGTTACCAGATAAATCAATGTTTGAAACGGGTTGTACACGGTGTCAAAGTTTGAGCTAAATTGGTGCAGAATTTTGACATAAACATATTGACGACTGAGGATATACTTGGCACTGTAGGCTTTATTATTCTGGAGAGACCCTGCCATACACATTCACAATTAGCAAAATTTTTAAGCTGTAATAATCAATATTGTTACTAACCTCCTTCTTTATCAACAACGTAAGGTTCAAAATACTTTTCAACATTGGCGGGACCGTCATCTTCAATCTTGCACGGTATGTAGTGTGCTTTTTGTTCAAATATTTCCTTATTATCAACGTTTTTCAAGTTATTTTCCACTTGTATGGACATTTTAACTGTTTTAATACAAAATTATGATTCAACAAAATCTACTGTTCCCGCGCTACGAGTTTGAATTTTAATTAAATTACTGTCAAATTGTCAACGACACGATGACAGTGACGGCAAAAATACATACAGACCATAAATGCGTAAAGAATATAGGATATTACATTACGGTGAGTCTGCTAGATAAATTACATCTTTTAGTATTTGAGAATGGAGTGCGAGAACACTAGACCGGCTCACATAATGACGTGCATCTATTTAATTATTGATGAACAAAACCTATCTAAATGTTCTAGTCTAGTCAAGTCCTTAAGACCTTGAATAGCCAGTATTGAGTATTGTATGTTAGTTTACCGAGCTTGCTTTCCATAAATCTGTTATATGAGGATATTTGATTACAATACGTTTATTTATTTAATATATTTATATACTTTATGCACAAAAAAATCATTGTACAAAGGCGGACGAAGTTTACTGCAATAGTTCTATAAAAACTTAGTGGAATTGTCAACAAAATATAAATACTATCAAATCTTTTTGTATTTTTTAGACGGCCAGACGCCCAGACGGCCAGACGGCCAGACGCTCTGCCAACTGAGCCACCGAGGTATCCGCCTGATGTGTTGAATTTTTCCTTCTTTATGTTACTTATGTCTTACGGCGACATAGCAATATCGATTGGACAATTCTGGAGTACCAATCCAGAAGACGCGGGTTCGAGTCCCGCCTGAGGTTGAATTTTTCTTTCTTAATAAAATTTAATAAATACTATCAATTAATATGCATGCATTAACGTTGTACTTATCTTAACTTGAACTTAATATTGATGGATTTTTTGTTAAATATAACTAAAACTAGCGTCGTAAACTGTTATTTGGAATGGCAACTTTATGGTGTGTTCTGAAACTTTACCTATTACTTTAAAGTTTTATTTTTATGAATTTTAATATATGATAGATTTTTTACAATTACTTTAGTGTGTACGAATAATTATAAAAAAAATTAAAAGAATAGTTAAATGTTGTTGCTGTTAAAGTATAGCATAATAAAGTAAATTGATTTAAGGATTTCTTGTATATTGCTTTTGAACGTATCGAAAATTCTAAGAATCCTTGCCATATCAAAAACAATTGATATTATGGTTGTAAAATGTCAAAATGTCCAGTAACAGTAAGTGAAATTCATGACGAAATTTTCGCAACCATAACGAAATTATCTTATCGGTATTAAAACAACAGCATCATACATTTATATTTAATAACATTTTGTTCTTATCGTGTGACGTTTCGTTTCGTTTAATCGCGTAAGGACCGTCGCTACGTTACTAGTGTTGAACAATAATATTTATTCAGTTGTAACAAATCGTAAATTTACGTCATTATAAATAATTTGGCTGTGTTCCTATGTTTGTGATGTTTGTTGACTCACAATAGTTTCAGTACTTGCGTTGGCAACAAGCTAGTGAACCAGTGACCTTGGGGATTAACAGCTGTTAGTGGTGAGTATCTTTGCTTATAAAACGATATTTAGAAAAAAAAAAGAAAAGTAGAATAGGAATATTATTTTTAAAATTTTATAATGGTCCCCCTTTACAATGTTTTCATATATACTGTACCCGTTTCTTATTTATGATTTAATTTCGCGCGCTATTAACGATATCTTTGAAAAGACCTTGAATATTGTATGAGAAACAAAGGTAATTGTAATTGTTGCATAAAAGAAAGGCAATTGCTCTACTTTTAATTATGAAAATCTATACTTTCTAATCACCGAAAATGTTGAAATATTACTAAGAGAATTAAATTGGGTGTAGGCAAGGCACCTTCTGTTTAATTCACCTATGATATAAGATACCATTAAGAAAAGCCTGCATGAAGTGATGAAGAAATAAAAATAATAATTGTTAAAAATATTGATTTCATTATAGGTATTAAAAATTAAGATTTCCTTTGCAAATCGATGCTAATATTGTAAATGTGAAAGTTATTCTGTGTGTGTGTTACTTGTTGGCGCTTAAACCGCTGAACAGATTTTGACTCAGTTTTGCAAGAAGAAAAATATTATTTATGTCAAGAAAATACACTTTAGCCTCAATAAAATATTATAGAAAACATTGATGCAGTTGAAATTGTGGATAACATCTGGTTGTTAAATAAATAAAACACTAGTAATAGCATACTTATTTAAAAAAATATATATATTAGGTAAAATCCTACTATCCTACTATTATATAATATTATAAATGCGAAAGTTTGTAAGTATGGATGGATGTTTGTTACTCTTTCATATAAAAACTACTGAATGGATTTTAATGAAACTTTACAATAATGTAGCTTATACATTAGAATTACACCTATGCTACAATTGTCCAAAATATGACAATAAGTGTCAAGTAAGTAGGAAAAAATCGACCTTCTGCGAGCTATTCCAGCATGTGCTGCCAGAACCGTTAGGGTTACACATATGTAATGTATGATGGAAATGTTTACCCATACTTAACCCTTTGACCGCCACGGTCGGCTATACTCGACAAATCAGAAGGTGCTCACGACGCTTTCGTCTGCAAATGTCGACAAAAATATAACTATTTTACTGTAGTATGGCGCAGGGTACATTTTTTTCTTTATTAATGTGGCGGTCAAAGTGTTAATACTATAAAAGAAAAGGGGGGTGGAAATAATATTAGTAATTTTACGCAAACGAAGTCGCGGGCAAAAGCTAGTTATATATATATAAAAAAAGAAAATTAGTAAAATTATTTTCACCAATATAATAGGTGCTTTGGAATTGTCAAAACTAGTTGTATGGTTCCAAATAGTAGGTCTTATGGAGAAGAACCCTACAGAAAATCCATAGATACTCTTTTAAATGAAACGCAAATTATAAAATAGGAAATCAATTCCTTAAAAATGTTTTATGTAATATCTACATGAGACAAATATATATTAATGAGTGTATAATGCATACTTAATATTATAAATGCAAGTGTGTCTGTCTGTTTGTGTTTTACCTCTTAATAAGTATAAGTTGTGAAATTAAATAAATAAATAACCGCAGAACCAATTTAGATGAAATTTGGTGTAGAGATAGTTTGAATCCCGGGGAATGACATGGATTTTCATCCCGGAAAACAATCTCTTTAAAGGGGGGTGGAAATAAAATTACTAATTTTATGCTGATGAAGTTGCGGGCAAAAGGTATTTGTTACTAATCCAAAAGCCTAGCGTGGGCACGAGTCCATTCAAGGGTGGGCATGGTCCACCCAGCCCCGTATCCACGCCTGAGACTTCCTAATTGATAGCCCAACATCATCATCTTCAGACTATATTTGTCCACTGCTGGATGTAGGCCTCCCCTAGTGAACGCCACAGAGTTCGATCTTCGGCTCTTTTCCTCCAGCCCCACATCCTAGTGGGTAATATGTACACCTATGGCTATTGTGTAGCAGTTTTTCTATTATTCACTTTTCCTCAACCTGTTAATTGTATTTACTATCACAACATTGCACCATTATTGTTAAAACATTTTTTTCCTTATGACTCATCTGATTTCCTAATATAGTTGGGTGTGTGTTTATAATTTAGCTATGTTTCGTCATTTTTTAAATAAACTCGTAATAATCCTCGCATTTCCTGACTATGCTATATTTCGTTTTTAGTCTAACATGCTGTAACTCAGACTTTTTTAATAATAAAAAATATCCTGACATTATGACACAGCGCCATCTAGTTGCCAAGCTAAGCAACGAGGCATGTGTTACGGATCTAAATTGTTAATATATTTTGCCCGCAATTTCGTCTGCGTAGAATTAGATCGGCTTATTTATTTCTACCTTCTTTCAAGATATTATCGATTACATACCGCATACAAACTTGCAACACCCTTTTCGTCTTTTTTTAATGGATGATTTCCGGGACAAAATGTCTTTTGTCCCATCAAACTATTTCTAAACATCTAAATCTGGTCGGCGCCGGCGGTTTAAACATTTATAATATTAGTATTTATACAAAAAACAGCGCGAACTTATTCAAGGTTCTAACATATAGATTTATGATACAATATAAAATTTCCGTGACATTAGACATTTAAAAAAAAAATGCTGTAAAATTTAATCTACATTATTACAGATAATAAAACCAATATTATATAGACTGATAAAACCATTACACGTAACAATATTCCATACCTTCATGCTGGTATAATTTGAGGGTGAGGCAGAGGTTAGAAAGTCATGCTTACTGAAATGTCCTGCTCATGGTGGCGTTGTGTGTCGGGTCTAGAACTAAATTGAACAGAGCGACGCTGATACGCATGTCATGCTTTTGAATGTAGGTAGCTACCCCCATGGGAAAAATGCGTGAGTTTATGTGTATAAGTTCATGTGTAAACCACTGAACCGATTATAATGACGATCCAATTAGTCCAGCGGTAGTTAACATTGCCTTCTGAGCCATGGGTCCCGGGTCTGAATCCCGGTTTAAAATGGGCAAATGTTTATGTGATGAGCATAAACGTTTTTATCTGAGTCATGGATTTATCTATATAATATGTATGTATTAAAAAAAGGATTTATGTAGTTTAACAACCTTCTAGTATCCGTAACACAAGCTTATATTATTAAAAAAAAACAATAAGCTACACAAATTACTACTACACCGCGACCGTCTAAACAGACGAAGTCGATTGGGGCGATTGTTAAGGGGAAAGATTGTCATTAATAAAACTATTTTTTCCTTCAGTATATTCTATGCCAAAATTCTGTAGATAAAATATGATATCATGTTAAGGAAAACGAGAATCGAAAATAAATAATCATTTTGAGCTTTGTCAACTGAATTTGTAAATAAAAACAAATACTGCGATACAATCCGCAAAACCGTCCGTATATAATCCGTACTATTTACCACTACTTACTTTAATAATTCTGTTTGTCCATCTATTATATCTTCACGCTTAAACGACTGGTCCATTTTCGATGATTTTTTTATAAAGAATTAGACTGGACATTTTTAGAAATATTAGAAACGTAAAGCTGATACATAATTTTAGTATATTCCCCAGTACACCCAAATAGCAAAGTATAAATATAATTTTCTATCTGTGGCATCCGTTCTTTTTTATTCAAACTATTGCCAACTAATAGTTTGACATTAAAATTGGCGGGAATTTGGCAATCTTTGTTGTTGTTGACGCGTGTGCCGACATTTTTTAGATCTTAAATTGAATAGTGTGCCAAATTGTATTAAAAAATATTGCTGTTTGTCTTTTGATGTATATAAATAGAATATGAAAAATTAAGCAAAGCAAAAAGGATCTAGTTCATTCATTTGTCAAGCCATTTCCTGTCTCCTTTTTCGAGAGCTTGTTACCAAGTCTCATTCCAAAAAAGGTCATATACCTAGTTACCTACTATCCAAAAAAGGTTATATACCTACCATCACGCCTTTCGTCTGCGAAAAGTTAGGCACAGGTATATAATACTACTGTATGTAGGAGTTAGGTCTCGATCATGTAATAGGTGGCGAGCCTACTGCCTTCCACCGAGCACAAATCCGTCCGAGCTGTTCCTGAGAATTTCCTGTGAATCGAATCCAACACCTCTTGCTCATCAGTCGCATTTATGACCACTAGACCAACGAGGTATATTAATAAATTGTTGTCTGGTAGATACCTATCGCTTTTCAGCGATAAGAACGCCATGGTACCTACCTCTTCGTGAATAATTAGGCTTACCAATGTTTTTTCTAAATGTACCGTTGTAATCTAGAAGAAAATACAAGAATATCAGTATTTTTATTTTTTTTATATTCGCAAAGATAGCCGAGATAATAGCAATCAAAGTGCGCATTTTCGCGGGGAATTATTTAAAAAACGCACGCGGCGTTTGACGTCACTATTCCCATCAACGCCAAGATAAGTATAAGGCGCGAGCGAGACACCACTTCAATGAGTTTCATTATGGCGTTGAGTACGAGCGAGACGGAGAGTGGGGACCGATGACGTCAACCAACAAGCGCGCGCTTCTTGGAAATTTAAAAAGTGCTCAAAACTTACGGTCATAACTTCCGTAATTCTGTATATAATTACGTGGAATCAAAAAAAAATCTAAACTTTGCTTTTAAGAAGGTTTTAGTGCAATATTAGCCTGTGTTAGTAACTCTCATTATATCAATGTGTAGCGACATCTATCAAGCTACATTCGAACTACTAATTCTACATCGCGCAAGTGACATTTGCACGCGAGATTGTATATACAACCACCCAACATCAACCGTAGGGCAGTAGCCCGCCAGGCACAACACCTCGCCTGGTCGGAGGATCCTCCTTTTCAAATGGAGGGATTCACACCTCCTTCCCTCCATAAATGTTAATGTTCATTTTAATATTACGATGCACAATAAAACATATTCTATTTATCTATACCTATTTTTTTTAAAGATACAAAGTAGGATTTGGCAAAAACGTAGGCAATTCGCGAGTATTGTTGTTGTATATATAATTAATGCGTTTATCGAGGTCGTTAGATAAAAAAAGAAATGTGAATGACCTGTTGTTTGTATTTTTTTTAGTATAAATGGTGACATTGAACCTCATTATAGAGATGTACAGAAGAACAAATGTGTTATTTTTGAGTATTTGCACTCTCCTTTTGAGTAAAACACGACATCCAAAAAGTCTCTCAAGCATGCAGGTTACCTCACGATGTTTTTCTTCACTGTTTGAGCATGTGATAAATACGCACGTACTGCCTTGGTAACAAGCTTCTAATCGTCTAAAAAATATACGTGTAGGTACTGTAGTATATTGCAAAATCCGTTTTCTATAATTCATTCATTATGTGAATATATACCTAATACCTACGTATACACTTACGTAAAATGTTAGTGCTAAAGATATCAATACGTATGTTGTTTTGGCACGATTCTGCTCACTCTGTGTATATATATAGCTATTAATATAGTGTATTACATACCTGCAATAGCGTCATAAATTGAATAATTTATCAACACATTGAAATAAAACTACTTTTTACGGATTTTATCGCGGTATATTGATATCATTCGATCTTGACGTTTTGGATCATTTACTGACTCTTGATGTTATAATTACAAATTAATAACAAAAGTGTAGAGCTATTAGCAATAGATTTAATAATATTCCTAGTACGCCATTCGCGTTTAGTTTCACTTATTTCGTGTCCGTCCATAAATTATTTTATTTGCTTTTTTATTTTTTTAAAAACGTTGTACCGCACTAAGATTTTCAACTCTGTCGTGAGTGCATTTACAAACACAAATTTTCGCATAGACAAACGCCCAGACGAGCATTGAAAGAAGAACACGAAAAATTCACGATTTATTCCAATGCCGTTGTTCTTAAGAATGTTTCAAGAAAACTTCTTGAAACTTCGAAAACTTGAGCGTAAAAATTAAGAAATAAACACATCAGTAATTTTCCTGAAAAAAAAAAAGTTCTTTTCGTAAAGAAAAAGGCATGTGTAGTCTGTAGTCTGTCCAACCCGCAGTAGGCTAGCGTGGTGGACTATAGCCTAATCCCTCTCAAATGAGAGGAGACCTGTGCGCGTGGTCAATGTTGATGATTAACATTGTTAGTCATAACTCTCTTATCGAAACTATTTAATAAGGTCAGTCAGTCGTTATCAGTAATAACGATTATAAATCTTTTGTTACAGAATAATGGACTCTTTCTTCAGTCTTTTCGACCCCTCGGAAGGTAATCAGAACAAACAGAAGACCAAAAAGAGGCACAAACCTGAACAGGATACGGTCAAAAAGAAACCAGAAGTGCCCAAAGGTATACCCACTCATCAGCTGTTAAAGAGTTCCAGACGTAGGGCATAGCGAGATTCCTCGCTCAAATCTCGCTGCCCGACCGGGGAAGTACCTCCGCCTTACAGAACACCGCAGTGAAACAACAATAGTTGTGTTTCTGCGAGTGAGTAAGGTTGCCATAGCTCGTTAGAGGGGTGATTATTCGGACATGTGAACTCCGTTTGCTGTCCGTGTATTAACTCCCCTATTTTAAGCAACCTAGTGCTCGCTCTATATTATTTGGGCTTCTTCAATAAACAAGTGAAAAAGCATTTACAGGGTCGGTGACGCGCAAGTGACACATCTAGCGTTCTAAACGTCCAAAGGCTGCAGTCCACTTCTGTAAAAAATAGTTATATAATCACAGAGTTGTAGCTACCGATAGGCTAGGTGGGACAGTGCCCCAGGGCCCTGAAGTTCAGGGGGCTCCCAGAACCTGATTGGTAAATTTATTATTAAACTATCTAAATAAAATAGGTTGCAACACGACACTAATGTAATCATGGCAACTCATTTAAAAAAATCCAGGGAAATTCCTGATAAGTGTCGAGTTTAGAAGTGGATTGGTTTTACACTGAATGTTTAGGGGCCTCGTTTTTGGGGCCTATCTGGCCTATCGGGCCTATCAGGGCCTATCAGGGCCTATCTGGCCTATCTAGGCCACTAGTTACAGCAATTCCGATATTTACCCACAGAAGAGTTAACAATCTTCTTTTTTATGCAGGTCGCAGAAGAGGTCGTAAGTCTGCCGTCAAGAATGAAACCTTGCCAGAAGAGTCTTCGTTCTTGTGCGAACCTGATCTCAGCACTGATCTCTTAGTCAAGGAAGTCAGTTATATAGAAAACTATATAGAGATAAATAAAAAAGATAATGGTGAGTATATACCGTAACATATTATTATAATTAACCACGAACTTTTGCTAGCGTCTTCGCCTGTCTGTTTGTGTTCTCTTCACGTCTTAACTGCTGAGCTAATTTAGATGAAATTTTCTATGGTGATAGTTTGAGCTCCGGTGAAGGATATATGATAGTTTTTGTTTTTGTCCCGGAAGTCAGTCCTTAAGGGGGCGAAAAGGGGGGTGAATCTTATATATAGGTATATATATATAAAAGGATAAGCTGACTGACTGACTGATATATCAACGCAGGTCCTAAACTATAAGGGATAGAAACTTGAAATTTTGCACAGGGGTTCCTTTTATAACGTAGGGGAGCACTAAGAAAGGATTTTTGCAAATTAACCCCTCGAAGGGGTAAAACGTGAGTGCAAAGTTAGTAAGAAAATTTGGCGTTAAGTTTTTTAAGTTATTCGAATTAATCTTTTTTCGTAAAATTTCGTCGCAGGAATAAGCTAGTATTAAATAAAAAGGAGGAATAATTTCTTAAAATAGGAGGGTAACAAATAAATTAGCAGTAAAATAGTGTCGGGCATACAGGCTTGTTGACGCCGTTTTACATTCATTGGTGCGTGCCTTGGGATTGAACTGAATTGAACTGAAAATCTTTGACTTAAAAGTCAACCGGTCACACCACTAGAAGCCTAGTTAATAACAAGTGTACAGTTTTTGTCTGAAAATATTTCTGTAATCAATTTTTTTTATAAATTCCCAGACACAAAAACAGACTTGGACAAAAAGCCGAAACGCAGAAACTCAGGACGCAAATGCAGAAGAAAAAAGAACAAAATATCACCCGACAAAGAAACGTCAACGTCACCGTGGACTAACAGTAATGTGACAGATGACAGCTCGAAGAATTGGAACAACCAGCTGTCAGTTCAAAAGATATGCGACGACAATATAGGCAAGAACGTCAACGATTTAAAAAATGACTTTAAAAACAAACGCAACGGTTCCACCGTGGATGATTTTGATGATAGTGACGTGTATAATGTTATCGATAAATTGGAAAAGGTTATTTTGAAAGACGATATGTATTTGGCGGGCGATATCAATTCGAATGATCTAGAAAGTGATTTTTTCTATAGCTCTGACGATATGGCCGATTATATTGATGATTCGTGAGTATATTATTATTTATTCTAGTGTAATATTAAAAATATTTTATCTAATTTCTTACTTACACGAATATTAGATATTGATATAGGCAGTAGATTGATAAGAAAAAACATCACATATCATTTAAATTTATCAATAAGCCTATTCCAATGGGGTGAGAAAATGTCTCACATTGATTGAACAACACGTGAGAATAAGTTTCTTTTTCACGCTAGCTTTTAACACTAGCTATTTTTTGTTGAAGCAGAATAGAATCATCTTTGTATTGAAACTACAATTTTACAAAGTTTATCGTGAAAAATTGATTTCTTTTACAATCCCAACGTTTTGTATTCTATGCAGCGTCTATGGTGCTATAATTTTATTTTTCATAGACAAAAAATTACTTAACAGTTAAGACTTTTTCTCATCTCATATTAAATAGATTTATGTTAATTTTAAATAATGTGTGAATTTTTTTCTCACCTATTTACTGAATATTCAAACTATGTAGTATATATATATCTTTCTTTCTTTCTTTCATATCAACCATCTAGTATCCGTAACACAAGCCTCGTTGCTTAGCTCGGCAACTAGATGGCGCTGTGTCATAATGTCTGGATATTTAATTATATTTATTATTATATTTATAGCACGTCAGACTTCGATGACTCGGGGGATGAAGTGTACGGCAGTCTACCGCCCGAGCCCAGGTTCGGTAATGTGGAATACAAACTTCAGTTGGTCTCATTATGTGAGAGAAGGTTTCAACATCTGGTGACGCAGGTACGTTTAAAAATACGCATTGTATATTAGTGATAATCTATACTTCAATGCTAATTGAAAAGGTTGTTAGTTTGTATGAACGGGCTAATCTCAAGAACTACTAGTCCGGTTTGAAAAATTCATTCTTTATAAAAAAGCCTGTTCATTTACGAAACTTTAAGGCTATTTAAAATTACGCTACGACCTTATTGAGCAGAGCATCATTGAAAAATGTTGCAAATACGGGGAACATTTTACTCACTCTCTTGTGTAGGTAACTGATGTAGTTGCGCCGGTCACATACCATTGAGCCATGAAAGATATTCTCGATGGCATGTGAAGTCTGCCAACCCGCAGTAGGCTAGCGTGGTGAACTACATCCTAATCCCTCTCAAATGAGTGGGGACCCGTGCCCAGCAGTGGGACAATAATGGGTGGATGATGATGATTTAAAACACATCTCCTCACGTCTCCTCTGTTCGTTTTGGTGGATACCGGGCCTGACACACAAATTATTCGGCAATTAAAATGTAGAAAGAAGTAACACAGCGAATATTCGGCATTTAAAATGTAGAGAGAAGTAACACAGCGAATATTCGGCAGTTAAAATGTAGAAAGAACTAACACAGCGAATATTCGGCAGTTAAAATGTAGGAAGAAGTAACACAGCGAATATTCGGCAGTTAAAATGTAGAAAGAAGTAACACAGCGAATATTCGGCAGTTAAAATGTAGAAAAAAGTAACACAGCGAATATTCAGCAGTTAAAATGTAGAGAGAAGTAACACAGCGAATATTCGGCAGTTAAAATGTCGAAAGAAGTAACACAGCGAATATTCGGCAGTTAAAATGTAGGAAGAAGTAACACAGCGAATATTCGGCAGTTAAAATGTAGAAAGAACTAACACAGCGAATATTCGGCAGTTAAAATGTAGAAAGAACTAACACAGCGAATATTCGGCAGTTAAAATGTAGGAAGAAGTAACACAGCGAATATTCGGCAGTTAAAATGTAGAAAGAAGTAACACAGCGAATATTCGACAGTTAAAATGTAGAAAGAAGTAACACAGCGAATATTCGGCATTTAAAATGTAGAGAGAAGTAACACAGCGAATATTCGGCATTTAAAATGTAGAAAGAAGTAACACAGCGAATATTCGGCATTTAAAATGTAGAGAGAAGTAACACAGCGAATATTCGACAGTTAAAATGTAGAAAGAAGTAACACAGCGAATGTTCGGCAGTTAAAATGGCGGCTGCGGTCTGGCGGCGGCAGCGCGGTGTACGTGGTGGGCGTGCGCGACTGCGGCGCGCTGGTGGGGCTCCGCGCGCGCGCGCTGCGCGGCTCGCTGGCGGCGCTGCGGCGCATGGCGGCCGCGCTCGGCGCCACGCTCACGCACGTGGAGGCGCGCCGGGTGGCGCCGCACCGCGCCGTCGCCGAGGTCTGTGTCAGGAAGGTGAGTCTATGGTGGTAAAAAAAAAAAAAAACGGTGATCCGTCACGGGACGCCTGGCAGATGTGAAACATCGACATTATTTTGTAAAAGTAATATGCAGAAAAGAACATATTGTGATAGGAACTAAATATGTCATAATGATAAAATAAAATATTACGATTTTTTTCCACATCAAAAATATATGTGTTAAAAGAAACATATTAACACAAACTCAAAGAGGTTTAATACAATTCACAATTCGAAAAAAAGGTAAACTTGAAAATAGAAATAAAATCAAATTTAAATTTCGTGGCGACGCTTTCGCCACGCCAGAAATCGGTTTTACGTGCGGCTATAGATGTTTCACATCAAAATCAAAATCAAAATATCATTTATTCAAAGTAGTTCAAATTTAATTGGCTCTTTTTGAACGTCGACAATAAAGACAACCCCCAATAACGCCCGCCCTTCACCGCTTCCTAGTGTTTTTGTTGGGAAGAAGAAGCGGCGCAACAAACTTCCCAACAACACAGTTCTGTCTGTTAATTAATTTAACTATTCTATACAATATTACAATGAATCTAATAGCTATTATTATTATTATGTGAGCTAGCATACACAAATCCATTTTACCAATAAAAAGTAGCACAAGGTCGCGCCCCACCGGGCCGTAGCTGAGGTCTGTGTCAAGAAGGTGAGTCTATGTTGGTAGCAGAATAAGGATGTACCCCGCCGGGTTGTGGTGCATGCTTTCGCGAATCCCATGGCCCCATGTCAGTAAACGCTTAGGTGGAGTCCGACACACCCCGTCGCCTCCCCAGGCGATGGGACGGTCCGTAAAGGATTTTTCCGCACTTAAAAAAAAAGAATGAGGATGTTGATAATTTTCTGCAATCGCTTTTATTTTATAGGTCGATTCATGTCTATACTTCTTTACTACGTTTGTTTGTTTGCATTAAAATTAGTGTCAACATCCCTATTAATTATATTCCTATTAGTTATAAATAGAATAGAAGATTAGTAAAATATTTATTTAGACCCTGAAAGGTACGAAGTCCAGCGACCGGAGCTAGACGGAAGCCCGCCGGGGTGCATGCTTGCGAATCCCATGGCCCCGGCAATAGGGCTAGTGGCGTTGACGGGGGCGGTTTGTTATTCGGTAGATGCTCACGCTGGGCGGAGCCCGACACGCCCCTTCGCCTCCCCAAGCGGCGGGGCAGTCCGTAAAGGATTTACCTTTAAAAAATTGTATAACATCACGAAATAGAATAATTGATTAATGTACCATTGTGGAAGGAAAAAGCTGATAACTTTAACGGATTTTATCGCAGCATATAAATGAATAAATAATTAATAAATATTCCTGGACATTATGACACAACGCCATCTAGTTCCGAGCTAAGCAACGAGGCTTGTGTTACGGATACTAGATAGTTGATATACTACATATATAATTTTTTGTTGTAAATACATACATATTATACATAGATACATCCATGACTCGGAAACAAATGTTTATGCTCATTACACAAACATTTGTCCCTACCGGGACGAACCCAGGACCCATAGATCAGAAGGCAGCGTTAACTACCGCTGAACTAATTGGGTCGTCAAAATGCCGCGATAAAATCCGTAAAAAGTAGTTTTATTTCAATGTCTAATATTCGCGTAAGTGTAAGAAATCAATAAACATGTTTCTACCGATATTTTTAGTTGCCAGACCCCAAGCAGAGCGTGGAGTTGAGGGTAGCGGTGATGGGTGCCAACGAAGCCGGCAAATCCACTCTAATAGGAGTCTTGACGCAAGGTAAGTACGCGACAAGAGCCGCTGCGGAAAATTACTTGCGAGTTGAGATTTTTTCTCACGTTGTCATTATGATGTGAGACTTTTTCTCACAACATTGTGAATAGATTTAGAAAGAAAGAGACACATTTATTTCTCACCTCGTCAGGTAACTAATAAAAGAAAATTATAAAAACGACGTTAAAAAATATAACAAAATTGGTTAACCCAAACGAGGCCAAAAAACGAACCCTATCTCAGCGTATTGCTGCAGCACTAATATATCATCATCATCAACCCATTATTGTCCCACTGCTGGGCACGGGTCTCCTCTCATTTGAGAGGGATTAGGCTATAGTCCACCACGCTAGCCTACTGCGGGTTGGCAGACTTCACATGCCATCGAGAATATCTCTCAAGCATGCAGGTTACCTCAAGATGTTTTCCTTCACCGTTTGAACGTACAAATACGCACATAACTTCCGAAAAGTCAGTGGTGCGTGGTCGTTTGAACTCGAGACCTTTGACATCTCAGTCCACTGGACACACCACTAGGCTACCACACCTCCCTATTATTTATTATTACCTTTTTTATGGTGATAAGGCGGCAAACGAGCAGGCGGCTCACCTGATGGTAAGTGATGACCGCCGCCCATGGACATTTGCAACACCAGAGGCTTGCAAATGCGTTGCCAAACCACTTAGAAACCGTTCAGGTTTCTTAAAATAGGGAGTTACTGAACTGACAGCAAACGGAAATAAAATTACTAATTGTAACCAGATAAAGTTGCGAGAGCCTGGAGATTTGTCACACAGGTTCCGTACCTAGTACAAACTCCAGCCGCTCATCAAGGTTTTAGATTAAGCTGTACTTAATTTTGTTCCTAAATGTTCCTAATGGACTTTTTGACGTGACAACGTCTTATAATTCGATAGAGCCGGCTGCACGCACGAAAAAACATGACCCATGCGGCGTTACCTCGCTCTGAGGCGTTCCATGTAAGGCTTGAAGTGCAAGCGAGAGCGCGGAACGAGCGACAAAGAAGCACAATCGGCCTTTGCGTTCGGCAGCGTTCGACATCCGTCTCTCTCCTACTTGAGTGAGCGATGCGTCTGCGTGGACAGCTGCTATACTATAGTACATTTACATGTTTTGATCGAGTATCAAGTGCAGTGAAAAGTGAATGTGGTGTCAATTGTTTATAGCAACGATAATTACAACGATAAAGG
Source organism: Craniophora ligustri (assembly GCA_905163465.1). Lineage (NCBI taxonomy): Eukaryota > Metazoa > Arthropoda > Insecta > Lepidoptera > Noctuidae > Craniophora > Craniophora ligustri. Next base: position 5,301,847 of record LR990985.1, on the reverse strand, counting down.
TCCTCCTTCTCTATATACATACAAATCTATTAAACAAATGAAATTAAAATTTTCTTTTGAAAAATGCTACCATTCCTTCAGTATTTTCTTAACACGTTGTCACGTTCAACTATCGTCAGTAAACCGACTTTACAGACAACCAATTTTTTGAGAGAAATAATCGAAATATTATTATTATGAAAGTCGCGGGCAGAAGTTAGTAAATTATGTTTTTATGTCTATCAGGTGAATTAGACAACGGCAGAGGGAGCGCTCGTCTCAATATGTTCAGACATTTACACGAAGTGAAGAGTGGCCGGACATCGTCACTAAGCCACGAGATACTCGGGTTCGATGCACAGGTATGTCAATCTCTAGAGAACTATGTTTTTTTATGGCACAAGAGTGGCGAACAGGCTCCCAGCCCGCCTGATGGTAAGCGGTTACCGTAGCCTATACACGTTTCCAACACCAGAGGTGACGCTCGCGCGTTGCCAACGCCTTAAAAATAGTTTTATAGGTTCTTTAAAATAGGGGAGTTACTAAACTGACATCAAACGGAATTCCCATGCTGTCAGAATAGTCACTCCCCCAATGAGCTCTGGTAACCTTACTCACTCGCAGAAACACTACTATTGTTGTTTCACTGCGGTGTTCTGTAAGGCGGAGGTACTTCCCCAGTCGGGCAGCGAGATTTGAGCCAGCAATCTCTCTCCCTCTCATTGGTCTCTCCCATAAGGGGCTGTCCATTAATCACGTGAGATTCGAAAGGGGGGGGAGGGGTTCAGCAAAAATCACTAAATATCACATGGGGGAGGGGGGGTATAGTAAGATATCACGTGTATTTTCTTATTTTTTCGTCAAACGCGTGATTTCTAAACATAAAAATAGTATTACAAACATTTTAAGATTCTTTGTAGGTACTAAAAAATACACGTGATTTTTGGTGGGGGGTGGTCTTAAACCTCACCACGTATCACCATGGAGGAGGGAGGGGTTGAAAAATGTTAAAAAAACATCACTTGATTAATGGACAGCCCCAGTTCCTCTAACCAGGAATTTCTTCCAGGGTAATGTGGTGAATTATGGATGCTCAGAGCTGATGACGGCTGAGCGGATTGGGGAGAGAAGCGCCAAGCTGGTGTCCTTCCTAGACCTGGCCGGTCACAGCAAATACCAGCGAACAACTCTTCACGGCTTAACAGGATATTCGCCGCACTTCGCCATGCTAGTTGTAAGTATTAAGCTTCTTCATCAGCCCACTGCTGGGCACATTTTGAGAACATCTGTTCTTATTGTCAATGACATTTAAACTCTATTCTGTCTCTCGCTCGACATGAAGAGAAGTGGAAAACTTATATTTTCTTACTTCTCCTATTTAATTTCATGATTAATTTCCAAGACAGTTAATTAACATCTAATATATAAAATTCTCGTGTCACAGTTTTCGTTGCCATACTCCTCCGAAACGGCTTGACCGTTTTTGATGAAATTTTTTGTGCTTATCCGGTATCTATGAGAATCGGCCAACATCTATTTTTTATCCTTCTAAAAGTTAGGGGTAGTCCACCAACCCCTATAATGTGGCAAAACAACGTTTGCTGGGTCAGCTAGTGTACTATAAAGTAACAATGGGTTGATGATGCGAAGTCTACCAACCCGCAGTAGGCTAGCGTGGTGGACTACAGCCTTATCCCTCTCAAACGAGAGATCCGTGCCCAGCAGTGGGACAATGGGTTGATGACTACCCGAAAGGGCGGTAAATACAAGGTGAAAAGCGCAGAAATGTGCATACGTGTGCAGACATGTACTTGTCAGATATGGAGTAAGTGGCAACACTGAAACTAATCGATGATGATATGATAATTGATGTAGCACACTCCACAAGATCGGTAATACACTTCACAGGGTCGGATGGCAAGGAAACTGGTTATGACTTTATCACGAGTTTAATATAAATAATCATACTGCTGTATTACAAAACACGACTTCACTCGCCAAATGCTGAGACTAGAATGCCATGTTCCCAAGTGAGGTTATACACGTAGTCTATACTGTTGACAGCTATCTGTCAACCAGTGTAAGTCAATTAAACAACCTTTAATGTGTATCTTCTCTTGGGAACATGGTTACAATAATTTTAAATAAATAAATATGAATTACATCGTAGCGTTATATAATTGATTAAGACAACTAACAATGGCTAACATGAAGAACCCGTTCCTCCAGATATCAGCTACTGCAGGCATTACTCCTATCACGGAGGAGCATATCAGCCTTTTGTCTGCCCTCGACCTGCCATTCTTCGCAGTCATCAGTAAATGTGAGCTGGCTGCAACTGCTGTAAAATCCCTCACTGCTAGGCTTAGTGAGTTACTGGCTCCGGCAAACAAGGTAAGTGGCCTATTTAGTACCAGCTTCGGCCGCGCAATTTCTGACGACCCAATTAGTCCAGCGGTAGTTAACACTGCCTTCTGTGCTATGGCTCCCGGTCGAATCCCGGTAGGGACAAATGTTTCTGTGATGAGCATAAATATTTGTATCCGAGTCATGGATGTATCTATGTATAATATGTATGTATTTACAAAAAAAAAAGTATATTATATGTAGTATATCAACCAGCTAGTATCCGTAACACAAGCCTCGTTGCTTAGCACGGAACTAGATGGCGCTGTGTGCCATAATGTCCAGGAATATATATTTATTATTTTATTTATTTATTCAAATCCAAGCCATTCAAAATTGAAATCAATAGCAATGAGAAAGGAGACAATTTTTTTTGTATGGCGATCAGACCCACCACAATTTGTAGCACAAACTAATGAAATATATATAATTTTTTCCACACAATCTCTAGATAACCTTAGTAACATTTGTTTACTTAATGTCTAAAGGGGATATTACCAATTGCAACTGCCTCTCGCTTTCTTTGGTCTCTAGCATTAAATATCTTGGGGTATTTATTGATAGCAAGCTAACCTGGCGCAACCACATCGAAGCACTATGCTCACGGACGAGAAAGCTAATCTATATATTTAAAGAACTAAGGCACTCATCAGACCCAGCCACTCTGTCCTTGGTGTACCAGAGCTTATGTGTATCACTTATCACCTACTGCATTCCAGTCTGGGGAGGGACTTACAAAAATTTGTTAATTCAAGCAGAACGCGCACAGAGGGCAATTCTGAAGGTTATGCAGTTTAAGCGTAGAGATTATCCAACTGCCCTACTCTACTCCGAATGTCATGTTTTAACTGTAAAACAACTCTTCATTCTACGTGTCATTTTGCGCCGTCACTCCATGCTTCCACTGGACTCAAATGTACTTGCAAGACGTCGAGCCCTTCCCATATGTGGTCCCATCCAATCCCGCACTTCTTTTGCTAGCCGCCATTTCACTGTTCTAAGCGCGCGTCTTTACGACAGAGTACATCGTATACTCAATATTTATACACTAACCAGATTTAGTTTAAAAATCAAACTCACAAATTGGTTGCAAAGTTTGTCATATGATTCCACGGAAAATATTTTAATAATTACTACATAAGCACTAAAGCCATATCAAATGTGAATGATTGTCCAACTACTGTTACACACACGTCTGTAATAGAGGTATTTATATTGTACAAGATGTCATATTAATGCTAGACGAGGAACCTTGGCTCCTGAGTTCAGGAGTCAGTTGTTCATTTATATGTGTAAATTGTCTGTACAAATAATGTTTTTGTTTCTGTAATTGGTGTTTTAAGGTATGTGTGATGGACCACTAATAAATTATTATTATTTTAGAAGGTTTTTTTTTCTCTTAGCTCTTTGGCCAGTTTTAACTACATTTACGGGCTTAGCCAAGTAAATGTAGCGTGTAGTGTGTAGTGTTATGAGTGGGGCGTGAATTCGTGCTCGTCAAGTTGCATAAACTTTCTGACGATTCTGCAGGTGTTTAAAATGGCCGCTTTTTGTAGGGTGATATAAACCGACTCTTTCAGGTCTATCAATTTTAGGCTGTGGATGAGATGGTTTGGAATAATGCCTGTAGTAGAAAGAACTATGGGTACTACGTATACTTTATTTTGTCTCCATATTCTTGCGACTTCCTCTTTTAATTCAGCATATTTACTATTTTTTTCAGTTATTGTTTTTTGTAGGTTATGGGTGTTAGGGACAGCTATATCAATGAGGTAGGTAATATTATTTACTTTATCCTGAAGGGTTAAGTCCGGTCTATTATAGTGTACAGTTTTATCCGTAAGAATGGCGCGATCGTAGTAAAGCTTGTGTGTGGAATTTTCGAGGACATTTTGTGGTGTATAATTGTAGTATGGAGTGTTTGTGTTTTGTATGAGTGCATGTTTGAGTGCTAGTTTTTGATGAATTACGTTTGCAACTTGGTTATGTCTGTGGGTGTAGTCTGTTTGTGTTAGTGTGGTACATGCTCCTGTTATATGTTGAATGGTTTCTGGTTGAATGTGACATCTGCGGCATTTGTCGTTTGTGACCGAAGAATCTTTAATTATAAACTTTCTGTAATTTTTTGTGTTAATTATTTGATCTTGAATAGCAATTATGAATCCTTCGGTTTCTGGGAACAAGTTTCCAACCTGAAGCCATTTATTTGAAGCTATGGAATTTACGTTGTTCTAAGTCATGAGGATGTCGACCATGTAGTACTTTCTTCTTCCAGTCTTCAATTTTTTGTTTTTGTATATCATTATTAAAATCAATATGTGTGATAGTTTGTTCATTTAAGTTAACTGGTGTGTAATTGGAATCATGCTCAGTAATGGCTCTGTGTATATGACTTGTTTGAAATTTTGTGTGAAAGAATGTTTTTAAACTTAAAATTTGCTTCTGTCAAAGGTGATGTATGTCTATTAGACCTCTACCTCCATTTTCCCTTTTAATAGTAAGTCTCTCTATCGCTGATTTTGGGTGTAGGTTGTTGTATTTTGTTAGTGTGGTGCGTGTTAATCGTTCTAATTGGTTTATGTCAGTTTTGGTCCATTTAATTACTCCAAAGGAATACGTTAATATTGGGATAGCATAAGTATTTAGGGCTTTTATTAGATTTTTACCGCCGAGTTGGGTGTTGCAGATAGCATTTGTTCTTCTTTTGTACTCAGTTGTTAGAGTTTGTTTAATTTTAACATGATCTAATCCTTTGCGTTGCATGTACCCTAAGTATTTATAGAGATCTGTCGGTCCCATTGCTGCTATGGTGTCTGTATTGCTAACTACGTAGTCACCTGGTCGTACCTTGAATCGTATTATATGCTGTGTTTTACATTTATCTAACCCAAATTGCATGTTAATGTCTTTACTAAATTGCGTTACAGTTTCTATTAAATTTTTCATTTGTTTTTGGGTTTTTGCATATAATTTAATATCGTCCATATAAATCAGATGTGATATAATTGTTTCTGCTGTAGAGTGTTTAAGAGGATATCCAATTTTACAACTATGTAGTGAGTGAGATAGGGGATTCAGGGCGAGACAGAACCACAAGGGACTCAAGGAATCACCTTGATAAATACCCTTTTTAATAAATATTTGTCGAGTAGTAACAGAGTTTTGACGCGTGTTTAGATGTAGCGTAGTTTTCCAATGGGCCATTATAGTACGCAAGAAATCTATAATTTTCGGATTTATTTTATATATCTGTAAAACTTGTAGTAACCAAGAATGGGGAATACTATCAAATGCTTTTTTATAATCGATATATGTACAATGCAAGTTCCTATTTTTTGTGGTGGCGTGTTTGTGAATCGTGGAGTCTAAAACTAACTGTTCCTTGCATCCCATGTGGCCCCGTCTGCAGCCCTTCTGTTCCTCGGCTATTATGTTGTGTTGCTCTACGTGTTTATTGACTTTGCCAGCTATTGCTGATGTTAGGATCTTATATATTGTTGGTAAACATGTTATCGGTCTATACTGGGATGGTTGAGGTGAGTGTGAGGTTTTTGGAAGCATGTAAGTTATGCCTGTGGCGATAAAATCGGGAAAGTCCTGTTTTAATAAAATTATGTCTGTAAGGTTCTTAGCTATTGTTTTGTGTAGTGATATTAGTTTTTTATACCAGTAGTTATGAATTTTATCAACACCCGGTGATTTCCAATTATGTAATCGAGCTGTAATATTTGTTATATCAGTCTCGGTTATTTCATCAAATTCCATGTCTTCTATTGTATGGCATCTACTTTCTTCTTTTTTAATCCAATCTGCTTTATCATTGTGATGTGTTTGTTCTTCCCATATGCCAGACCAAAACGTTTCTAACTGTTCTTGTGTTGGTGTTTCTGTGTTTGTGTCCGTTTCTTTTTCGGTTTGAGTTTTTTGCAAATTCCTGTAGAACCGTTTTTTAACCGACTTCAAAAAGGAGGAGGTTCTCAATTCGTCGGAATCTTTTTTTTTATGTATGTAAACGAATTACTTCAAAACGCCTGGACCGATTTGCAAAATTCTTTTTTTGCTTAAAAGGGTATACTTCACAGATGGTCCCATTGTAACCAAATCACGATCTGATGATGGGATCCCAGGGAAATCGAGGGCAACCCTCAAATTTTATAGGCAATTATCACGTTTTCAATATATTTACTAAAATTGTTCCAGTATTTGCGTCTGATAATCATCATTTGATGTTGATGAGCTGATGATGGAAGGTAGAACTCCTCAACAGTTAAGAGTTAATAGAAAATTCTTTCAGTTATAGGCATTTATTACATTTACATGTAATCTCCAAAGCTGTTCAAGTATTTGCATCTGAAAATCACCATCTCATGTAATCATCTGATGATGGAAGGTACAACTCCTCAACGGTTAGGAGTTGAAGGAAAAATCTTTCATAGTTATAAGTACATATGGATCGAAAGTTGTATTCTTTCAGGCTATTAGATTGACCTGATATGAAAATTTTAATATATCCAACACTAAAAAGAAAAAAATAAATTAACTTTAAAAAAAAAGAAAAAACCAACTTCAAAAACTAAAAAGCAAAAAATAACTTCATACAGTTTTACCTTTTTTTTAGTTTTAAAGGAATGAAGTCGGTGCCGATGATGTGGTGGTTTTAACCACCCCGCTCAAGGTCACTGTTACGTTTCAGTCAAACGTAATAGTAAGTGTACTTACTATTACGTTTGGCTTGGCACCGACTTCATACCTTTAAAACTAAAAAAAAGGTAAAACTGTATGAAGTTATTTTTTGCTTTTTAGTTTTTGAAGTTGGTTTTTTCTTTTTTTTAAAAGTTAATCATTAGTTGCGAATATGATGTTATCGTTTTTTCTCTGTTGTGCTTTATTGTATCTTCTGAGTCTATGAACCTTAAGGGCTAGCTTTTGCTTGAGAGTATCTAAAAATTCTTCTGGTGTTTTATTATTATTTTCGTGTCTGGTGTGTGTAATATTGTTTTTAAAAATTGCTTCGACTCTTTTTACTACCTTATTTGATCTGTTATTATTTACGTACTGGGTAAGTCTACCACAATCTGCTCTGAGTTTTTCGATGTCTTTTTCTAACCTAATCTGCCAAGGCGGTTTACTATTGTATTTTGGGGGTGTATTTCCTACGTATTCTGTGATTTTATAATTGAATTCTTCAGATATCACTAACGATGTACAATATATTAGAGTGTGCAGGTCCATTAATTGTGTGTCTTCAAATATGTAACGATGTAGAATTTTATGGTTAAATAAATATATCAGTTGTGAGAGACTAGGGCTATATTTAAGTTTAGGCAATTTTGGTCGTACTACAGGATCCATTCCCGAATATTGTGTAATGGCTGTTCTGAGTTTGTCATGTAGTTCTTGAATTCGTGAGTCCGTAACAGGATTCTGCTCCTCAAGTGTTTCAATATCATTTTCTAACATTAGCGTTATAGTCTCAGTTTGTGTGCATGCATGCGATGTGTATGTATTTTGGGTATCTGAGTGTGCTTGAGTGTATGGTTGCGTATGTGTATCAATTTGAGTGCATGGTTCTAATTGTATTTGTGGATCATTTTCGGGGTGTGAATGTGTGTGTGAGTTTACGTTTGAACTAAGGTTATTATCTACTTCTTGTTGAATTCGTATGCGTACTTCCTTTTTTATTGTATCTATTTCCTCTAGAGACAATAGTTTATTTCTAATTATCGCTCTTCTTTGGTCAGAAATTCTCTGTTCACTAATCGTTATTTCAGGATAGTGTCGTGTAAAAATATCATGTAGTTGTTGTCTGTATGTTGTGAGATCAGTTTCTAATTTTGTTGCATAAAAGTAAGTGCGCATGATAAATGTATTTACTTCTTTGCTCCACTTCATGCGTACTCTTGGTTTTCCAGCCTTGGTGGACGCGGGTAAAAAGGCATTCACCTCCCGCGCAACATTCAAGGATGATGAACTATTTGTAGAAGGTGATGATGGTATGGGTATCTGGTATGAATAAAGGGATGATGTGGGTGATTCGATTGAATGAAATGGCGATGGTGTGTCTGTGGTTCTTTCACTTAGGGTATCGGAGTCCGTGAGTATTGCTTGGGTCGTTGGACGGGGATCTGTCGTCACTCGGGGATTCTTCGCACCCCTACGCCCAGTCTCAGGCTGGCTTCCGTCATAACCAGTACTGCTACTAGGCGCGCCGAGCACTTGGGGCCTTTTTGATTTACTCCTTGTTTCCATTTCTTTTTCTCCTTTAGGGTTTGGGACCGTTAGTTGGGAAGGGTATTTTTATAGTACTTAGGCCTAGATTTTAGCGGCCTGAATATGTACATGCCTTCCCATAAGCCCCCCCACCACGGCAAGGTGGTCCCCCGGGGGGTTATTATTATTATTATTATTATTATATTGAGTAATACATTAAAAAATAAATAAAATAACCCACAAAAACGTCAGATTTCGAACAAATAATGACGTTCAAAGTCATTGTCTTTTTTTCTTTTCTTCCCTTTCGGGATAAAGCAAAGGAATCTACTCCATACAGCCTAGTCTGCAGTATTTTTTCATTTTATATAATAATAATAATAATAATCATTTATTTCCGTAAAACAATTTGCTTAATACATATAAGATAGGAGGAAGATAGGATTATACATGATAATGGTTGATGATTTGGTGAATTAATGGTTTATGAAGGATGATAAATGATTTTTTTCCCCTAGTTTCTCTAAAAGTGGTTTTTTACTTAAACTTAACTCGGCCTTCTTGGGAGAATTTGAAAATCACGTTACATTGCGTGCCAGTTACATTCAAATTGTCAAAGTCAAAGCAATGACATGAGCGGTTCGTTCTACGGTGATTATAACATAACAAAAACACTTTGATAAATATTATTGTAGTTTCCAAAATATTTATAGATCATATACATTTAAATATTAATAAACAATAATAATATCATAAATAATAATAATCAATATTCTCACTTTATTTATTTACTGTATTCGTAGGTACTGTATTTGAATGTGATAGTTTTTACGTTCATTTACACGAATTAAACTACAACGATTTACTGAAAGTCAATACAATAATGGTTTTATTTAATTTAATAATTGCGGTTTCATTTAATACTTCGCATTTCTTATTTTTCGTCTTGAAAAATAAGTTATTATTTTAGAATGCGATCGTCCTGTGATACCGTTCGTAGTGGGCCTGGAAAAAACTGTCTCCTTTGTGGGTCCAATATTTTAGTACGTACTAGGACATTTTTAGACATTTTGTAAGATATTTTAAAAAAATATAAAAAATTTAATTATAATTTGGAACATTGTAGGAGGTAGGGCATAGCGAGATTCCTCGCTCAAATTGAGCTGCCCAACTGGAGAAGTACCGAACACCATTTTTTTTTTATGGTGATACGGGGGCAAACGAGCAGGCGGCTCACCGGATGGTTAGTGATGACCGCCGCCCATGGACATTATCAACACCAGAGGCTTGCAAATGCGTTGCCAGACCCCTAAGTTTCTTAAAATAGGGGAGTTACTACACTGACAGCAAACGGAATTCCCATGCTGTCAGAATAGTCACTCCCCCAACGAGCTCTTTACTCACTCGCAGAAAGACAACTATTGTGGGTTCTCTGCGGTGTTCTGTAAGGCGGAGGTACTTCCCCAGTCGGGCAGCGAGATTTGAGCGGGGAATCTCGCTATGCCCTGCCTCCTACAATTATTTTCCCATATTATGATCTGAGTAATTTAATTACAATTTGTTTTGTATTTTATGTTTCAGAAACCGTTATTAATAACTGACGAGAATCTCGCAAGAAATTGCGTGACGCCAACAAAGCTGATCATTGACTCAATAGACAATACTATAGAGAAAGAAGAGTAAGTATTATTTAACACTAGCGTTTGTTCAACGCCATGTAACACAACTCTCGCTGCTAGATGGCGCTGTGTCATAATGTCCGGGTTGCTTAGCTCGGCAACTAGATGGCGCTGTGTCATAATGTCCGGGTTGCTTAGCTTGGCAACTAGATGGCGCTGTGTCATAATGTCCGGGTTGCTTAGCTCGGCAACTAGATGGCGCTGTGTCATAATGTCCGGGTTGCTTAGCTCGGCAACTAGATGGCGCTGTGTCATAATGTCTGGGTTGCTTAGCTCGGCAACTAGATGGCGCTGTGTCATAATGTCCGGGTTGCTTAGCTCGGCAACTAGATGGCGCTGTGTCATAATGTCCGGGTTGCTTAGATCGGCAACTATCAAATCAAATCAAATCATTTATTGCAAACTAAGTGTACATATAGATATTATTTTATAGTAAGGTACTTATGAATTAGTGCCTTTGTCAGACATTGTAATATTTATGGCTAGAAACTTAATTATAATATTTTCATTAAATTATTATTATTGTTAAAACATTCAATTATACATATATTAAGAATTATTACAATGATTTTATAAAATACTAGCTGACCCAGCAAACGTTGTTTTGCCGCATTATAGGGATTGGTGGACAACCCGTATCACTAAGGGGTATGAAAAATAGATGTTGGCCGATTGTCAGACCTACTCAATATGCTCACAAAATTTCATGAGAATCGGTCAAGCCGTTTCGGAGGAGTACGGGAACGAACATTGTGAAGCGAGAATTTTATATATAAGATATTACAATTATTTTTCTATCTTCTACCATGTCATATCAACTGTCAAAAATTCTTGGAGGGTATAAAATGCGTGTTTCATGAGCCATTTTTTATCGCAATTTTCATTTGTGTTAATGGTAATTCCCTGATACATTTTGGTACACTAGATGGCGCTGTGTCATAATGTCCGAATATGTTTATTTATCTTATTATTTAACATGGATGGAACTATATCTTTCTTCCAGCGAGGAGTCGGAAGTGATTCCTGTGTTCCCTGTCAGCTGCGTGAGAGGGAATGGGTTGAGCGCGCTCCATGCTTACCTGCTGGCTTTAAGACCGCCCCAGCCTGTTGCCACGCACCGCGCTGATGATGTAAGTGATAATGGTGATAGTAGTGATAATGGCGATAGTAGTGATTGTGGTGATTAGTTTTTTTATTGCGGTGATGGGGTTTCCATTGATCTGCCGTGTTATATGTCGTAATTTTGTGATGTGGTGATTATAGTTTACACCGAATACTCCACAGCTTTTAAAAAAAAGTTAGTGAAAAGGTTTCTACAGGGTCGGCAACGCGCGAGCGACACCTCTGGTGATGCAAACGTCTATAGGCTACGGTAACCGCTTACCTAAGGCGGGCCGTAAACTTGAAAATAAAAAAATCTTAGAAATTTACAGAAAATATTGGCAATCTTTGGGGACTGATGATACAAGTGAAAACGCACAGAGTTATATCTAATATATAAAATTCTCGTGTCACAATGTTCGTTCCCGTACTCCTCCGAAACGGCTTGAGCGATTCTCATGAAATTTTGTGAGCATATTGAGTAGGTCTGAGAATCGGCCAACATCTATTTTTCATACCCCTTAGTGATAAGGGTTGTCCACCCTTAACATTTTTCTTTAATTTTTAGATATTTTTAATTTCTTTATTTTTTTTATTATGTCGCATTAAAAAATACATACAACCCTAAATTTTCACCCTTCTACCACCAGCCCCTAAAATGTGGCAAAACAACGTTTGCTGGGTCAGCTAGTGTATGTATATATTATACACAGTATACATATAGCTCATGGAAAGCGTGCGGTGACGATGACGCGAGTTCCACGATTTTTCTTCATCCAAAGTGATCAACGCGCCTAAGGAAGTTTTCACTCCAAAATGTACCTTGGTTTTAGGAGACCTGTGAGTTTCAAATAGACGAAATCTTCCACGTGGGGGACAACTCCGGCCCCGTGGTCGGGGGACTTTTAACAAGAGGACAATTGCATGAAGGAGACAGCGTTATTATTGGTTAGTCTCTTTCTCTATATACATACATAAGATAAGATAAGATAATATTTATTCGCTCAGAATATGGTACAATACATACATACATACATACATACACTCACGCCTTTTTCCCATAGTACCTTTATGGGAAAAAGGTGAGTATAACGTATAACGGTCATACATACATACACACACTCGCGCCTTTTTCCCATGGTACGGTCACGGGCCGACTGAGGTGTTGGTCGTCTTGAAGTTATAATTACTAACAGTTACCTTACATTTTTAATTATTATTGATAATCCGATTTACACAGAACGAGCTCACCGTATTCTTCGGTCGTGTAATTTTATTCTTGGATTTAGATTTAATAGAATCTATGATGGCGTTCCAAGCAGGTGGTAATACGGCTGTGACCATGGATGCTGTAAAGGATCCGAGACGTCGGGTTAAAATAATATCAATATACCGCGATAAAATCCGTAAAAAGTAGTTTTATTTCAAATACTATAAATTTCTTTATTACGTTTCTATATACCGTATTAATTCCCGATCGTGGGCTCCCAAGACGGGATGCCTAAGCAATTGTTTAAATAGCTTAAGGGCTAATCTAGGACCTTTCCGTGCCGTATAAAAGATTAATGAGCTGTGTTTGGGGTGTTCAGGTCCCTTGGAGGACGGCTCGTTCGCTCGCAGCCGCGTGCGCAGCATCTACCGCAACCGCGTGCCGTGCGGGGGCGTGCGCGCGGGGCAGTGTGCCAGCGTGGGGCTGTGCGGGGCGGCCCCGCGCCCCGGCATGGTGCTGTTGGCCCCGCCGAGGGGCCCGCGCCCCACCCGCCGCCCTGCCTTCGGCGCTTGCCCCCGCGGACGCTGCAAACGGAACCCACAGGTACTCCCCTAGAGATGCACAGAAGATCAACATGTTTCAACCGGATTTTACAATACTATAATTTAAAATTCAATATTTTGTTGTACTTTTTTAACAGACCTCAAAAAAGAAGGTTATTGATTCGACTGTATTTAAAAAAATGTTTGTTACCTCATAACTTTCGACTGGGTGAACCGATTTTGATATTTGGTGCTGATCCTTCCCGTTTGGTCCCATTTGAATTTGATCCGGTTCTAACGTTTGAAGCCGGTGTTTTTACCAAAATCAAGAGGTCTCGGGTTATAAATTGACTATCGACAATTATAAATACGATTTGAACTCTAAAAGAGACCATGATTCGCTAGAATATGCACGCTGAAGTGGAAGTGGGCCGGCCATGTCTGCAGACGGACGGACGGCCGATGGAGCAGACAAGTATTAGAGTGGAGACTGCGATTGGGCAAACGTAGTGTGGACCGACGATTTGAAGAAGGTGGCTGGCAGCAGATGGATGCGAGCTGCCCAAGACCGGGATGGTTGGCGCTCTTTGGGGGAGGCCTACGTTCAGCAGTGGACGGCAATAGACCGATATATATATATATATATATGTATATATACTAGTCAAAACAAAATAAGGGCCACCATGTATTTTTAGTATTATTAAAGATGTACTTTGTTTAATGGTTGATGAATGATTTATTTTAAAGGGTTGATCAATCGGTAATTAAAAATCTCTAATTAAGGAAGATTTTATTGGAAAAAGAATATTTGTTAATATTTTTTTGCGAAATATGCATTTTTAGTTAAAATATCGTTATTGGTACGATAGGCTAAAATTTAAATAAAACTATGTTTTTTTTTTGTTTTTACCTTTTTTCAGTATCTTGTGTGTCCTCCCCGTTTCCCAACACATTCTTGAAGCCTGGAAGGCATACTGTCCACCAGGTGTCGCACTGTCTCTTGTGGAATTTGTTCCCAGCTTGATTTAAGTACGTTGATGAGCTGTCTTTCATTATGCACCGGTTGGTTTGTATCGCGGACGCTTCTCTTTAACAAATCCCACATGTGCTCGATTGGGTTAAGGTCCGGACTGTTGGCAGGCCACGGCAAGACCTGTATACCAGCCTCGTTTAGAACGTCTCTGGTGGCTCTAGCTGTATGGGCACGGGCGTTGTCGTGCATTAACTTAAAACTTGCACCAAATCTCTCTGCATACGGCATCACATGGGGTCTTATGACCTCCTCAATATATAGTTGAGCCGTTATCGTGCCTTCGTTGATGATAACGAGCTCCGTTCGACCAGTTAGAGAAATTCCTCCCCACACCATTACGTTGGGACCCCCAAATCTATCACTTTCGTGGATACAGGCATCGGAAAATCGCTCACCTTCTCGTCTCCAAACCCTTATGCGACGATCATCACTAAAAAATTTCACTTTGCTCTCATCAGTGAACAATACTGTGCTCCAATCATTTGTATTCCAGTCCTGGTGCTGCCTTGCGAATGATAATCGGTTTGCACGATGCGCGCTTGTTAATGGAATCCGCACTACACTTCTTCTAGAAAACTGCTGGTCTTCATGCAAACGATTTCTGATAGTTTGGTCACTAACGCGGGTCCCAGTGCTCTGGCGCAAGCGGTTTTGTAGGGAGCGTGCAGTAACAAATCGCTCTCTGCGCGCAGTCAAACGTATGTAACGGTCTTCATGTGAACTAGTTACTCGATTTCTACCAGATCCCCGTCTTCTGGATACACTGCCAGTTTCCTGAAAACGGTTCCAAGCATTCTGGATCGCCCGACGGGAATATCCTAGCTGCAAAGCCACAGAACGCTGTGAATGGCCCTCTTGGATCAATGTTATCGCTCTAGTTGTGGTTTGCAGGTCCATATGTCTTCGAATTCTCGGCATTTTGTAAGCCAATGTTTATTTAGGCACTAATTTAGCAAAAGGTAATGTGTACACAAAGAAATCCACACTTTGAATGACTTTAAAATGCAGCTTCAAATTTGGGTAAATTTAAGTGGTGACAAAAAAATTACAAAGTTTACCCACTTCACAAATTATGCAGTTGTAATTCTCTCGATATGTTTGTTAACACTTAGGGTAACAACCACAAAAAAGAATTGGCCACTTAAGAACACCTACAAGTTGTAAAAACGACCCGATAGTTGAAATGAGCCAGTGGCCCTTATTTTGTTTTGACTAGTATATATGATTCTTTGAGTTTGTTTCGGCATTTCTTTTCAGAGGTCGTCAGTTAGGAAATGCCGATGCCATCTAGTTCATAAAATAATGTTACACATGACTTGTAAAAGTGTCTTAAAAATTTAATCATTTACACAGATAAAACAGCTGATCGAGCAAAATTTGGCGGAAAAATCTAAATCTCGCAAGAATGAGCGGAGAAAAAATAAAAACTTGCTGCAAGATATAGAGACAGCTGAACAGTGTTTGAGCAAAGATTTGGATGACATCAACACCAACATATACGAGCACGATGATGATGATGACGATGATGATGACGGTGATGACTGCCTCTGCGCCGATAAAGTCATGCTCGAAGACCCCAACGACCCCCGGGGGTGTATATACTTTCAGGTGAGTGTGGTGATTTAATTGTTTCTATTTTATGACGACCCCCGATTACCGCAGCAGTAGTTAAAGGTTTCTTTCTGCGGTAATGGTCCTGGGTTCGAATCCCGGTAGGGACAAATGTTTGTGTGATGAGCATTTTTGATCATATGTATAATATGTATGTATTTACAAAAAAATATGTGTATATGTAGTATATCAACTATCTAGTATCCGTAACACAAGCCTCGTTGCTCAGCTCGGCAACTAGATGGCGCTGTGTCATGATTTCCGGAAATATTTATTTATATTTTTATTCCTTGTTGATATATTATGTGTTATTTGTTCACAGGCGTCGGTGGAGGTTCTTAGACACTCTACAGTGATATACCCCGGTTTTCAATGCACAGTACACGTCGGGAATGTGCGACAGACGGCTATCATAGAGGTAAATATCATCATCATCATCAACCCATTACAGTCCCACTGCTGGGTACGGGTCTCCTCTCATTTGGGAGGGATTAGGCTGTAGTTCACCACGCTAACCTACTGCGGGTTGGTCAGACTTCACATGCCATCGAGAAATTCTCTCAAGCATGCAGGTTTCCTCACGATGTTTTCCTTCACCGTTTGAGCGTGTGATAAATACGCACAACAATAACAGATTGGAATGAAATTTAGCATACATATGGTTTGTTACCTGTATTAACACATAGGCTACTTTTTATCTATATACCATGCGGGCAAAGCCGCGGCAGCCAGCTAGTATATAATAATAATTTTAGGATGGTATTTAAAAGAACTTCAATTTATTCCCATTTCATTTACCTAATTTTGCCTGTGTTCCACCAAATATACTGAATGTGCACCAAAATATGTTCATTAAAAGTATTGTTATTACTTATATACACTTTCTTGGTATTCAGATTTGGTTCTTGTGTGGTCACAGTTCTAACCTAACCTAACCGATATCTGTATTTTGCTGCTCAATCAGTAATTTTGTCGCTCAATCAGTATTTTTGATGCGCGGTTTATTATATTCCATAATTTTATTTATATTTTCCACAAATAAAACTAAAAATATTTATCTGCAGGGTATAATGTCTCTACACAACGTGCTGAGAGCTGATGAGACAGCATCAGTGCTGTTCCGCTTCGTCAGGTGTCCCGAGTACCTGGTCAGGGGCAGGAGGCTGTTGTTCACCGCTGGGCTTGGCACCAGGTACGTCCAACAAACTAGCCCACATTTTTTTATCGTAATAAAATCGACATTATGACACAGCGCCATCTAGTTGCCGAGCTAAGCAACGAGGCTTGTGTTACGGATACTAGTTGGTTGATATACTTTTTTTTTGTAAATACATAAAAACAGTTGTGTTTCTGCGAGTGAGTAAGGTTACCAGAGCTCGTTGGGGGAGTGACTATTCTGACAGCATGCGAATTCCGTTTGCTGTTAGTTCAGTAATTCCCTATTTTTAGAAACCTGAACGGTTTCTAAGGGGTTTGGCAACGCATTTGCAAGCCTCTGGTGTTGCAAACGTCTATAGGTTACGGTAACCGCTTACCATCAGGTGGGCTTCTTGCCCGCTTGCCACCTTGACGACCCAATTAGTCCAGTGGTAGTTAACACTGCCTTCTGTGCTATGGGTTCCGGGTTCGAATCCCGTTTGGGACAAATGTTTGTGTGATGAGCATGAACATTTGTATCCGAGTCATGGATGTATCTTATGTATAATTTGGTTTCACTGCGGTGTTCTGTAAGGCGGAGGTACTTCCCCAGTCGGGCAGCGAGATTTAAGCGAGGAATCTCGCTATGCCCTACCTCTCAAAAACTCTTATATTAATATCTAAATCTTTTGTTACAGGGGCATTGGCCGAATAACTCAAGTCTTCCCATACATACCTTGAGCGGAGTTTTATCACTTACGGTTCAGCAATTTCGCATAAAACGAATCATTTTTTTTAATGATTCACCAATATTGACTTAGACAAGTAGTCTAGATAATTCTATAGCCTTTTCTATTTTCTTAGTGCTCGACCCCTACGGGTCATAGCGTGATGTTTAATAGTATAATATAATCTTCCTCGAAAACTGGGCTATCAAAGTGCAGAAAGTTTTGTTCAAATTTGATTAGTAGTTTCGGAGATAAATGCGTTAAAATACACACAAATTAAGTCTTCACGTTTATTACATATATAGATGTAGTGTTTTTGAAAACAAGTACAAGATTATTTAAATGATAAAAAGAATATTAAATGACTTAATTGAAATAATATGTTTTTTTAATACAATTGTATTAATGTGAGTACACCTCTGCCTAACCCTTAGGTGACAACAGGCGTGATGGTATGTTTTAGGTTATTTTTTAGTGAAGAAAATGTCGGACAAATCACTTTATAAGCTTATCGTATTATATATATTAAAACAAATTTCTGCTATTCTATCTATCTGTTCCATTCAAAACTCTGAACCAGTCAACACTACTTTTGACTGAATAAAATAGTCAAAAGTAGTTTTTACTAAGATGACGACCTCTGTGGTCTAGTGGTTCGAGTA
This sequence comes from Craniophora ligustri, assembly GCA_905163465.1. NCBI lineage: Eukaryota > Metazoa > Arthropoda > Insecta > Lepidoptera > Noctuidae > Craniophora > Craniophora ligustri. The sequence goes on along the minus strand of LR990985.1, from coordinate 5,283,549 downwards.
CCGGACTGCTGATCACGAGGTCGTGGGTTCGATTCGCACGGGACACAAATATTCATGTGATGAACATAAGTGTTTGTGTTCGTCTAGGTATTTCTTATGTATTATAAGTATGTATTTACAAAAGAAAAGTATATAAGTATTATATCCATTGTCTAGTACCCATAGTACAAGCTCTGCTTAGTTTGGGACTAGATGGTGCTGTGTGAAATGTCGCAGAATATTTATTTATTTATTTATTTACTGGTTAAGAGTTTTGACTGCAACATATCCATCCTAATATTTCATATTACTTTACTAATTAAATATTAATGCGAAAGTATGTCTGTCTGTCAGTAACTTTTCCACGCTTAAACCGCTAAACCGATTTAGATGAAATTTGGTATGGAGGTAGTTTGAATCCGGAGAAATGACAGGATAGTTTTTACCCCGGAAATCATTGCTTAAAGGGGCGAAAAGGGGGGTGAAGGTTTGTATACGGAATGGATAATTAAAAAAAATACTATAAAAACGTTAGTAATAAATAAATAGGGAAGCGAGCAAAAGCAAATATTTAATATGGCCGCCTTGTTAACTTTATCATATGTTAGTTTCAACACTTTTGTATAATAAAACAAATCGTTTTAAACAAATAAATCGGACGAAAGGATTGTATTTCGCTGTATGGAGATAAATAAATAAATTATGTTACACATTATGACACAGCGCCATCTAGTTGCCGAGCTGAGCAACGAACCTTGTGTTACGGATATTAGATGGTTGATATACTACATATATTGTGAATAAATACATAATATTACGTGTAGAAAAATTTATTACTCTAGTACAAATGTCCACGCTCATCACACAAACATTTGCCCCTACCGGGAACCTTACCACAGAACGCAGGCTGTAATACTGCTGCGCTAATCGAGCTGTCAGATATATTTGACATTAATGACAGGTGTCATTGATGACAGCTGTCATTAATGACAGATAACAGTAGATGCTGTTTGTTTTTCTTCTTCTATGATTGTCGATTGCTGTTGTACTATTCACAATATCTCACAGGGTATATTATGTGCATCGTTTTAATAAAGTTTGACTTATAATAATAATGTGTTTTTTTTTGTTTTTGTAAATGATAGTGTTTTTAAAGCTGACTGATTCTCTCGCTTTGTCAGTTAAATTCAAATGTATGTAATTGTAAATAGTAAACTGCCTGGTTGGTTTAGTGGTTGTAAGTGTAACAACTAAGTAAGAGGTCTCAGCTTCGATATCCAGTTCGAGTAAAGTGTTATTGGGTTTTTCTATCAAATTCAAAGTAGCAGCTCGGTGTTTGGATTCGGGTCCGGTTGATGGCAATAGCCTCGCGATGTCAGATTACTGATAGTTATTTTTAATCTAAATATATATAACTTAAAGGTGACTGACATAGTGATCTATCAACGCACAGCCCAAACCACTGGACGGATCGGGCTGACATTTGGCATGCAGGTAGATGTTATAACGTAGGCATCCGCTAAGAAAGGATTTTATAAAATTCACCCCCTAAGGGGGTAAAACGGGGTGCAAAGTTAGTACGAAACTTATTTGTTTAGTTAAATTGCACGCGAAGTCGCGGGAATCAGCGAGTTGTTAAATAAGCCAAGATTTTTTCTTTGCTTTGATAGATTTTTCTACAAATTAAAGAAAGATACAAACTTAAGTACCATTACTAGTCCTATATTTGGCCTGAATATTTCGGTGTATGTATATTTCTCATACATCTTCCACCAAAACGATTTGACCGATTTCGATGTATTTTTTGCTTCCCCTAAATGTTTCTGCTGGTGTTGCCAATGCAAAGCGGATATGTGTTGCCAGTTGAGTAATTCACAAACAAATTGAATTTGACGGATTAAGCGAGTTTAAGAGCTTTTAAGTACAATCTTAGAAATTGTTGCTTCTTCACAGATAATATGTATTTTGCACTCCAGATAATAAAGAAATAATACTTGAATGTTTGTTTTATTTTACTCTTCAGTTCTTCAGCATATAAGTTCCTTGTAGAATATATTTTTTATATGCAAATCTTATAGCTCGTCTGATGTTATATTTTGTCTCTCGCTTGATAAGGAGTGAAGTGGAAAACTGATATTTTCTTTCTCCTATTTAATTTCATGATTAATTTCGCTGCGGGTTCCAAGACAGTTAACATCATTCCCCTGGGACACGTCGGGCTTCATTGTCTCGACGATTTTCTGGATAGTTACTATTGTTGATCCTGGCTTACAGGAGTTGCAGTAGTAGGGACTTAGGATGGTGGGCATGTAGCTATTAAAAGGGTGACAGACAAGCGCGTCTGATGGTAAGCGGTTACCGTAGCCTATAGACGTTAGCAACACCAGAGGATTTTTCTGATTTTCTTTTTATTGGGTGTAAGAGCGTTTGAGCACAATCTCTCCTGTAAATGACGATGTGGTCTATGATGAAGCACGCATACCTATAAGATGACTATACATTTATTTAAGAAACTCAAATAAATTTTGCGCTTTAAGCTTCTTAAAATGGGGGAGTTACTACACTGACAGCAAGCAGAATTCCCATGCTGTTAGAATAGTCACTCCTCCCCTAACGAGCTCTGGTAACCTTACTCACTCGCAGAAACACAACTATTGTTGTTTCACTGCGGTGTTCTGTAAGGCGGAGGTACTTCCCCAGTCGGGCAGCGAGATATTTAAGCGAGAATTCAGAGTCATTTACCATACAGACAAACGAACACCTCAGTCTGCATAAATGACGTAATATTGTATGGAGGGGAAGAGGTGGTAGTCCCTCCTCTGGAAAAGGAGGATCCTCCGACCAGGCGAGGTGTTGTGCCTGGCGGGCTACTGCCCAACGGTAGATGTTGGGTGGTTGTATATATGCTATCTCGCGTGCAAATTTCACTTGCGCGATGTAGGATTATTTGCGTCATCGCGCTGAGTCCGTAGTTCTCATGTGGCGAGATAGATGTCGCCACAATTGTAAAGGATTTAAAACGTCTGGATAATAATAATAATATCCCTTTACCGCGATAAAATCCATAAAAAAGTAGATTTATTTCAATATATTGTTCAACATATAAATTAAATAAATTAGGTACAAGATTTTTTTGATGTCATTTTCTGATTACTCTCAACCACGTGAGAAGGGCGGGAACGCGTTCGTCCGCAAATGGTAGACTCCGGTTTGCCTGTAATAGAAGAAAACCATCATCAAATCAAATCAATCAAATCCATTTATTTGCCAAAATATGGTGCAATAGATGTTATAAGCGTGTTTGTGTCACATATTCTGCCATAGAAGATGGCTTGCAAATGTAGTTACATGTCAATAGAATTTAGTCCGTTACCTATTTAAATATTAGAGAATTATTTTATTACAATTAAATTATTATAATGTTATTGTTTTGTCCCTTATATAATCATTAATATCATAATAGGTTTTAGTCAGTAGTATTTTAAATAGTGTTCTCTTAAATATATTCATAGATAATGTTTTTAAATTATCTGGTAACTTATTGAAAATTATTATTGACATACAGTAAACGTTTCTCTTAAAGAGCTGTAAATTTATTTGTATATCATCATCAACCAGCTCATTATGGCATGGGTGTCTTCTCATTTGAGGGATTAGGCTATAGTTTACCAAGCTAATGGGAGTTGGTCAGACTTCACACGCCATCGAAAAAATAAATAAATATTCCTGGACATTATGACACACAGCGCCATCTAGTTCAGTACCTATTAAGCAACGAGGCTTGTTATACGGATACTAGTTGGTTGATATACTACATATATACTTTTTTTTGTAAATACATACATATTATAGATAGATACATCCATGACTCGGATACAAATGTTCATGCTCATCACACAAACAGATTCGAACCCGGGACCCATAGCACAGAAAGCAGTGTTAACTACCGCTGGACTAATCGGGTCGTCCAATCTCAAGAATGTGGGTTTCCTCACAATATTTTCTACACCGTTTGAGCATGTGATAAATACGCGGTAGGCGATTAACGAAAGTAATTTATAAGGCGGATGTCAGTGGAAACGCCGGCAGGGGGCGCCCGAGAAGGACATACACCGACCTAATTGTTGAACTCTTTCACAAAGCTGCGCAGTACTCGTAACCGGCGCGCGTGCATGACGAGATGTATGAATGTGGACGAGGCAAAAGTGGTATGCAGAGACCGTAGCGCGTGGCATTCTGTAGTTTCTGCCTACCCCCATGGGGAAAAGGTGTGAGTGTATGTATGTATGTATTCTTACCCAGTCTTTGGTCGTAGTCCGCCCATATTCAGCGAACCCCACAGGAAGCATTGACCGGCCATCGCAGTAACAAACGAAGAACAACGGGTTCCGCTGAAACCTCCTCGCCTTATGGACTCCGCCATGTAGAAGAAAGACCTGAAAAGAGAATGGAAACCATTCAATTTTGAGGAACTTGAAAGCCTCACCATCAACCCAATTATTCTCCAACTGCTGTACTGGCTGCTCTTCTCTTTTGAGAGAGTTTAGGCAACAGGAATACTGATAAGTTAATTAGCAAAATTATATAAATAGAAAATTTAATAATGTTATCACATAGGTATATAAAACAATAAAGCAATAATTAGATACTATAGGATTGTTATAAATATATAAACTGAATTTGATAATATAATAGATGTAAGTAATTATTAATTCATTAATGATGTAAATTAAATATTATAAATTAGTACATATTGCTGTGCCCTAACGGGGTCATGTATGAAACTTTATATTTATGTAACACCTTATAAACTATATGAATGCAATAAATATATGATTATGATTATAGTTCAACACAGTGTTGGGGGCCGATTTTGATGATGAAATAAAGCTATTCATGTTGTAATGTAACTTCAAAATCTTCATTATCAAATCATCTTTTTGAAAAGCGGAAAGCCTTGGATTCGAAACAGCAATCGGATGAACTCGTTGCGTTACCTAATTCTGCTCAATCTTGTTGAAAACTTTTTGAAGTTATTGTTATTCAAAATACATCGCTTACGTGAACGGCTATGCTTTTAATTTCAAAATCATGTACTAACCGGCTTTAGATGAGGCGGTTATAAATACCACTGTATTTTTTTATAACACATTCATTATAAGTTACACGGTTCACATATTCATTGTATAGTACAACTCAGACTCCCAAGATAGACAGTTGTCTAGTTTAAAGGGACATTGTTAAGATAACTTAAGATTGAAATTGTTACCACTGTTATTTTATTTTTTTATATTATTTTATTTACCTATTAGGATTTCCAACGAAAAATACACATTACATACGTAAAAGTCATACAATTTAGATATAAATAGTTATTTCCTTGTGTTTCTTCATTTACAGGAAATCACAGCATGCTTATGAATACAGTTCTATGAAATTACAAATGGCATTTGCTCAAAATTAAATAAAACTAAATTGAGATTAAATTTAAATATTTAAGACTTAAAAGAAATTAAAAAGAAAACATTAAATTAAGTAAGAGAGTCACTTACATATTATATATATAAAACCTCTAATAGCAAGAACAATTAAAAGAATTAAAAGAACAAAAATATTAAATTAAAGTTATATTCTACAAACTAGGTTTAGTTATCCACTATGCTAGGATTTTTTTTATTTTCCGCCCCCCACCTGCCCTTAAATCCTGGCTATGCCCCTGGAGTTTATACATACCGTTTATGATCACACTCTTGACTGATGCAGCCGGGCATATCCACTCCACCGTTGGGGAAGAAGTCCACGTGGGCAAGAGTGCCCAAGTAGCCGAGAAGACCAGCATTTGTGTGAATAATTTCAGTGTATAAGCCGTCGTCAGGCTGGAACTTATCATCGTTGGTGATCCAACCGGCAAAAGAAGGGTCCAGACCTGAAAAACGTGATTTCTTGCTTAGCTACCCAACTGGGAAAGTACCTCCGCCTTACAGAACACCGCAGTGAAACAACAATAGTTGTGTTTCTGCACATCATACTATATGTATTTTATTTTGACAATATTATAAATTATTCTTCTAACTTTTGTGCACAAACAACACTTTTGTGGCCCATGGGCCGTGAGTCACGCAGGTCTGGTTGAAAACCAGCGCCAGGCAATCTGTCTGGCATATGCTGAACCAGGGCCTTTTCAGCGCAGTCGTGGTGCACACATTCTTATAAATCGATTGTCTTACTTATTTATTTTGTTTTTTGAAGTGAAACTTTTTTATCGGCATATGGGAGGAATTTTATAGCAATGTTAACGTTTTTCTGTTACGCGCCATCTTTATTTCTGGGTAACATTTTTCCGTTACGCGCCATATTTATTTCTAAAGGTGCGTCGAAAAAGGATGTCATAAAGAAGTTTGACTTCTTACGTGTGTACACTAATACACACACACTTTACGTGGCCACCTGTATGCCTGAATAAATGTTTTTCTTTCTTTCTTTCTTCTTAAACTTACCAGTAATGTAAGAGACTTGTCCGCCAAGGTTCCTGCCGACTATACCAACTTGGTGTCCTCCTAGATTATGGCCGATGAGGTGGAAGTAGCTAAGGAGGGCGCCACTGGCATCGCATAACCAATCTATGAATCTGGCTACAGCTTCACCTGGGAATTGTGGGGCAGATGCATTAGATTTAAGTATTATAATTTCATTACTACTAGCTGACCCAGCAAACGTTGTTTTGCCACATTATAGGGGTTGGTGGACAACCCTTCTCACTAAGGGGTATGAAAAATAGATGTTGGCCGATTTTCAGACCTACTCAATATGCTCAGAAAATTTCATGAGAATCGGTCAAGCCGTTTCGGAGGAGTACGGGAACGAACATTGTGACACGAGAATTTTATATATAAGATTATTATAATAAGGTGGACTGACGACCTGGTGAAAGTCGCTGGAATCCACTGGATGCGGGCGGTATATGACCGGTCGTCCAGCAGTGGACGTCTAACAGTTGATGATGATGATGGTTATAATATTATTAGTGTAGGCCCAGTGGCAGACTTACATAATCACCGCCAATAGGCTATTGAAATGTTACGGCTCCTACACAATCATATTTAATACACTATTTTTTTGTCAATGAAATTTCAACTCCATAATTTGTCCATGACTGTCGCGTTTCGATGTTCCAAAAGGGAAATATCAGCTTAGTTTATTACAGTAACAAAAAAAATTGTCCAATAGTGCGTCCTTCTATAATCTGCCGCCCTAGGCTTCAGCCTACTCATCCTACTGGTGAACCCAACACTCTGTAACCCTCAAATTTGCAAAGCCTGTAGAAGGCCGTTGAGTTTTAAGTGCTTATTAAATTATTGTAAGACCTATTGTACACTTGGTTTGCAAACAAATAACTTGCTTTAATTTGATTTGATTTGAGCATGTTCTAATAAATCCACACTAATACTATAAATCTATTTAAACGAAATTTTGTATAGAGATATTTTGAGTCCCAAGCCTTTGAGTTTTGAGTTTTAAGCGTAAGTCCACACGTTGATTTTTACTCGCTCTGAGTACGGACCATGACCTAAATGGTTTCTACAGGTTCGGCAACGCGCGAGCGACACCTCTGGTGTTGCAAACGTGTATAGGCTACGGTAACCGCTTACCATCAGACGGGTCGTAAGCTTGTTTGCCATCTTGTTGTATAAAATAACTTCTTTTTAGTTTTAAAGGTATGAAGACGGTGCCAAGCCAAACGTAAAGGTATGTACACCCATCCCGCAGTGTACAACCAGGCACTGGCACCGACTTCATACCTTTAAAACTAAAAAGAAGTTAAATTGTATTAAGTTATTTTTAACTTTTTAGTTTTGAAGTCGGTTTTTTTTAACGCAGTTTTTTATTTTTTACTTTTTAGTGTCTGTAATAGGTTCGTTGTATTATATGTCTCGTTGGTCTAGTGGTCATACAGTGCGACTGCCGTAGCGGCTCAGAGTTTGGATTCGTGCCCGGTTAACGGCAATAGGCTCGCCACCTATTACATGAGACCTAAAACATACCGGCGAAATGTTGGTGTACATTAGTACACCACTGCCTAACCCTTCGGGGACAACAGGCGTGATAGTATGTAAGAGGTTGAACAATAAACGCGTCATCTATGTAGAAAATTTGAGGGTTTCTCTCGATTTCCCAAGGATCCACTCATCAGATCCTCACCATTTTTTTAAGGGACCACACGAAAAGCATCAGCTTTCATATAAAACCAGAATTTTCAAAATCGGTTCACCGAATCCACAGTTATGAGGTAAGAAGTTGAACAATAAACGCGTCATCTACGTTGAAAATTTTTGGGGGTCTCTCGATTTCCCAAGGATCCACTCATCAGATCCTAAAAAAATTTTTATGGGACCACATGGGAAGCTTCAGCTTTTATATCAAAAAAGAATTTTCAAAATCGGTATACCGAATCCACAGTTATGAGGTAAGAAGTTGAACAATAAACGCGTCATCTACGTTGAAAATTTGAGGGTTTCTCTCGATTTCCCAAGGATCCACTCATCAGATCCTAAAAAAATTTTTATGGGACCACATGGAAAGCTTCAGCTTTCATATCAAAAAAGAATTTTCAAAATCGGTTCACCCAATCCACAGTTATGAGGTAACAAACATAAAAAAAAATAAAAAAAAAATACAGTCGAATTGATAACCTCCTCCTTTTGGAAGTCGGTTAAAAACTAGCTGATTCCCGCGACTTCGTCCGCGTGCAATTTAACAAAAAAATTGTTTCATATTAACTTTACACCCCCGTTTTACCCCCTTAGGGGGTGAATTGTCAAAAATCCTTTCTTAGCGGATGCCTACGACATAACATCTACCTGCATGCCAAATTTCAGCCCGATCCGTCCAGTGGTTTAGGCTGTGCGTTGATAGATCACTATGTCAGTCAGTCAGTGACCTTTGAGTTATATATATTTAGATAACCTGTTTTATATTGTGTACCTGAAACTGGTGTGTTGACGACTGCAGCGGCGTAATTAATATTACCAGCTCCAAAACTCCAATCAACGGCGATCACATTGACATCCTCAGCTTCGAGCAGAGCTGGTGGAGGAGTTATGTATTAATATCGGTAAATAATAAATTATATAGGTAGGCAAATAAATACTTTAATAATAAAAATGACTGCCTCGTTGGTCTAGTGGTCGTACAGTGCGACTGTCGAGCAAGAGGTCCTGGGTTCGATTTCCAGGTCGAGCAAATTTCGCCTCTAGCTCAACAGTCGACCTTTACGACCACTCGACCAACGAGGCAGCTAAACTACTTGGTAACTAAATGTTATATAACTATTTTAACTTATATTTACTTTTATCAATTACTGGTTATAGAATAGAATAGAATATTTATTTGTAAATGTAGGTATGTTACAGTTAGTTATACAGGTGTTCAGTCTTATGTTAATATATATATATATATATATATGTATATTATGTTAAGTTATATATTATACAGATCGTTTCAACTACCTTACAGTGGCGTAGCGTGGGTATTTGCCGCCCGGGGCTGTCTGGAAACTTGCCGCCCCCTTTTCTAGTAGTATAAAAACGACGTGGCACTTGATGCCGCCCCCTTTCATTTGCCACCCGGGGCCATGGCCCCTTTTGCCCCTCCCCCCCCCACGCTACGCTACTGCTACCTTATCAGCTATTCGAGAACTTAAGAATACTTCAACTTACCAGGAATGAGGACGGTATTCGATTCCGCGACCATGGTATCCAGCCAGCCATGGATCAGGACGATAGTCGGCCTACTGGCCTGGAAATAGGTGGTAGGAAGCCATGCAGTGTCACCCAGTAGGATAAGTTGGCTCACGGAAGGGTTCTGTCTGGAAAATTAATATGATAAAGATAAAGATTAATAAATGAGCTGTGGTAGCCTAGCGGTGTGACCAGTGGACTGAGATGTCAGAAGTCTCGAGTTCAAACCCAAGGCACGCACCACTGACTTTTCGGAAGCTATGTGCGTATTTATCACATGCTCAAACGGTGAAGGAAAACATCGTGAGGCAACCTGTATGCTTGAGAGATTTTCTCGATGGCATGTAATGTCTGCCAACCCGCAGTAGGCTAGCGTGGTGGACTTGTGTAATCCCTCTCGAATGAGAGGAGACCCTTGCCCAGCAGTGGGAAAATAATGATGATGAGGAAAGATAAATTTGTAATATGAGTGGATTACAATACAGAGATATGCATGCAATGGGGTTAAATATTTTCGAGCTAACTTTTACTGTATTTATTATTATTAATTTAGTAAATTATGCATAAAAAATCATCACGGGCACGGGATCTCCTCTCATTTGAGAGGGATTAGGCAATAGTCCACCACGCTAGCCTACTGCGGGTTGGCAGACATTACGTGCTGTCGAGTAAATCTCTCAAGCATGCAGGTTTCCTCACGATGTTTTCCTTCACCGTTAGAGCATGTGATAAATACATAAAAAAAATATAATTTCAATTAATTATGGTATTTCAACCACTAGGCAACTGGACGACTAGTGTAAATAAATGCTCAGACCTAGTAAACAGATGGTACGTGTTCTCAACATCAGGGTTGAATCTGGCGGCTTCAGACAGGTCACTGGTCTTGGCCCAAAGGTCCACCAGGTGGGCAGCGCCGTCTGGACCCTGGATGTACTGGTAACGGAGGCCATCATCCAGTTTTCTGAGCACGGGATCATGGGGTACAGCTGGGGGAAAAGACACCAATCAAATCAAAAGGTTTTTAGGTCTGTTATTTATATGTATATTTATATTGGCAACACTGTTTTGTTCATTTCCTGCTCATGTATACCTAGCCTCTTACTTATTCTCTTTTATTATGATGGATTATGATAGCTTTCATAAAACTACCACAAAAATACACAAAACACTTTAAAGGAAACCAATTCCTTTCAATTCATTTAAAAGAGTATCTATGGAGTTTCTTGCCGGCTCTTCTCCATAAGACCTACTTCTTGAAACCGTGCAACTAGTTTGACAATTCAAAAGCAAGGAATATTGATCTGTTTGAGTTTAAAGGCTTATAATATAAGTTATTATACACACATATTTGTAGGAGGTAGGGCATAGCGAGATTTCTCGCTCAAACTTAGCTGCCAGACTGGGGAGGTACCTCCGCCAGACAGAAGACCGCAGTGAATCAACAATAGTTGTCTTTCTGCGAGTGAGTAAGGTTACCAGAGCTCATTCGGGGAGTGACTATTCTGACAGCATGGGAATTCCGTTTGCTGTCAGTTCAGTAACTCCCTATTTTAAGAAACCTGAACGGTTTCTGAGGGGTTTAGCAACGCATTTGCAAGCCTCTGGTGTTGCAAATGTCCATGGGTGGCGGTCATCACTTAGCATAACGTGAGCCGCCTGCTCGTTTGCCCCATTATCACCATAAAAAATATATATAATATTATGTAGGTACTTTGCCTTAAGTTAAAAATACCTATAATTATAATATTCTTATCGTTGCAAAAGATATAGGATTATAATTATGATAAATATTTTTACAGTTCTTTGTGTTTTGATAAAACGTCTAGATAATTCGATTATCTTGCATTTATACCTACAAGGAGATCATCTAAAATCACATGATAACGACCCCTATTATATCATCATCATCATCAACCCATTAATGTCCCACTGCTGGGCACGGGTCTCCTCTCAATTGAGAGGGATTAGGCGGGTTGGTAGACTTCACATGCCATCGAGAATTCTCTCAAGCATGCAGGTTTCCTCACGATGTTTTCCTTCACCGTTTGAGCATGTGATAAATACGCACATAACTTTCGAAAAGTCAGTGGTGCGTGCCTTGTGTTTGAACTCGAGACCTCTGAGATCTCAGTCTTTTGGTCACACCACTCGGCTACCACAGCTTACATTTACATTATATCACCAACAGTGCCGTATTAAGGTAACTGGATTCTCTAGACAATCTTGGGTAGTAGGCCCAAAAAAAAAATGCTCGTCCCACAAGACCAAGACCTCCGGCCTCCATGAGCTGTGGCCGACTAGGGGAGTCCGCCGCCCGACCCGATAATGGCCCGAAGTAGGCGGCGCGCGTGTTCGTCACACGTCCGCCTGCGCGGAGGATGCGAGGCGAGCTATGCCTCGCTCCTAGCCGGGGTCCAGCGGTAAGAGCTAGACCGAAGCCCGCCGGGATTGTGGTGCATGCTTTTGCGAATCCTATGGCCCCGGCAATAGGGTTGATGACATTGACGGGTGCGGTTTTTTAGTCGGTAAATGCTTAGGCTGAGTCGCCTCCCCAGGCGATGGTATGGTCAGTAAAGGATTTCTCCGCACATAAAAAAAAGGATTGGTAACATATTGCAGTAGAAGACAACAGGCTTTTAAAATAATAAATAATACCTGCAACTGCAGCCAAGCCGGTGAAAAATAACACTACAGCCTTCATGATGGTTGAAGAAGGATTAAAAATATTTTGATTAAACTGCAGCTATTTAATCATAATAACACTACTGCTGTTACTTACGCTAAGAACTTTAGCGATAAATATCGATAAATTTCAAATTATCTCTGTGTAGGTAAAGGATTATTTGTTATATTTAATCTGTGGGATTATATTATACTTGGATTACCCCCGGTAAACAACTTATATTTTTGCCAACCACCAGCAAACGTTGAAACATTTATTGGCACGTTGAAGTCCCGAAAAGAATGGAGATCTTCTGTTAGAATGGAGACCTCGAGGACTACCACAGATGAGATGGAAGGATGACATCAAAATAGTGGTGGGCACCAAGTGGATCCTAATTGCCCAAGACAGATTGATAGATTGTTTATTTCTATAAATAGATCTTTTTAAAGACACTTTTACAAGTCATGTGTATCATTATTTTATGAACTAGATGCATTTCCGGCATCTCCTAACCGACGACCCCTGAGAAGAAATGCCCAAACAAACTCAGAGAATCATGGTCTCTTTTAAAGTCCAAACATTTTTGTTCATAGTATGTGAGCCTGACGATGTAGGTTAAAGTCTGAGATGGCGTTTTGAAGAAAGCACCAGTGCAGCTTTGAGTTGACCTGTACATACTGATAGTACGCATACGTCAGCCGTGTAGCTCAACCATTATTGAGGGAGTAAAGTGGAGGCCTACACCAAGTATTTGGTCAATGAAGGCTAGAGAAGAAGAATTAAATATTCTACAAAGTGCTGCCATCTCCACCGATTCTTTCCATCCGTCCGTGAGCGGCTGGAGAGGACTTGGTTGGAGGTGGACCACTGCGTTGCCCAATTCTTTACAGGACACGGCAACTTTAAATGTATATTGTTTTTATTTAAGCTTGTTTCCTCACCACTGTGTCCATGTTCATTAATAACTGTGAATAGGAGTGTAGTCTATGGCAAAATGAAGGCAATATTATGCTTGGTAGTTTTTTTATGGTGATAAGGGGGCAAACGAGCAGGCGGTTCACTGATGGTAAGTGATCACCGCCGCCCATAGACATTTGCAATAGCAGAAGGTTTGCATATGCGTTGCCAACGCCTGCAGATACCGTTAATGTTTCTTAAAAATAGGGATTACTAAACTGACAGCAAATGGAATGTCCATGCTGTCAGAATAGTCACTCCCCAACGAGCTCTGGTAACCTTACTCACTCACAGAAATATGACTATTGTTGATTCACTGCGGTATTCTGTACTTCCCCAGCAGCTCAATTTGAGCAAAATTACCTAACTCTCAGAATGGTAGTTTGCAAATTATATCTGGGGTGATTTACTACTCGGACCTTGTTGCGACTAGGATGAATTTCTGTGCGTTTAAGCGTTTTTGCCATACCTATAATTGGAATCAGATATAATAGCTCACATTATTAGGACCCATAACTCATTAATTTGTCATCCGTGGTGCCTGGCAACTGAATTGAGAAAAAGAATTTTTGAAATCGGGCCCGCACTTTTTGGGTTTATTTAAGTAGTACAAACATACAAAAATACAAATAATAAATTTTTTTTTTTTCGTCGTGCGGAGTTGCTGGACTTCCATCGACCGCGTCCCCGGGTGGTGGATAGGGGAATGCCCCTCAGATATGAGAGGTACTGGGGAAATCAAATACCCAGCGCGAACCAAAACCAGTAGGCATGGGCGTGCCTTAAGTCTTGTAAGACGCGGCCTAGGGGATCATACCCCAACAGAAAATACAAAGCTGTGGATCAGCTAAAATCATGAAATGGCGGAATTAAAAACTAAACTACCCCAGGAGGGTACCATTGACAATGGAGAATCCCTCCCTGATCGCTGTCCTCCAGGACAGAGATCAGGCAGCCCCTCGGATTCTGGGGGGGGCAAATTTCGCTCTAATAATAACAATAAAACACTTACTCAGCAGATCTTCCATAGAGGAATGTTTACCAACAGACTAAGGTCAAACTCTTATAGTGGGCCTTACCCACAGGCGGAGGAAATTGCATCTAATGCACAAACCATCGAGCTAGACTGCAGTCAACATGCTAATAATAGCGACACACAAGGATGGCAAGAAGTGAATAATCGCAAAAGACTGAGAAACAGTCCAGAAAAAACGTTACGCATCCAGAAACAGACCAAACTTAGTTATTGGTTGGCTGCCCCAGTAGCAACATCAAACAGTTTTGCTGAACTCGAAACTGCTGGTCAACCAAAAACTATGGAACAAGTAATCCATCAGTCAGTTAAACCCCCACCTTTCTTCATTGACAAAGTCAGCAATATACAGCCCTTGTCTATAATGTTACAAACTGTAGCCCCTGGAGATTATGAAATCAAAATTTTACAAAGTGAAAGAGTTAAAATCCAACCCAAATCCCCCGAATCATACTCAAATATATACAAAGAACTCAAAAATAGAAATACTGAGTTCTTCACATACCAACCAAAACAGGAAAGAAGCTTCAGAGTAGTACTAAAGCGCATTCACCCCTCAACTAGCACTGACGAAATAAAAGAGGCCTTAGAAGAATTAAACCATAGACCCAACAACATTTGGAATGTTAAAAACCATAAAACAAAGAAACCTCTCCCTATATTCTTCATAGACTTACAACCCAATCCTAATAACAAGGACGTTTATAGTATCAAATCATTGTTAAACTGCCGTGTAGAAATTGAACCTCCAAAACCAAAACGAGAAATTCCTCAATGCTCCAATTGTCAGCAATACGGACATACACAAAAATTCTGCCACAGAGAACCCAGATGTGTGAAATGTGCTGAGGCCCATCATACAAGAAACTGTCCTAGGAAGGAACGTTCTGACAAAGTGAAATGCATACTCTGTGAAGGGAATCACCCGGCCAATTATAAGGGCTGTACTGTATTTAAAGAACTGCAGTATATAAAATATCCAAATACTCATCCTAATAGACAAAAGGTTAAGAGACCAGAAAGACCTGTAACTATCATCGAAGAAAGTCAAACAAAAGCTGAGTGTACTGGCCCAAGGAAGTCTTACGCAACAACCGTGGGTCGATAAGTGATAGTGACTTTTAGAAATAACTAGCTGATGCTCGCAGCTTCGCCCGCGCAATTTAATACTAATTTCTCCTCCTCATTTCGCCCCCGTTTCCATAGAATAAATAAATAAATATATATAGGTGATCCACTATGTGTATAGCGACGTCTATGTCGCTACATAGCAACAACGTACATAGCAACGGAGAAGCTATCAAAACTGACATGACACATCGAACGCGATAAAGAGCTGTGGTAGCTTAGTGTGATGATTTTTTTACGATTACTCCTAAAATATTCGTTTATTAAAAGTTGCCTATGTGTTAATCCAGGTAATAAACTATTTGTATGCTAAATTTCATTCAAATCTGTTAAGCGGTTTTTACGTGAAAGAGTAACAAACATCTATACTTACAAACTTTTACGTTTATAATATTAGTAGAATAGCGACTTAGAATAATAATCAGTTTTTTTTATATTAATAATCATAGCTTTACATTATTTATGTATAGAAGGTTGCGACGATAAAATGACACGGAAAATGAAATCAAAGTCGATGCAAAAATAGTGTATAATATATTTATTTCAATTTTATTGCTTCTTAACCGCGTGAGAACGGCGGGGCAGCGTTCGTCTCCAAATAGTAAACTCCAGATTGTCTGTGAACAAAAAGCACACATTTTAACTTAATAGTTTTAAATGTGGGTATTGTCGACATTGTCCCATTGTTGGGCATGGGTTTTTTGTCAAGTTGTAAGTTGTTGTTATTTTGAAATTTAATTTAAACTAACTTAATGGTGAGATTTGATTATATATTTTTATTAGGGACAACAATTGCACAATTTTCTTACATTTTACAATTTTATCAACATATTATTCTAAATTTTAAACATAACTTTAGAGAATAAAGAATTAAATTACCTAAATAGAAGCGAATTATGTTCAATGAAATACTTAAACTTTTAGTCTATTTGAAACATACGAACAATAGGTCAAAGTTAAGTTCGAAGTAAAAGTCGAAGTAAAATTAGAAGTCAAAGTCGAAGTAAAAAATCGAAGTCAAATTAGAAGTTAACATCATAAATCACACAAATACAATTTATCACATCCTATCTCACTCACCTATCACTTCATCACTTCAAAGCATAAACTTAATATTGTAATTAATGTATTACAATACCAAGTATTCCTTTTTTTTTCAGAACTAGTACACCAACATTATATTTTTTTTTATGGTGATAAGGCGGCAAACGAGCAAGCGGCTCACCTGATGGTAAGTGATGACCGCCGCCCATGGACATTTGCAACACTAGAGGCTTGCAAATGCGTTGCGAATCCCCTTAGAAACCGTTCAGGTTTCTTACAATAGGGAGGTACTGAACTGACAGCAAACGGAATTCCCATGCTGTCAGAATAGTCACTCCACCAAAGAGTAGAGTATTATTGTTGTTACACCAAAGAGTAACTATTGTTGATTCACTGCGGTAGGTACTTCCCCAGTGGGGCTGCTCAATTTGAGCGAGAAATCTCGCTATGCCCTACCTCCTACAAAAATTTAAGTTTTATCAATATTTTACTCACCCGGTCTTAGGAACAAGTCCTCCCATCCTCAGATTGCCCCACAGCATACAGTTAGATGTCATCGCGGTCACATAGGATGCGCAGCGGCGACCTGTAAACCCTCCCGTGGTCAGGGATTCCGCCAAGTAGTAGTAAGACCTGAAAAGCATAGATAATACCATCATCATCATCATCAACCCATTATTGTCCCACTGCTGGGTACGGGAATCCTCCCATTTGAGATGGAATGGGCTATAGTCCACCACGCTAGCCTATTGCGGGTTGGCAGACATTACATGCCATCGAGAAATCAAATCATCAATCATATCATAAATATCATCATAAAATTACAAATTACAAGAAAAAGGCGCAGGTAAAAGCTAGACTACATTATATATAAAAGGAGAAACTGACTGACTGACTGATATATCAACGCAGGGCCTAAACTATAAGGGTTAGAAACTTGAAATTTTGCACAGGGTTTCCTTTTATAACTTAGGGGAGCACTAAGAAAATATTTTTGAAAAATCGAAGTCAGTATGAAACTTTGCCGTTTTTGAGTTTATTCGAATGATTTTTATTCCTTTTAATTGTACATGGAAGAAGTCGCGGGAAGCTAGTTTAGCATGAAAAACCTACCTAGCATGATCACACTCCTGGGAGTCACATCCAGGCATATCAGTCCCACCGTTGGGGTAGAAATCCACTTGCCCTAAGTCTGATATGAAGCCTAGGACTCCGGCATTTGTGTGGATAACTTCGGTGTAGCGTCCATCATCAGATCGGAACCTCTCATCATTGGTGATCCAGCCAGGAAGAGCTGCTTCTAAAGCTGAGAACAAGAAAAATAATTTATATACTCTTGCTAATCTATATGTAGCATCTAAATAGTATAATCCTACGTTTTACACACACACACACACACACACACACACACACATACACGCACACAGACATACACACACACACACAGACACACACAAAGTTTAATTGATTAAAGGATTAATAGCTGTATGCATAGCTTGTATTACAGTATTTTTTAGGTAATTCTGAACTGTGAGGACACTAGCTTCTGCAACACAGTCCTCACTAGTGCAGGAGTTAGGGAAATCTTATTATTTGTAACGAATGATTGTGTCCAATAAAGAATTATTATTATTATTATTTTATATTACGGCTAGCAGTTTTGCAAAACCGCATCGTTTCGTAATGCGGCGTTGCAACAATTAGCCGGATTGTGATTGCGATCCGTTCGTCAATAAGGTGGCCCCACGTTTAGCAATTTGAGCGAGGAATCGGGCTATGCCCTGCCTTTCAAGCGTAGTATAGTACGGAGCATTCAAGCAAGTCCAAGCCTTTTTTTTAAGTGTGGAGAAATCCTTTACAGACCGTCCCGCCGCCTGGGGAGGCGACGGTGTGTGTCGGACTCCGCTCAATGTGAGCGTTTACGGACTAAGAAAACCGCACCCGTCAACGCCACCAGCCCTATTGCCGGGGCCATGGGATTCGCAAACATGCACCACGACCCCGGCGGGAAGCAAGTCCAAGCCTGTTCTTACCGGTGATGTAAGGGATCCTTCCACCGAGGTTCCTGCCGATGATGCCAGCCTGATGGGCGCCGATGCTGTGGCCGATAATGTGGTACATCTCCGAAACGGCTCCGGTCACAGAGTTCAGCCAGGTAATGAAACGGGCTACACTTTCACCTGAAAACAATTGGTTTTGTGATTGACAACAAAAATAGTTCATCCAGTTCCGTCCTAATTCATCTCATTTCATTCCATTCCATGCAAATAAAACTCGCAGATTTTATTTATTAAGGCTTTAGTAAATGGAACGCATTCCAATCGACTTCATCCCATTTCCTCCCATTGCATCCTGTTACATCTCATTGCATCCCATCAATGCAAATAAGATTTGTGATTGGCGGGTTAAACGAGGACTATTAAGGCTTTAGTTTTTCATCTTATAATTTTTTTTTATTTAATCATATTTTAATGTAATAATACCTACCTGAGGTTATGGTGTTGGCGACAGCAGACACATAGTTGATGGTGTCAGCGCCGGCGCTCCAGTCCACCACGATGACATTCACATCCTCAGCTGACAGGAAAGCTGCAAAGAAAACATGTATTTTAGTCAAAGTCGCAGTCAAAGTGAAAGTCGAAGTCACATGCAAATTTGTATGTGAAGTATGCATTTTGACGACCTGATTGACGCAGTGGCTGAGCGATCGGCTTGTGCGTCACGGGTTGCGGGTTCGATCCCCGCACGGAGCAAATATTTGTACGTTCTACATTTCTACTTTTTTCATTTATTCCGGGTCTGGGTGTTTGTGTATGTGAAAATTGGTGTTTGAACGCACCCAAGACACAGGAAAAAATCCTAGTATGGGGCACCGATTTAAAAAAAGAAAAACAAATTGAACTTCAATTATTACTTCAAAGACACTATCGAGGTTTTTCCCAAACGAGTAACGTATGGGCTTTTTCCAAAACAGAGTGAAATGCCGGCAACAAGCGACCGATACCACTGGTGTTGCAATTGTCCATAGGCTACGGTCAATGGGTACCATCAAGCGGGCTGAAAGCTGTTTTTTACCCACAGTCAAAGTTGAAGTTAAAGCCAAACGTATTGATTTGAATTATGGAAAATTAAAAGGTATTTTTCGATAACCAAAAACAAGCTGCACAGTTGCGAGAAGAAGTATTGTCAAGAAGTGGTTTTTATACAGAAATATTGTCAAAACAAATAAATTACTCTTTAGGTATCATCATCATCATCATCATCAGCCTATATTCGTCCACTGCTGGACGTAGGCCTCCCCTAGTGAACACCATAGAGCTCTTTAGGTATATTAACTTTCAATATTAGATAGAGGAATGATGTGATAAGAAAACGTTGTGGTGTGACAGACGACGTAGTGACAAAAATATAGAAGAATGTACTTGATGATACGATGGTTTGGGAATGTTGAGAGGATGATAGGTGACTGACGAAAGGAATTTATAAGGCGGATGTCAGTGGAAACGCCGGGAGGGAGCGCCCTAGAATGACATACACAGACATAATTGGTGAATTCCTTCAATAAGGTGCGCAGTACTCGTAACCGGCGCGCGTGCATGACGAGATGTATGATTGTGGACGAGGCAACAGTAGTATGCAGGGACCGTAGCGCGTGGTATTCCGTATTTTCTGCCTACCCCCATGGGAAAAATTCGTGAGTGTATATATGTATGTTTGTAACTGTTAATATACTTACCAGGTACCAGAACTAGGTTGAACATTGAGGATACATTGACTCTCCATCCATGCAACAAGACGATTGTTCTTCTGGCAGGGTTGTAGTTCGTGATGCCGAGAAGACCTTCATTCCCCACAAGCATGGGCTGGCTGACGTCAGGGTTTTGTCTAGAAAAGACCATGATAGATTTGAAATACTCCCATTTTATACCAGTCACCAGTGCTGAAGCTTTTTTAAGCATACGGCCTGCTTTGTGGTGAGCTGTTACTGTAGCCTATACACGTTTGCAACACGAGAGGTGTCGCTTGCGCGTTGTCGACCATGGGCGTATCTAGACTTTTCCAGTCTGATATTAAAATACTTTTCGTCCATGAACCAGTTCGGTGAAGGTCGTAGTTAAGGGGATTTTAGACTTAAAAAAGTATTTGTAGAACCTTTTACCTAGTGAATAGATGGTAAACATTCTGCCTATCAGGATTATATCTTGCAGCCGCAGACACATCGCTGGTCTTCATCCAGAGGTCTACCAGGTGGAGACCACCATCAGCAGCATCCACATATTGGAAGCGTAGACCATCGTCCAGCTTCCTGATGACTGGGTCATAAGGCAGAGCTGAAAAGACAGAAAGATAATCACCATCATCACCCATTATTGTCCCACTGCTAGGCACGGGATTCCTCTCATGTGAGAGGGATTAGGTTATAGTCCACCAGGCTAGCCTACTGCGGGTTGGAAGACTTCACACGCTATTGAGAAAATCTCTCAAGCATGCGGGTTTCCTCATGATGTTTTCTTTCACCGTTTGAGCATGTGATAAATACGCACATAATTTCCGAAATTATTTAAAATATTATGATTATTTTTCAATGGTGCCTTGGGTTTGAACTCGAAACCTTCGACACCTCAGTCCACTGGGCACACCACTAGGCTACTACAGCTAACAAAGATGATAATAATAATAATGATTTATTTTTCCAAAAGTTGTACATTAACCACTTACAAAATTAAGATAGAGATAGACAGTTTCTTGTCGGTTCTTCTTCATAAAACCTACTTCTTGGAACCGTGCAACTAGTTTTAACAATTCAAAAGTAGATGTAATATTGGTCTAATTGAAATGACACATTTGAATTTGAAGATAAACTTTGTAGATAAACTAAATGAATTGTTCCGGAATAAAATGACTAGATTTTGAACCGTAGTTTCTACATTAAGATTAAATTAAAGAAAAAGATAGCAAGGTATTTATCACTGTTGAAAGAATAAGTTGCTACATTCTACATGGTCGGCAACGTGCGAGCAACACGTCTGGTGTTGCAAACGTCTATAGGCTACGGTAACCGCTTATACCGTCAGGCGAGCCAGCTTGTTTGCCAAAAATCTACCTCAATTATTGTGATAAATGTTGCTTTTTATTCGTAAAACTAGCTGTTCATATATAACAGTTCTACGCAGAGAAAAGAATATTAACTATTTAAGAATTATTTTAAAATATTTTACCTGATACAACAGCTAAAACGCAAAATATAGACACACTTTTAATCATGGCTGATGATGGAATAACAATTGATTTTGAGCAAGTCTATTTTATCAATTCCTTTTAATAATTATCTTCCTAAGCCACTGATAACTCGGTGTTATAGAAGAAATCAATGCGATTATAATAACGTTAGTTGAGATTTGAATGACTGAGGACTGTCCGCCTTACAGAAGACCAACAAAAGTCACTCCCCCAACGAGCTCTGGTAAACTTACTCACTCGCAGAAACACAACTATTGTTGTTTCACTGCGGTCTTCTGTAAGGCGGAGATAGTTCCTCAGTCGGGCAGCTCAGTTTGAACGAAAAATCTCGCTATGTCCTACATCTCATAAAATGAACTCTTCATTATCGAGTGGTCACCACGTACTGGAAGACGCAGCGTGGGCAGGCCCCCGGCAAGGTGGACCGACGACCTGGTAAAGGTCGGTGGAATCCACTGGATGCGGGTGGCGCAGGACTGGTTGTCGTGGCGATCCTTGGAGGAGACCTATATCCAGCAATAAATAAATAAATATTCCTGGACATTATGACATAGCGCCATCTAGTTACGAGCAACGACGCTTGTGTTTCGGATACTAGTCGGTTGATATACTACATATATAATTATTTTTTTGTAAATTTTTTATTTTCCTATAAATACATACATATTATACATCCATGACTCGGATACAAATATTTATGCTCATCACACAAACATTTGTCCCTACCGGGATTTGAACCGAGACCCATAGCACAGAAGGCAGTGTTAACTACCGCTGGACAAATTGGGTCGTCTATAGGTAGACTAGAAAAGTATTATTATTGGGCTTTCTATGAAATTCTCAGTAGCAGCTCGTAGTTTGGATTCGTGCCCGGTTAATGGCAATAGGCTCGCCCCCTATTACATGGGACCTAACACATACCGGTGAAATGTGGGTGTACATAAGTACACCTCTGCCTAACCCATCAGGAACGACAGGCGTGATGGTATGTTATATGTTTATCGCCGCAATGATTCTACATTTCCTGATCATCGTATGATGTGAACGTAAATAAAATACTCGTTATCAATTTATCGTGTAATTAATATAAATCCATTGATGTTATCTTTTAATCTGTTATGATATAATTATTGTTTGCAATATTAGTAATTGTAATTGTGTTTTGGACAAAACCTTTTGTTTTAACTCCTGTAGCTCCTCCATCACCAATCCATTATTGTCCCACTTGTGGGCACGGGTCGCCTCTAATTTTATAAGGATTAGGCTATAGTCCACCACGCTAGCCTACTGCGGGTTGGCAGACTTCAGACGCTATATTTTAATCTATCACGCTACATATTAATGTTATCTTTTAATCTATCATTATATAATTATTATTTGCATGAATATTAATGGTAATGTGTTTTCTTTTGGACAAACTTTTCCGACTTTTAGAAGTCACCATCATCAACCCATTAATGTCCCACTGCTGGGCACGGGTCACCTCTCAATTGAGTGGGATTAGGCTGCAGTCCACCACGCTAGCCTACTGCGGGTTGGCAGACATCACATGCCATCGAGAATTCTCTGAAGTATGCAGGTTTCCTCACGAAGTTTTCCTTCACCGTTTGAGCATGTGATAAATACGCACATAACTTGCGAAAAGACAGTGGTGCGTGCCTTGGGTTCGAGACCTGTGACATCTCAGTCCACTGGTCACACCGCTCGGGTACCACAGCTCTTACCTACACAATCATCCATAGAGCTCCATAAAAACAAGACCACGGCGAAGTTGGATTTCATAAGTCAAATTCAAAAATATCATTTATTCAAAGTAGGCCAAATTTCATTGTCTCTCTTTGAACATCGACAATAAAGACAGCCCCCAAAAACGCCCGCCCTTCACCGCTTCCTAGTGTTTGTGCTGGGAAGAAGAAGCGGCGCAACAAACTCCCCAGCAGTTCCACAACAGTGAGGTTTTTAAGGCATTTTCTGCCTCGCACCACCGCTCTGTGGAACCAGCTGTCGCCGGCGGTCTTTCCGAACCGTTACGACGTGGGTACCTTCAAGAGGAGAGTATATTCTTTCTTGAAAGGCCGGCAACGCATTTGCACGTCCTCTGGTGTTGCAGATGTCCATGGGCGGCGGTAATCACTTACCATCAGGTGAGCCTCCTGCCCGTTTGCCCCCTTATTTCCATAAAAAAAAAACTCCCTAGCAACACATTAAACGAACATAAATCAATACATTTTCAATTGTTCTACACAGTCCTTGTTCCATGCTTCTATACAAATATTATAAATGCGAAATTGTGTTTGTCTGAATGTAATGAGATGGTTTGGGCATGTTGAGAGGATGAATGATAGGCGACTAACGAAAGGAATTTATGCGGATGTCAATGGAAACGCCGGGAGGGGGCGCTTTAGAGGGACATACACCGACCTAATTGGTGAACTCCTTCAAAAAGGTGCGCAGTACTCGTAACCGGCGCGCGTGCATGACGAGATGTATGAATGTGGACGAAGCAAAATGATATGCAGGGACCGTAGCGCGTGGCATTCTGTAGTTTCTGCATACCCCCATGGGAAAAAGGCCGTGAGTGTATGTATGTATGTATGTGTATGTCTGTTTGTTACCTCTTCACGCTTAAACCGCTGAACAGATTTGTATGGGTAAGGAGGGAATTTATATCACGCGGAAGAAAGAAAGAAAGAAAAGAAAGAAAACTTTTTGGTCTCGCAAACACATATAAATATTTAAAGAACAAAAAGAAAAAGAAAATAACAGTAATGATACAATATGAAATTTAAATTAAACAAAAAAATAATATTAATAATATAAAAAGTTTTCTTAAGAAAGACATAGAATAGTTTTGATCCCGGAAATATCCCCTTGAAAGGGTGAAATGGGGTTTGAAAGTATATGTGTGGATATGATAACTTCTTAAAAACGGGGATAAATAAATAAACAGATTAATGAAAATATTAGTTTAATTTAAAATAAAAAAAACCCTGACACATTTTGTGGCAGCCATCTTGGACCGACTTTCATCAAACAATAGCTAAGACCACTCACGACTAACTCAACTTATAAAGAAAAAAAAACAGGCCGAATGCGAACCGGACTCGCGCACGAAGGATTCCGTAGAAAATTAGGCAAAAAATTGCGTTTCTTGTATGGGACCCACCCTTAAATATTTATTTTATTTTGTTTTTAGTATTTGCTTTTATAGCGGCAACAGAAATACATAATTTGTGAAAATTTGAACTGTCTAGCTATCGCGGTTCTTCAGATGCAGCCTGGTGACAGACACACGGACGGACAGACGGCGAAGTTTTAGTAATATGGTCCCGTTTTAACCCTTTGGGTACGGAACCCTAAAAAAAAACAAAATCAAAATCGATTCATACGTTCGGGAGCCACGATGCCACAGACACACACACATACACATAGACACAATCAAACTTATAACAAACACCTCATCGTTTTAGCGTCGAGGGTTAAAATAGTAAATTGGATATAATTAGTAATTACTAATTTTACATAGCCGAAGTCGCGATATTAGGTATTATATCCAAATATATATAACTCAAAGGTAACTGACTGACATAGTGATCTATAAACGTACAGCCAAACCACTGGACGGATCGGGCTGAAATTTGGCATGCAGGTAGATGTTATGACGTAGGCATCCGCTAAGAAATGATTTTTGAAAATTCACCCCCTAAGGTACCCCCTTAGGGGGTAAACGGGGGTGCAAAGTTAATATGAAACTTTTATTTTTTTAGTTAAATTGCACGCGGACGAAGTCGCGGTAATCGGCTAGTCTATAATAATAATTATCAAACGTAGTTATGTGACTAATATATTATTTCAACAAACACCTGTGATATTTCAAAGATAAAATAAAAACACCTGTTTTACGTCACAATACTTGCCGAAAAAAACGTGAACCATAATTACTATCATATTGAATATAACATAACATACCATATCACGCCTGTCGTCCCCGAAGGGTTAGGCAGAGGTGTACTAATGTACACCCACAATTCGCCGGAATGCTTATGTCCCATGTAATAGGGGGCGAGCCTATTGCCATCAACCGGGCACAAATCCAAACTCCTAACAGCTACTGAGAATTTCATCAACGACGGCTGATATTCAATATATGTATATACATTTTTTAAAATAAATTAGATAGTTTATGTAGAATTGTTGATACGTATTTATCACATGCTAAGACGGTGAAGGAAAACATCGTGAGGAAACCTGCATGCTTGAGAGATTTGTCTCGATGGCATGTGAAGTCTGCCAATCTACAGTAGGCTAGCGTGGTGGACTATAGCCTCATCGCTCTCAAATGTGAGGAGAGCCGAGCCCAGCAGTGGGACAATAATTAGGTAGATGGTCGTTGAAATAAAACTACTGATTTTTGGTTCTTTTCTTAATTTTATTCTACAAATTAGCCTGATGATAAGCGGTTACCGTAGCCTATAGACGTTTGCAACACTAGATGGAGTGTCACTCGCGCATTGCCGACCCTGTCGCAACCCTTTTATTGCATTTTTTAAGGATATCCAAAAAATAATGAGTACCTAAAACAATTTTTAAAATAGTGGATTTACTAATCTGACAGCAAACTGAATTCCCATGCTGTCAGAATAGTCACTCCCCCAACGAGATCTGATAACCTTACTCACTCGCAGAAACACAACTGTTGTTGTTTCACTGCGGTGTTCTATAAGGCGGAGGTACTTCCCCAGTCGGGCAGCGAGATTTGAGCGAGTATTCTCGCTATGCCCTACCTCTCTAAAACTATATTGTTAAAACGCCCGTCATAGAATGCTGCTAGTATAGTAAATATAATTTTATTAATACAGCTTTGTTTTGTCATGGTATTGATTTAATTTCGATAACTGATACGGGGAATGGAAACAAAATTTTGTTTTATCAAAAATGTATTTGAAGTAGTGAACATAAAAAATGAAGATTTTTATTGTTTTTTATTATATAGGTAAGTGAAAAACTGCATTATACAGAGATAAAGGTAACATACCATCACGCCTGTCGTCCCGGAAGGGTTAGGCAGAGGTGTACTAATGTACACCCTCATTTCGCCAGTATGTTTTAGGTCCCATGTAATAGGGGGCGAGCCTATTGCCATCAACCGGGCACGAATCAAACTCCGAGCTGAATGCTACTGAGAATTTCATAGAAAAACCAATTGTTTCTTTGCTCGACCTGAGTATTGAACCCAAGACCTCTTGCTTAGGAGTGGCACTCACGACCACTAGACTATATTACATAATATATCATCACGCTGGCACCCTAAGGGTATGGTGTGATATCTTTTGTAAATAGTAGTGTTAAAACTGCCAACAAATTGAAACAAAATTACTTTTTCTGGATTTTATCGCGGTATACGGTGTATACGGTGGAGCCATGGTAGCCTAGTGTGACCAGTGGACTGAGATGTCAGAGGTCTCGAGTTCAAACCCAAGGCAAGCACCACTGACTTTTCGGAAGTTATGTGCGTATTTATCACATGCTCAAACGGTGAAGAAAACATCGTGAGGAAACCTGCATGCTTGAGCGAGTCTGCCAACACGCAGTAGGCTAGCGTGGTGGACTATAGCCTAAACCCTCTCCATTGAGAGAAGACCCGTGCCCTGCAGTGGGAGATTAATGGGTTATTGATGATGATACGGTGTATAATTATCATTAAAATATCATTAACTAGGTTTTGCTCGCGACTTTGTCGTCGTAGAATGTAGTAATTGTATAGCTCAGCGGTAGTTAACGCTGCCTGCAGTTCTATGGGTCCCGCGCTCGAAGCCCGGTAGGGACGAATGTTTGTGTCATGAGCACCAACATTCAACATTTGTATTCGAGTCATGGATGTATCTATGTATAATAAGTACGTATTTACAATAAAAGTATTTATGTAGTATAATAATATCAACCATTTAGTATCCGTAACACAAGCCTCGTTGCTTAGCTCGGAACTGGATGGCACTGTGTTTAGTTATTTATACAATCTGCTTATTTATTTCACACTCTCCGCTTTTGAGGAATCAATCGTTCCCGTTTATAAACATCGACCACTCTTTTTACCCTATTAAGGAATGGTTTCGAGGACAAAAATTCTGTCTTATACCCTTACCTGAGGTTCAAATTATCTCCATACCAAATTTCATCTAAATTGGTTCTGAGTGACAATCAGACAGAAACATTCGAATTTATAATATTAGTTATCATCATCAACCCATTACTTTCCCACTGCTGGGCACGGGTCTCTTCTCATTTGACAGAGATAAGGCTATATATAGTCCACCACGCTAGCCTACTGCGGGTTAGCACACTGCACAAGCCATCGAGAAAATCTCTCAAGCATCCAGGTTACCTCACGATGTTTTCCTTCACCGTTTGAGCATGTGATAAATACGCACATAACTTCCGAAATGTCAGTGGTGCGTGTCTTGGGTTTGAACTCGAGATTTTTCACATCTTAGTCCATTGGTCACGCCACTAGGCTACCACAGCTCTCAATAATATAAGTATCCATACATAATCGTTAATTTCTTTTCAGTATGCCTCCAGCAGGAAATTTCAGGAGCACACCTGAGCACAACGACTGTACCTGAGCCGAGAGCTCACAATACCGACAATAATGTCAAACAGCTGTCAAAAACTGCACAGATAATTAATTTTGTCAATACCGTTTATAGCGACGGTCGAAAGAGCTTAAACAGAAGAGCGGGACACAATGGCATGCTTTAACATCATATTTCGGCTTTCATTTTCAATCTTTTGTCTTTAGTTTTCGGCTTTCGTATTTCGTATTTCAACGTTAGTTTTTCGTCCATCGTGTATCAACTTGCGTTTTTAGCTCTCCTCTGCTGTTTTTCGTTTTCGACTTTCCTCTTTCACCTATCGATTTCGGCCTCAAACAGCTGTGGTAAACTGTACAGATAATAAACTATTGTCAATAGCGTTTATAACGATGATTGAAAGAGCTTTACCAGAAGAGCGGGACACAATTTTAGACCACACCAAGGCATGCTTAAACTTCATATTTTGGCTTTCATTTTCAATCTTTCGTGTTTTGTTTTCGGCTTTCGTATTACGTCTTTCATCTTTAGTTTTTCGTCTATCGTCTTTCGTTTTTAGGTTAAGTAATTAGTATATACATACATACATACACTCACGCCTTTTTCCCATGGGGGCAGAAACTACAGAATGCCACGCGCTACGGTCCCTGCATACAACTTTTGCATTTTTTTTAATTAGTATATTTTTTTTGGTTTTCCATCTTTCAGCTTTTAGTTTTGTCTTTCGTCCTCAATCCTCCCTTAATCGTCTTTCTACTTTCAGTTTTTATCTTTCATCTTTGGTATCTTTAATAAAAATCGCCATCTTATTAATTTCTTACACTTACGCGAATATTAGACATTGAAATAAAACTACTTTTTACGGATTTTATCGCGGTATATTGATATTAATAAACCTAATATCAATAATAATTAAAAATGTAGGGTAGCTGTTAGTAATTATAACTTCTCTTAACACCTCAGTCTGCCCGTGACCATGGATGCTGTAAAGCATCCGAAACGTCGGGTTAAAATAATATCAATACAACGCGATAAAATCCGTAAAGAGCAGTTGAATTTCAATCACCATCCTATTTATTAATTTTTCACAGGTAATAATGATCCAGTCATCACACAAATCAGTCTTCACGATGCTGAACATTTTATCAGTAGAATGTTGGACCTTCAAGGAGGCAAAGACCAGGATGAAGACCGTATGCGAGCTCAAGAGAATGTCCGGTATTACCTCATAGACAACCCTGAGGTTCTGGAGAACTATTGGAAGAGGAGAACGCATAAACAGCGGTAAACATAATCGTCATCATCAATCCATTATTGTCCCACTGCTGGGCATGGTCTCCTCTCATTTAGGACGGATTAGGCTATAGTCCACCACGCCTCGAGAAATTTCTCAAGCATACAGGTTTCCTCACGATGTTTTCCTTCACCGTTTGAGCATGTGATAAATACGCACATAACTTGCGAAAAGTTAGGGGTTCGAACTCGAAACCTCTGACATCTCAGTCCACTGGTCACACCGCTAGGCTACCACAGCTCTTGCTACGGTAAGGAAAGTAAGGAAAGGTACGGATCTATGGAGTTTCTTGCCGGTTCTTCTCCATAGAACCTACCTTTTGGAACCGTGCAACTAAATTCAATTTAATTCGACAATTCAAAAGTACCTGTATTGGTCTAATTGAAATAAATGATTTGATTTGATTTTGATTTGTACTCATCATCTTTCATTAACACTATGACGATGGCAAATAAGCTCACAGCCCGTCTGATGGTAAGCGGTTACCGTAGTCTATGGATGATTAAAACACAAGAGGCGCGTTGCCGACCCTGTGAAAACCCTTTCACTCCGCTTATGAAAGAATCCAAAAAGAAAGGAGTGTTTTCGGGTTCTCAAGAAGTACTAAACTGACAGCGAACAGAATTTCCATGCCGTCAGAACAGTCACTCACGGTTCTCCTTTCATTTTAGAGGGATTAGGCTATAGTCCATCAAACTAGACTAGTGCGGATTGGTAGACGTCACACGTATTGAGAAAATCTCTCAGGCATGTAGATTTCCTCACGATGTTTTCCTTCACCGTTTGAGCCAATGATAAATTTGCATTCTGAAAAGTGGTGACTGCCTTGGATTCGTACTTGAGACGCTACTAGTCTATCAAAACATCTTCATAAAGATTTGATATTTGTTACAGACGACCCTCTCGCGAGTCTTTTGTCTCTGTCATTGACCATGGTGGTCCCAGCTCGCTAGAAAGAGAAAGAAATCATGTTGTACGAAGATATGTAAAAAATCGCAGTTTTGATGACTGTAAGTGTTTTCTTTTTAATTATGGAAATAAGGGGGCAAATGGGCAGGGCTAACCTGATGGTAAGTGATCACCGCCGCCCATGGACATCTGTAGGGTATTAACATATATTTGATGAAACTACGTGATCAAATAAAAAATGAAGAGATTACAGGTTTCTGCCATAGCCCGAAGAATTACTAGGTATACTCAAGTGGCTTTGCGCAGGTCCATCCGTTTGAAGAATGGATAGCTGTGAGGGCTCGAAGGTTCTCAAGTGGCCACCGAGTTCCGATGTAAAGGTCTCCAACAAGGTTCATACATGTTATGGCAACCTAAATTGCTTTTAGTTATTTCTTTTACTTTCATAAATCATACGTTTCACATCGAACTGCACCAGTCTCATATTGACATTACATACATAAAGCATTGTAAAACAAAACCAACAATTTTGTATTTAATTTAAAAAGAGTATCTATGGAGTTTCTTGCCTTGCTTTCTTGGTTCTTCTCCATAAGACCTACCTTTTGGAACCGTGCAACTAAATCCAATTTAATTCGACAATTCAAAAGTACCTGTATTGGTCTAATTGAAATAAATGATTTCATTTGTATTGATTTTGATTTGTTGGTCAAAGACCTGAGGTAACTGGAAGCTGCTGGCTACTGGTGGCTCAGGACCGGTCGTCATGGCAATCTTTGGGATCTATTTCCAGCAGTGTACGACTTTCAACTAAAATGACGATCGAACTTTATTTGTACAAATGTTTTATAACAAACGTAATTGTAATTTTTTTTTTACATTTAGCTGAATGCTATAAATTGAAATAAAACTCAAATAAGACAACGTCTAGCTTTATTCCAATAATTATAATAATCTTAAATTATTCACCACAAACAAGAATAACAAAATAGACTTAAAACTAGTTTATAACATTTTTTTACTTTTGGTTGTGTGTATAAGCTAGCGGTGTGGCCAGTGGACTGAGATTTCAAAGGTCTCAAGTTCAAACCCACGCACCATTGACGTTTCGGAAGTTATGTGCGTATTTATCACATGCTCAAACGGTGAAGGAAAACATCGTGAGGAAACCTGCATGCTTGAGAGATCCCCTCGATGGCATGTGAAGTCTGCCAACCCGCAGTAGGCTAGCGTGGTGGACTACAGCCTAATCCTTCTCAAATGAGAGGAGACCCGTGCCCAGCAGTGGGACAATAATTATACACCTACTAGCTGACCCAGCAAACGTTGTTTTGCCACATTATAGGGGTTGGTGGACTACCCCTTACTTTTAGGGGGATGAAAAATAGATGTTGGCCGATTCTCATAGATACCGGATAAGCACAAAAAATTTCATCAAAATCGGTCAAGCCGTTTCGGAGGAGTATGGCAACGAAAACTGTGACACGAGAATTTTATATATTAGATATTACAGGTGCTTACGGATATCGCGGAATATTTATATTTATATCTTTATATATAAAAATGAATCCCTATTACCCTTGGTCACGGCATCACTCGTGAACGCCTGAACCGATTATGTTCAATTTTGGTAATGATAAAGACGGAACATTGGAGAAGGATATAGCTTTTTTATCAACTTACCACGTGGGCAGAGCCGTGGGTGGAAGCTAGTTATTTAATAATAATGTAATTGTTGCAGCTGATACCGAGACCGCATCGGACTATCGAGATAACAACGTCAATCATATGTCAAAATTATTGCCCAAGGTTGAAGAAAACAGAGGAGTTAATTTGCAATCACGCTTCCCTAATGAAGATGAAGAAATGACATACCGAAATAATGAAGGAACTTCATCAAAACGAATAAAAAAAGAAGGGAATCTAATTGGCTTAGATTGGCAGAAAGATGAATATTCTAATTTTGATGATAAACGGAATAAAGGCAGTGATGGTTTAAATAAGGATATTGAACCATCATATCTAAAGGGTGATGATTCTTGGAGTAAGATTAATGATGATGATGATGATGTAAAAACGAAGAAATCAGCTGAAGAAACAACACAATGGAAGAAGAAAGAAGATGAGTGGAATATAAAAGACGAAACTAAAGCAAAAAACATCGCCAAAAGATTTAAAAAGGTTTTGAATATTAAAGAAAATACTGATGGGAATGCAAGTAATGGACGCCAAAAAGATAAATACAATAAAGAAGATTTGGATAAAAAGAAAACAGATTCGAACAGCGATGATATTACAAATAAAAGAGATGAAGTGAAAGATGAAACGTACAAAAAGAAACAAAGTAAGATAAAAGACACAGGCTATGGCTGGAAGAAAGATATTTCTCACGAACACAGTATATACGCCGATAATTCAAAACCGACTACACGGAGAGAAAATGAATGGGATTCGAATGATAAGAAACTGAATCAGCATCCGTATAAAATTAGTACACACGATGATAGAGATAAAACGACAGAAGAATATGATAAGCATAGGCCAGATTGGGACAAAAAAATTGTCAATGACGATTATGATACTAAAAATAGAGACAATGATCGTCACAAAAAAGGTGGTCTGGAAAATAATAACGATAGTTGGAAAACAAATGACGGATATAAAAAAAGCAATGAATGGGATAAAAAAGAGAATGAGAGGGACAAAAACAATAAATGGGTCAACAAAGATGACAGAATTTCGAAATATAATGAACACAACAAAAGAGATAAGAAAGATGATGACTGGAAAACAAAAGATGATAAAAATGGAGAAGAAGAAGATCGTTGGAATAAAAGAAAAGATTTGGATAAAAAAGATACCCAACTCGACAGAAAAGATAATGGTTGGAAGAAAAAAAATTATGATTCCGATAATAAAAGTGATAAGAAAAGGGATAGTAAAGATTTGAAGAATAAAACCAGTTACTGGAACAGTGATGTTGGTACGGATAAAAAAAATGATAAATCCGACTTTGAAAACGATAAATACAAGAAAACAACTGCTGGTGACTGGAAAAATTGGGATAAAATTGATAAAAAATCGACTAAAGATGATACTTATTCCAAAAAAACATATAATAAAAGCGAGGAAGGTTTTAAGAAGAAAAAGTATAACGACTACAATAATAGTTTTGAGAAAAAACCGAAGAAGAATAGTGAATATGATTTTAAGCCTAAGAAAAATAAGCGTAATAGCGTTGAGAAAAATTTTAATATTCGCAATGTACCTTTTGGAAGGACGCCAATTCCGCTAGTTGGTAAAAAAACCTTGTATGCTGATAAATAAATAAAATATGTTTGGTATTCATTGTTCTTTATTTACCATCATGCTATTCATCCCAAGGGTTAGGCAGAGGTTTACTATTGAACACCACCATGTAGTTGTTTGAGAGCTGTGGTAGCCTAGTGGTGTGACCAGTGGACTGAGATGTCTTGGTCTTGAGCTCATACCCAAGGCACGCACCACTGTCTTTTCGGAAGTTATGTGCGTATTTATCACATGCTCAAACGGTGAAGGAAAACATCGTGAGGAAACCTGCTTGAGAGATTTTCTCGATGGCATGTGATGTCTACCAGCGTGCAGTAGGGCTAGCGTGGTGGACTATAGCCTTTTTTTATGGTGATAAGGGGGCAAACGAGCAGGCGGCTCACCTGATGGTAAGTCATGACCGCCGCCCATGGACATTTGCAACACCAGAGGCTTGCAAATGCGTTGCCATACCACTTAGGAACCGTTCAGGTTTCTGAAATAGGGAATTACTGAACTGACAGCAAACGCTGTCAGAACACGACGTCCCATGCTGTCAGAATAATCACTCCCCCAATGAGCTCTGGTAACCTTACTCACTCGCAGAAAGACAACTATTGTTGATTCACTGCGGTCTTTTGTAAAGCGGAGGTACTTCCCCAGTCGGGCAGCTCAATTTGAACGAGAAATCTCGCTATACCCTACCTCCTACTAAGCCTAATACCTCTCAACTGGGAGGAGACCCGCGCCCAGCAGTGGGACATAAATGGGTTGATGATGATGATGTGGTTGTTTTAGATCCCATGTTATAGGAGGCAAGTCTTCAACCGAATACGACTCGAAACTCTGTTTTGCTACAGAGAATTTGATAGAAAAACGAAATAACACTTTGCTCAAACAGAATGGAGGCATCCCATCCTTTCATCGTGCAATATATGATAGAGTTCCACTGTCACTCAGAGAGCGATAGAGAGGGTTATGCTAGGAATTTCACTACATGATTTTTTTTGTCGGAGGTAGGGCATAGCATGATTTCTCGCTCAAATCTCGCTGCCCGACTGGGGAAGTACCTCCGCCTTACAGAATACCGCAGTGAATCAACAATACTCAATACTCAATACTCAATAACTTTATTGCATCCCATAATGTATACAAAAGCTGGTGGGTAAAATTAAAGAGAAACAATTATGGACCCTGTCGGGCACAGCAAGTTAGTTTTTAGAGGAGAGGATGAAGAGCGCTTTTTAAAAACATAATATATTGAAATAAAGGAAGATCTGATATTTAGATATTTAAGTAGGTAGGTATTATTTAAGTGTAGATTTATATTCATTTAATTTATTAATATTCATATATTTATTTATTATTAATAGTTATATTCTAGATTATGTATTAATTGTTATTATTTATTTTATATATATATTTATATATTTGCTGTAATTTTAATCAAATAGTTTGTAAGTAATTAAAGATATTGCATGGTGAGTAAGGTAAATAAATATATTTAAGTAGATACTGCTTGTTTAATCTAATTATCCCTATTTCCCTAGTTGGAACTTATCTTTGAGGTATTCGTCAATTGTGTAGTAACTTTTATCTAAGAGAAATCGTTTTAATTTATTGGTAAATATATTATTTGATTCTGTGTTTTTTATGTATTCAGGTAATTTATTGTATATTTTAATGGACGTAACAAATGCACTAGAGGAGTGCATTTTTAACCGTGAAGTTGGTAAATTTAGTCTATTTCCATGTCTAAGTTTGATTTTTGTTTGAATGTCTTCTCTTTTGCTGTAGAATTGTGGGTACTTCCTTACAAATTTGCAAATTTCAAATATATAGAGACAGACTAGTGTTAAGATGTTTAGTTGTTTGAAGTGTGGTTTACATGAGTCGGTGTCTTTGATGTTAATCAGTATTCTTATTAGTTTCTTCTGTATTGTAAATAGTGAAGGCGCGTCTGTACTGTTACCCCATAATATAATTCCATATCTGAGCCAAGCGAACGCATATGCATAGTAAGTTACTATTGCTGTTTTGAGGTCTGTTGTTTTCTTTATTTCTCTGAATAGTTGTCTTTCTGCGAGTGAGTAAGGTTACCAGAGCTCATTGGGGGAGTGATTATTCTGACAGCATGGGAATTCCGTTTGCTGTCAGTTCAGTAACTCCCTATTTTAAGAAACCTGAACGGTTTCTAAGGGGTTTGGTAACGCTTTTGCAAGCCTCTGGTGTTGCAAATGTCCATGGGCGGCGGTCATCACTTATCATCGGGTAAGCCGCCTGCCCGTTTGCCCCCTTTTCACCATAAAAAAAAATTATACTATCGAATCAGAAATGAGGAGATCCGTAGAAGAACCAGGGACACTGACATAGCCCGAAAAGTTACCAAACGTTCTTGAGTGGCGACCACGTACTGGAAGACGCAGCGTGGGCAGGCCCCCGGCAAGGTGGACCGACGACCTGGTAAAGGTCGCTGGAATCCGCTGAATGCGGGTTATAATCGTATTTTTCCATATCAACATAACTATAAAAAAATTTAGTACCTACCGTATAATTTTATTAGAATAGAAATAAAATAAAAACACATATTTTATAGTTTATATGCGACTGTTTCCAATATAACAGAGTGTTCTGACAATACAGGAAATGTCTTTTATAATCATGATATTTAAACTGTGTATTATAAGTTCTTTAAGTAAGTATTGTCAGTAGCCGACTTCAAAAAAGGAGGAGGTTATCAATTCGAATGTATTTTTTTGTTTGTTTTATGTTTGTTACTTCATAACTTTCGACTGGGTGAACCGATTTTAATGATTCTTTTTTTATTTGAAAGCTGGTGCTTCCCGTTTGGTCCACATTTGACTGACATTTGAGTGCGTTTTAGAGCTCTTTAAGTGATAGTGTTGTTGTAGCTGAGAATGTAGTACCTATCATCATCATCGCCAACGCATTTGCTGCCCCACTGCTGGGCAAGGGTCTCCTCTCATTTGAGAGCAATTTTGCTATAGCCCACCTCGCTAGCCAAGGTACAGTAACAGGCATACAGACTAAGACACACTAAATAGATTGAGAGCCTTCTGTGATAAGGGTCTCGGGTTCGAATCATTACCAAACCCCTTAGAAACCGTTCAGGTTTCTTAAAATAGGAAGTTACTGAACTGACAGTAAACGGAATTCCCATGCCGTCAGAATAGTCACTCCCCCAATGAGCTCTGGTAACCTTACTCACTCGCAGAAATACAACTCTTGTTGATTCACTGCGGTCTTCAGTCAGGCGGAGGTACTTCCCCAGTCGGGCAGCTCAATTTGAGCGAGAAATCTCGCTATGCCCTACCTCCTACAAGAACACATACTTATTATACAAAGATACATCCATGACTCGGATACAAATGTTGATGCTCATCAGACAAACATTCGAACCCGGGACCCGTAGCACAGAAGGCTTTACCTACCGCTGTTCTAATCGGGTCATCAAATTTTTATTTTAAATTTATTTTAGTATACCCATGTATTATGATAAATTCGAAGAAATATGACGTGGAAAGTGAAGCTTATAAGCTTTATGGAGAAGACTTAAAATCTGTTTTGAAAAGATTCAGAAGAACTCCTGATTATTTGAAGATTTTGAATGACAAGGTAAGTTATCTGTTGAGGGATTTCCCCGGGACCAACGCCTCAAACTTAAACTATAATTAAATAGCATTTGCCCGTGACTGCGTCTGCGTGATATATAGTTAAAGTCAAAGTCAAATCGTTTATTTCAAATAGACCAACATTACAGGTGCTTTTGAATTGTCGAATTTAGTTGAATTTAGTTGCACTTACTTATATATCAACCAACTACTATCCGTAACACAAGCCTCGTTGCTTAGCTCGGGACTAGATGGCGCTGTGTCATAATGTCCAGGAATATTTATTTATATTGATTTTTGGACAGATGCATGACCTATCAGTTTACATCAACGAAATGAGTTTACAAGTTTTGAACTTTTATAATACGAAGATGCAACAGAGAGTCTCGGACATCATCGGAATCACCAGAAAGGACACAGAAGAGACTCAGACCCCAGCTGTCGGGTGAGTCCAAACATAACATACCACAGTAGCGTAGCGTAGGGGGCAAAGGGGACCATGGCCCCGCGCAGCATATGTAAGGGGGCGGCATCAAGTGCCACGTCGTTTTTATACTACTAGAAAAGGGGGCGGCAAATTTCCAGACGGCCCCGGGCGGCAAATACCCACGCTACGCCACTGCCGTACCATCACGCTTGTCGTCCCCGACTGGTTAGGCAGAGGTGTACAAATATACACACTCATTTCGCCGGTATGTTTTAGGCCGAGGGCGAGCCTATTGCCACCAACAACGGTAGCCTAGCGGTGTGACCAGTGGACTAAGATGTCAAAGGCTTCGAGTTCGAACCCAAGGCCACTGATCGTTCCGAAGTTATGTGCGTATTTATCACATGCTCAAACGGTGAAGGAAAACATCGTGAGGAAACCTGCATGCTTGAGAGATATTCTCGATGGCATGTGACGTCTGCCAACCCGCAGTAGGCTAGCGTGGTGGACTATAGCCTAATCCTTCTCAAATGAGAGGAGACCCGTGCCCAGCAGTGGGACAATCATGGGTGTTGATGATGATGATTATCTTTTATAATGTAAGTATATCTATTTTTCTTTTTTTTATGGTGATGAGGCGGCAAACGAGCAGGCGGCTCACTTGATGGTAAGTGATGACCGCCGCCCATGGACATTTGCAACACCAGAGGCTTGCAAATGCGTTGCCAAACCCATTAGAAACCGTTCAGGTTTCTTAAAATAGGGAGTTACTGAACTAACAGCAAACGGAATTCCCATGCTGTCAGAATAGTCACTCCCCCAATTAGCTCTGGTAACCTTACTCACTCACAGAAAGACAACTTGTTGATTCACTGCGGTGTTCTGTAAGGCGGAGGTACTTCCCCAGTCGGGCAGCTCAATTTGAGCGAGAAATCTCGCTATGCCCTACCTCCTACAATTCTTTCTCCGTTCAGTCTCTCAGTTTCTCTTCCAGTTTTCATGCCTCTGATGGCAGAAGACAAGATGATGATGCCACAGAGGCCCCTGATAAGGCTGGAATTGAGGCACTGGATTACTACAAAGCTTTCCATAGGTATTTGACAGTGGCCGAGAGAAATAACTTCAGGGATATTGGATTTGAATTTGCAGGGTAAGATCATAAACCATTAATTTTTCTTCACATTTTTTTTTTGGGGGAATTTGTTATAAGGTCGCTTTAAAACTGAATATTAAAGTTATACGATTTAGCAAAAAAATTACATGCTTATATAATTTCAACTTCTATTTCAAAAATTCAAATATGGCACTGTTCTGCCTACATGGGTCGTTCTCAAAAATATGGCACTGTAACCTGTCAAATCGTTTTTGATGGAAAACTTTATTTTTTTCTATAGAAATTTAAAAAAAATTACAGTGACTTATATAAAGAGACTTTTTACACGGAGGCTAAGTCATATCATGGGAATTAAGACTTCATATTTGGTACAAATCTATTTTGGAGGGTCTGTTTCTCTGTAACCTGTCGTGTCCAAACACCACTACTCGCACTTTGAAGGCAAATATAAATATATTTTCCTACTAGTATGTGTGCAAATTCTTTACATTAAAACTTCTATATATTATTATTTTTGAGCTAACATAAACCAAATGTAAATATAAAGCTAATATAACAAACTAATCATGTAAATATTTTGTCCAACGTCATTTTCTCTATTACCCGTGGTTGCACACTATCGAACGTCACTCACACACTATGATGTTCCGAACGTCCCTTCCCCGCGCAAACTCGCCCGCCAGTATCCAGGTAGCCGCCGTCAAGACCGTATGTGTTGTGATAATTCCCAGTTTTATGGAAATAATATCGAAAAGCAGCAGTCGGAGTTTGTAATAGATATCTTATCTTTATTCTTTCTATAATATTTTTGATTATGGTTAAGTTGCTTGGGTAATGGTAATGTTTAAATATGTTATTTAATGTCTACATCTTATTATATGGGTATAAACTTCTCAATTGGTACCATTACGTTGTAATAAGGTATTACTGATTTCTCATTAACTTGCGTGTCTTTAACCTGATTAGAATACACATGGTAAAGAAACTCCAACCAGGTTAGGTTAGGTTTGGTTAGGTTAGGTTTTAGGTTGACAGTTTCGTATCGTTATTGTTTGTTTCTAAATAATACTTAATTTAATAAATGCTGATTTACCATGAATTAGTTATTTATTTAAGCAGTGTCCATTTTTATAAAACAAGCTGTATTACATAGGGGAACGCGCGAATTCCGTTCCCTTGAAATAATTTGATATATACAAACATTTCTGATACATACAAGCAAAAAAATGCTCAATATTTTAGAAATCGAATATTTTTTCGAAAAGTGCCACAAATTTGAGAACGACCCAAATCTACATAGGATTATTTTTTAGGTATTAAAAACAGCTTATTCCTATAATTATCAAAATGAGTCTTTTTACCTCAAATATTATATCAGGCTCTACATTTATAGGGTTCCGTAGCCAAATAGCAAAAAACGGAACCCGACCGATGAAGATTCGTCATGTCTGTCTGTCTGTCCGTCCGTATGTCACAGCCACTTTTTTCCGAAACTACATATAAGAACTATACTGTTGAAACTTGACACAAAAATAGAAAAAAAACCAATAGATTTTGGGGGTCCCTATACTTAGAACTGAAACTCAAAATTTTTTTTCATTAAATCCATACGTGGGGGGATATGTATGGATAGGGCTTCAAAAATAATATTGAGGTTTTAATATCATTTACTTCTAAACTGAATAGTTTGCGCGAGAGACACTTCCAAAGTGGTAAAATGTCCCCCCCCCCTGTAACTTCTAAAATAAGAGAATTATAAAACTAAAAACAATATATGCATTACCAAACTTCCACCGGAAATTGGTTTGAACAAGATCTAGTTAGTAATTTTTTTAAATTCGTCACAAATCGTAAACCGCAATTTACCTGTCATTCAATTAGTCAATGGTGCGGAACCCTTTGTGCGTGAGTCCGACTCGCACTTGGCCGATTTTTTAAAGGTCAAATAAATAAAATAAATTAAAAAGATATAAAAAATATGTGGTTTTCTCTTCAGGCAAATAGTCCACTCAATCATACACAATATGGGGCCGGTGGTGGAAGGTCCACCGAAGTCGACCCGACTGCCTTTTGGAGGGGAGGATGGG
This sequence comes from Craniophora ligustri, assembly GCA_905163465.1. Lineage (NCBI taxonomy): Eukaryota > Metazoa > Arthropoda > Insecta > Lepidoptera > Noctuidae > Craniophora > Craniophora ligustri. The sequence continues at coordinate 5,242,421 of LR990985.1, read as the reverse complement.
AAATTAGGAAGCACGACAGTAGACCGACCACATACTCATGAGGTAAGGTCATCATCACTCATTATTGTCCCACTGCTGGGCACGGGTCTCCTCACATTTGAGAGGGATTAGGCTGTAGTCCACCACGCTAGCCTGCGGGTTGGCAGACTTCACATGCCATCGAGAATTCTCTCAAGCATGCAGGTTTCCTCACGATGTTTTCACCGTTTGAGCATGTGATAAATACGCACATAACTTCCGAAAAGTCAGTGGTGCGTGCCTTGTTCGAACTCGAGACCTTTGACATCTCAGTCCATTGGTCACACCACTAGGCTACCACAGTTATTTGATGAGGTATGAAGCAAGGTATTATACACTTACACAAATATTAGGCATTGAAATAAAAAAAAAATTAACTGATTCATTGGTCTCGTGGTCGCACAGTGCGAATGCCGAGCAAGAGGACTTGGGTTCGATTCCCAGGTCGAGCAAAGTGTCATTGGGCGTTTGCTATGAAATTCTCATTAAGTGTCATCCCCGAAGGTGATAGAGGGGTACAAATGCACACCAACATTTTGCCGGTATGTTTTAGGTCCCATGGGAGCGAGCCTATAGCTATCAACCGAGCTGCTACTGAGAATTTCATAGAAAAGACTTTGCTCGACCTTGGAATTGAACCCAAGACCTCTCACTCAGCAGTCGCACTTTTTACAACCACTATTCCAACGAGGCAGTTCTTTCACAAATTTCCAATTTACTTTTTAACCGACTTTTAAAAAAAGAGGAGGTTTTCAAATCGACTCTATTTTTTTTATCATAACTTTTAACTGTGTGAACCGATTTTGATAAATCCTTTTTTATTTGAAAGCTGGTGCTTCTCGTGTGGTCCCATTTCAATTTGGTCCAGTTCTGTTTTTTTTTAATAATAAGTATTAAGTACTAATGTGTGGCGGCTTTGGGATTTTGAAATGGCCTACGCAAATGTCCCACTGATCTTGCGTTGACGTGCGTCGGGTCGTTGAGCTCCCTCAATAACGGTTGAGCTAAACGATGGCTGACGTATGCGTGCTGTCAGTATGGACAGGTCAACTCAAAGCTGCACTGGTGCTTTCTTCAAAAGGCCATCTCAGACTTTGACCTACATCGTCAGGCTCACATATTATAAACAAAAACGTTTGGACTTTAAAATTGATTCTCATTTAAAGAGATTCTCTGAGTTTGTTTCGGCATATCTTCTCACAGGTCGTTAGTTAGGAAATAGTATTCTGCGACATTTTACACAGCACCATCTAGTCCCAAACTAAGCAGAGCTTGTACTATGAGTACTAGACAATGGATATAATACTTATATACTTTCTTTTTGTAAATACATTCTTATAATACATAGGAAACACCCAGACGAACACACACACTTATATTCATCACATAAATATTTGTGTCCCGTGGGAATCGAACCCACGACCTCGTGATCAGCAGTCCGGTACTCGAACCACTAGACCACAGAGGTCGTCATTTCAAATGCCGATGCCAACTAGATACTAAAAAAAATCTTACACGTGACTTGTGAAAGTGTCTTTAAAAGATCTATTTACAGAAATAAATAATCATTTGTAATCATTTAATGTTTTTCTTTTGACAGGTGACACCAGTCTCAACGGCAGGACTAAAAGATGAAGATCATACTGATGGGGGGACTACTCCGACCTTCCGATTCAGGTCTTACAGATCATAACAACGTATCACAAAATCTCCATCTACCCGACCGAGAATATTTCTTTGTTTCATCATCATATCAACCGTTAGACGTCCACTACTGGACATAGGTCTCCCCCAAGGATCACCACGACGACCGGTCCTGCGCCACCTGCATCCAGCGGATTCCAGCAACCTTTTATCAGGTCGTCAGTCCTTGCCAGGGGCCTGCCCACGCTGCGTCTTCCAGTACGTGGTCGCCACTCTACAACCTTCAAGCCCCATCGGCCATCCGTTCTTCGAGCGATGTGCCCTGCCCACTGCCACTTCAGTTTGGCTATTCTTCGGTCATTTATTTGTTGTCTAATAGATCTGCCTATGTTTTGTGAATAAAATATATGTGTCGAAGTCTGTATTGATATTTTATTTATTCTTTAGAAAAAAAAAGCATCTGTCATACAATGTGGAGATGATAACACGACAATAAATGAAAGACGAGCCATACTAGTTCAAGAGAGTGTTTTGACTCTATTAAATAAGTCGTAACATCGATATTAAAAAAGTTTTTTTCAAACAAATTTTTTTTTTTTTTTTTTACATTTTACACAGCACCATCTAGTCCCAAACTAAGGAGAGCTTGTACTATGGGTACTAGACAATGGATATAATACTTATATACTTTTTTTTTTGTAAATACTTACTTATAATACATAGGAAACACCCAGACGAACACAAACACTTATATTTATCACATAAATATTTGTGTCCCGTGGGAATCGAACCCACGACCTCGTGATCAGCAGTCCGGTACTCGAACCACTAGACCACATAGGTCGTCAATAGCACAAATATGCAAAAGAAATAAGATTTGCGTAAGGAGTTTTTTAATTGGCGAAGGTTTTTTAAGTGGCGAGTTGGCAACATGTGTTTATACTTATGTTGCAGGTCTTTAACCTTATCTGTGATAGCCTAGTAAACAATACATCATGTTGAAAATTAAAAAAAAAAAAAAAATGTCCTGTGTCTAAACTACTGGGTATATTTGATTGATTTTTGGTATACAGACTTAGAATATATTTAGGTATATTGGGTTTAGTTTATTGTCCTGTTATCATCTCCACATAGTATATGGTAACGATATCGAGATTCCTCGCTGAAATTTCGCTGCCCGACTGGGGAAGTACCTCCGCCTTACAGAACACCGCAGTGAAACAACAATAGTTGTGTTTCTGCGAGTGAGTAAGGTTACCAGAGCTCGTTGGAGGAGTGACTTTTCTGATGGCATGGCAATTCCGTTTGCTGTCAGTTTAGCAACTCCCTTATTTTAAGAAGCCTAGACAGTTTCTACCGGATCTGCAACGCGCGAGCGACACCTCTGGTGTTGCAAACGTCTATAGGCTACGGCAACCGCTTATCATGAGGCGGGTTGCAAACTTGTTTGTCACTTTTGTAATTTAAAAAAAACATAGATTATTTCAGTGTCTTTCAGTTAGCAGACAAAATCAACATTAATTAAGTACCTATACTGTTAATGGAAATTAATAATTTTTATAATATATTATGTTTCTGAAAACAATAAAGAATTCAATATTATTTGGACATAAATTAGTTTTATCAATTAATAAATCTTACAATATTTATTCATATGGCACAATTTTAGGTGCGCAGAGAAATATTGAATAAAATGTAATAATTTACATTCATCATCATCAACCCATAAGCGTCCCTCTGCTGGGCACGGGTCTCCTCTCACTTGAGAGGGATTAGGCTATAGTCCACCACGCTAGCCTACTGCGGGTTGGTAGACTTCACAGGCCATCGAGAATATCTCTCAAGCATGCAGGTTTCCTCACGATGTTTGCCTTCACCGTTTGAGCATGTGATAAATACACACATAACTTCCGAAAAGTCAGTGGTGCGTGCCTTGGGTTGGAACTCGAGACCTTTGACATCTCAGTCCACTGGTCACACTTCTAGGCTACCAGAGCTAAGGATTTTGATCGCGGATATTGATACTTATTACTTTATTCTGACGCTTCGAGTGTTCATGAACAAACAATATTGTGCAGTATCATCATCTTCATTATATCAACTGTTAGACTTCCACTGCTGGACATAGGTCTCCCTCAAGGATCCCCACGACGACCGGTTCTGCGCCGCCCATGGACATTTGCAACACAAACATGTACCACTACCAGGACTCTTATCACAGCAAGCAGACCTTAATACCCGTTGACGACCCGTTTAGCTCAGCGGTAGTTAACGCTGCCTGCTGTGCTATGGGTCCCGGGTTCGAAACCCGGTAGGGACAAATGTTTGTGTGATGAGCATCAACATTTGTTTCCATGTCATGGACGTATCTATGTATAATATGTATGTATTTACAATAAAAAAAAGTATATATGTAGTATATCAACCAACTAGTATTCGTAACACAAGCCTCGTTGCTTAGCTAGGAACTAGATGGCGCTGTGTCTGAATATTTATTTATTTCAATATTATAATATATGAATTACTGTCAGTAATAATATGGAATTAATCAACAAAACTATGTACATATGATAATATGTTCACATGCGTCAGTCTTTGTTATTTAAATATAATATTATTATAATAAAAGATACACTTGTTAAATTAAACGTTATTGCGTCAAACGAAACGTGATTAAGTTTTGGTTAAGTGCGAGTTGTTAGCTAAGCACAAGAAGTTATAATATGACCTATTTTTTGTCTCCTATTGCTTTTACAGGTATATTTAAATTCCCTCACTGCAGTGTACGATAATTATATGTATAATAGCTGATTCCCGCGACTTCGTCCGCGTGCAATATAACTAAAAAATAAAAGTTTCATATTAACTTTTCATCCCCGTTTTACCCCCGTAGGGGGTGAATTTTCAAAAATCCTTTCTTAACGGATGCCTACGTCATAACATCTACCTGCATGCCAAATTTCAGCCCGATCCATCCAGTGGTTTGGGCTGTGCGTTGATAGACCAAAGGTGACTGACTGACTGACATAGTGTCAGTCAGTCAGTCACCTTTGAGTTATACAGGGTGTCCGGTAAAGAACGGATAACCTTGAAATGGGTCATAGTAGAACTTATGGCCACTCAGAAAAAAATATAAAAAAAATAAAAAACAAATGGTACCAAAGATACGACCGTTTAAAAAATATCGATGTTTTTTGTTACCTTATTTTACATTATTGTACACCACGATCACAAATTAATGAATTCCATCGGTTTTTTATTGTTATAGCAATTTACGATAACTAAGCTAATAGATAAGCTATAAATAATATGACTGATATTACCCAGCTTTTTAAAAAACCTAGTTGAATTAAGGTTTTAGAGTAAAATTTGAGAAAAATATTTATTTCGACAAACTTTAAGCAACCATAGCTTAAAAAATATGTATGAAAACATAAGTGACCAATAATTTTAAAATAATATGTGCTTATAGCCAATTCTAAAACGGTATAATTCATCACTGTACGTAATGTAAATAATGAATTATTGCTATTAATGTTTACAAGGAGTGAAATTTGGTTAAACAACAAAGTTTGTAATATTGGAATAATAGGTCTTTACCTATGAAATTGCCGTTCTGCAGTACTGGCCATTTCAAATCAAAATAATTTTTGTTTGGCTAAGAATTCTAATTTCAAATTAATTTTATTTTAAAAACATGGAATTCTTTTTCCAAAAGTAGTCATTTGTTTATTGATTAGTGTTACATTTTCATCGCATTTCAATCTTTTTCGTCATCATGGATACGTTAAAAAATCGAGTAATTATGGAATATGAGTACCGTCGTGGCAGCAACGCGGCACAAGCGGCACGAAACATCAACGACGTTTACGGAGCTAACTCTACAAACGAACGCACCACCTGTTATCGGTTTGCTCGCTTCCGTTCTGGGAATTTCGACCTGAAAAATTAACCTCGCGGCCGTCCGAAGACTTTGGTCGACAATGACGAATTAAAGGCGATTGTGGAAGCTGATGATACACAATCGACGGCTGAATTGGCAGCAGCTTTCGACGTTAGCGTCAAAACAATATTGGTCCATTTGCGTCAAATTGGCAAGGTAAAAAAGCTTGAGAAATGGGTGCCCCACGAACTCACTGATCGCCAGCGCGAAGTACGCGTCAAAACGTGCCTTGCACTGCTCAACAGACACACAAATGAAGGAATTTTGAACCGCATTGTTACCTGCGATGATTCTGAGGATTCTGTTTGATAACCGCAAGCGCTCAGCAAGTTGGTTGGATCCTGGTTCAGCACCTAAACAATGCCTTAAACGAAAGCTTACTCCTAGAAAAGTAATGGTCACTGTTTGGTGGTCTAGCGCCGATGTGATTCATCTCAGCTTCTTACCAAACGGGGTGAGCATTACTGCAGATGTGTACTGTGAAGAACTGAACATAATGATGGAGAAGCTGGCAAATCTCCAACCAGTATTGGTCAATCGCTCGTCTCCGCTGCTCCTGCACGATAACGCGCGACCTCATACTGCACAGCAGACGGTCTCCAAGTTGCAAGAACTGGGGTTTGAGGTTCTGCGTCATCCGCCCTACTCACCAGACCTTGCGCCTACAGACTACTACTTTTTCCAGAATTTGGATAACTTCTTGGCGGGAAAAAAATTCAATACCCGAGAGGCAGTACAAAATGCCTTTGAAGAATTTGTTGCCTCCCGTCCAGCTGATTTCTTTAAGAAGGGCATCAATAAACTGCCACTGCGTTGGCAAAGATGCATTGATTGCATGGGTGATTACTTCGATTAATACAAATAAAAAATACATGAAAAAAAATCGTTTAATTTTTTTCATACAAAACGGCAATTTCATAGGTAAAGACCTAATATTTATTTACATGAAATGCACCTGATCATTAAGGTTTAGTACAAAACATAATTTGACATTAATAATACCGTTCTAAATTATAATAAATGTTCAAATTGTCTGCCACCCACTCTGGTGCAGGCCCTACATCTACGTATTATTGCTCTCCTGAGCAGTCGCGTATAGCGTCGATCACTTATTTTCATTTGCAGCATATTTGTAGAACAGCCGTCATTCTGTTACCAATGTGACTCCCTCTCCTCCTCAGGTACCTCTTGCCATGAATTTGGCAGATCATCTTCGAGAAATTTTACCATTTTTTTTTATTGGTACCATTTGTTTTTTTTATATTTTTTTTCTGAGTGGCCATTAGTTCTACTATGACCCATTTCAAGGTTATCCATTCATTACCGGACACCCTGTATATGTATATTGAGATACACATACATAAGCAAAAATGATAGGTATGACGACGAGCGAAGCGAAAAGGAATGTTAGGTCCTGTTTTCGTAATGTCCCGTCGAAGTAGTCTTGTCGGTGTTCAGTCTGTCGGCGTTTAGTTCGTAGTGTGTCGTACACTAAACGCCGACATCTCCATGCACTTTAAAAATGACAAGGCGAAACGCTTAATTACCCCCGTGAATTAGTGTTTGTAGAAAAGATGTGGATTAAGGATTAAAAAATAATTATCATCATCACATCAACCGTCGGACGTCCACTGCTGGACATAGGTCTCCCCCAAGGATCGCCACGACGACCGGTCATGCGCCGCCCGCATCCAGCGGATTCCATCGACCTTTATCAGGTCGTCAGTCTATTATTAGCCTGTAGCTTCCCACTGCGGAGCAAAGGCCTCCCCACTCTTCTTCCAAACCTCTCAGGGACCTGTCTATCTGGAAGAAGTCCAGCTCATCTCGCCATCTCCAACTGAGCCTGCCGCGTCGCCTTTTGCCATTACGTGGGACCAAAAAGTCAGTGGTGCGTGCCTTAGGTTTGAACTCGAGACCTCTGACATCTCAGTCCACTGGTCACACCGCTAGGCTACCACAGCTTGAGCTGTGGTAGCCTAGCGTACCACAGCCATCACTTGAGGAACCCTAATGATCGAGACTGGTTCATAAATTATATTCACGGTGTATTTAAAATATGTAGCGTGAAAAATTTATTAAAAAAATTGCGTCATCAATATATGTATTGTTCGCAATAAGTCTAGAGTTTAAAGAACTCCAGAATTAAATATTCATACCATCACGACTGTCTACAGAGGGGTTGATAGAGGAATGACGTAATTAACACTGTCGTCTGTGCTATGGGCCCAGACACGCAGAAGACAGTGTTAACTACCGCTGGACTGTGGATTTAGAGATAGTTTGAATCCCGGGGAAGGACATACGATAGTTTTCATCCCGGTAATCATCCCTTATAACGGAGAAAACGGGGGTGGAAGTTTGGTTTGGATGATACATCCATGACTTGAAAACAAATGTTTATGCTCATCACACAAATATGCATCCCTACCGGGATTCGACCGGGACCCGTAGCACAGAAGGCAGTGTTAACTACCGTTGGACTAACTGGGTCGTCAGATTTTGTAAATGTTATCCAGCATCCGATGGATGCGGGTGGCGCAGGACCGGTTGTCATGGCAATCCTTGGGGGAGACCTATGTCCAGCAGTGGACGTCTAACGGTTGATATGATGATGATTTTTTTTATGGTGTTAAGGCGGCAAACGAGCAGGCGGCTCACCTGATGGTAAGTGATGACCGCCGCCCATGGACATTTGCAACACCAGAGGCTTGCAAATGCGTTGCCAAACCCGTTAGAAACCGTTCAGGTTTCTTAAAATAGGGAGTTTTTTTTTTTTTTTGGGACGTGCCCACCACCCTAAGTCCCTACTACTGCAACTCCTGTAAGCCAGGATCAACAATAGTAACCATCCAAAATATCGTCGAGACAATGAAGCTCGACGTGTCCCAGGGGAATGATATTAACTGTCTTGGAACCCGCAGCGAAATTAGTCATGAAATTAAATCGGAGGAGTAAGAAAATAACAGTTTTCCACTTCCCTCCTTACCAAGCGAGAGACAGAATCGAGTTTACATGTCATTGACATAAGAGTAGATGTTTACAACTGGGTTAAGCCCAGTTGCCAGGCACCACGGATGACATTATTAAGTTATGGGTCCTAAAATATGAGCTATTATATCTGATTCCAATAATAGGTATGGCAAAAACGCCTAAACGCACGGAAATTCATCCTAGTCGCAACAAGGTCCGAGTAGTAAATCACCCCAGATATAATTTGCAAACTGTCAAACATAATATTGCGTTCACTTTGCCATAAACTACACTCCCACAGTATGTGATGAGCAGATTGCTCGTATTCACAATTAGATGTTGAACATGGACATAATGGTGAGGAAACAAGCTTAAAAGAAAATAACTTGCATTTAAAGTTGCCATGTCCTGTAAGAAATTGGGCAACGCAGTGATCCACCTGCAGCCAAGTCCTCTCCAACCGTTCACGGACGGATGGAAAGAACTGGTGAAGGTGGCGGCCCTTAGAAGAATTATCCCACCTTACTTGCCATTCATCTAAAAGTTCCTCCCATACATCAGCCAGTGGCTTAAATAGTCTAAGAATTTTAGCGCGGTCACGTTCTACAAGAAATTCATTTTTCAAGTGCACTCTCGATGAAAAATACATTGCTGCACGTCGTTGTGCTTCAAGATCGACCGGTAGCACTCCCGCGAGTACTGGTAGTGCTTCCGTACTAACAGTCCTGTATGCTTTACATAAAAATATCAATGCTAAACGCTGACTTTGAAGTAACTTACGTCGTACTGCGCCTATGGTGGCTCTATCGGCCCAAACAGGTGCTCCGTAGCACATACAACCTAGGTAAGTAGCCCCATAGATGGTTTTTAATGTATGAAAAGATAAACCCCATGTAGCCGTTGATATTCTAGTCAAAGCATAAAAGTTACGTTTAGCTTTTTCACCCACAATTTTAATGTGTTCAATAAATGAAAAATTTCTTTCTAGTATGAGACCGAGGTAACATACCGACTCCTTTCTTTTAACGGTGACGTTATCGAATTTGATGCTGGGCGCGGATTTAAGATTACCTTTCAAGATTAGTTGAAAGGTTTTTTGCGGCGCGAAGGTTAAGCGGTTCCGTTTGCCCCACGCGGATATTAAACGTAAACACGAGTGGGCTAAGTTTTCGAGACCAGACCGCGTATTGGACTGGATGAGCAGAAGGCCATCGTCCGCGTAACCAGTCAATGAACAGCCGTGCGGGAGCGGTATCGCGAGAAAATCATCAAATCCCAGATTCCAAAGATACGGCCCGATTACAGATCCTTGAGGACATCCCATAGTCAGTGCCTTCGACATAGAATGGTGCCCAAGTGTCAGTTTAACGGTACCGTGTAAGAAGTACGAGTATATAAGAGTGTAAATATTTCTAAAGCAACCTCGACTTTTCAATTTAAGCAGTAACATTGGCCACCACGCATTGTCGAAAGCACCAGAAATATCGAGGAAGATGCCTACGACGTATTTGCATTTCGATTTATTAACAGTTGTCCTAAAAGAAAGCGCGGCGTCAGTTGTAGATTTGCCTATAGTAAACCCGAATTGATTATTATGAAATTTCGGCCCGTTCGGCAACAAACGTGGGACGATTAGGCGTTCGAGGAGTTTCCCTAACGAAGGTAGTAATGTTATAGGCCGATATGACTTAGGGTCATCTGGAGGCTTGTCGCCACTCTTCGGTATTATTCGTATAAAGCCACGACGCCAAACACGCGGGAAAACGCCCTCTGCAATACAACGACAGTAAACAGTTAGTATCATGTCACCAGCGGATTTACATGCTTCTTTAATCATCCGATTTGAAATTTTGTCTTCCCCTGATGATTTATTTATACTATTTTTAAAATAGGGAGTTACTGAATTCACAGCAAACGGAATGCAATGCAATAAAATATTGAGTATTGAGTATGGAATTCCCTTGCTGTCAGAATAGTCACTCCCCCAATGAGCTCTGGTAACCTTACTCACTCGCAAAAAGACAACTTGTTGATTCACGGTGCGGTGTTCTGTAAGGATGATGATGATGAAATGTTATGAATATGTATATCTAAATTATATAAAAACCACTGATGACTAGTACTTCATCAACATCAACCCAATTAAAATTCCACTGCCGGGCACAGATTAGCTCTCATTTGTTAGCGATAAGACTAGCCCACCACGCTAGCCTACTGCGGGTTGGCAGATTTGACACACCATCGAGAAAATCTCTCAAGCATGCAGGTTTCCTCACGATGTATTTCCTTCACCGTTTGAGCGTGTGATAAATACGTACATTGCATAAGTTCTGAAAAGTCAGTAGTGCGTGGTCGTTTGAACTCGAGACCTTTGACATCTCAGTCCACCGGTCACACCACTAGGCACAGCTCACTTGTGACATGTCAGCTTCTTCAGTTCAGCTCCTTCAAATACTATTTCCTAACCCTTCTCAAATCATCATCATCATCATATCAGCTAGATGACGTCTATAGATACATAAGCCTCCCCTATGATTTCAACAACAACCGGTCTGGGTTGCCTGCATCCAGCGGATTCCAACGACCTCTACCAGGTCGTCGGTTCACCTTGCCGGAGGCCTACCTACGCTGCGTCTCCCTTCTCAAATGCCAGGACTCAATGCCCAACAGTGGGACAAAAACTGGTTTGATGAAGAAAAATCTGTAAGAATTGATACATACACTCACGCCTTTTACCCATGGAGGTAGGGAGAAACTACAGAATGCCACGCGCTACGGTCCCTGCATACCACTTTTGCCTCGTCCACATTCATACATCTCGTCATGCACGCGCGCCGGTTATGAGACCTTTTTGAAGGAGTTCACCAATTAGGTCGGTGTATGTCCTTCTAGGGCGCCCCCACCCGGCGTGAATTGATTTTTCTAGTAAATGATTTAACAATTTTTAATAATCTCAAAACTTAACTCGATATTGTGAATTTAGTTACCGATTTTATTTAAACAGCTGTTGTTTTAAACCGTTATTGAATAACAAATATTAGTTTTGGCAATACATTAATTTTATTAATTACCAATGGCAAATTATCATCTGTGTAAATAATTTTCATTATTTTTTTGGGGGAAACGTGATTGAATTTTGGTATAAAAGAGCCTGTGAATTTTGGAATAATCATAGTAGGAGTTTGGCCGTTTTGGTCAATATCTCCCTGACTCTCAACCGACTTAAAAATGGCATCATTTAAGTTGTTCGTCATCGCTGCATTGGTGAGTTAAATTTAAATTACTTTTGTAACTTAGCCTTAACCTATTTTAACATTTGAAAACAATGTTGATCATTTACAACATGTGTGCAACATGATTGTATTGAGAAACATTTTTGAAACTTCAACATGTTGCTTGCAACATGTTTTGAGACTTGTTTCGTATTATAAATTTCAAAATACTTAAGGGAATACTTGAAATTTTGTTGTTGATGCTCATAACACAAATATTTCACCCTACCGGGATTTGAGCCCAGGACTCGTAGTACAGAAGGCAGCGTTAACTACCGCTGGACTATCTGCAATAGCTGGTTGTCAATGAGAATGATAAAGGACTTATTTTGCCTTTTATATTTTTGATATTATTTTACCAATTAATTAGAATCCCATATTCGGCCATAGCTGGAAATAGGCCTCCCCTATTGATAGGCCCCGCCTGGGTTGGGTTAATCGATCAGAAAATAGTTATTTTAGTTAGGAATACCTAGTATCCTTAGTAACACAAGCCTCGTTGCTTAGCTCGGACCTAGATGGCGCTGTGTCATAATGTCTCAACATATTTATTATTATTTATTACTAGCGAACCCAGCAAACGTTGTTTTTTCTTTATAACTAGGGGTCGGTGGTAGAAGAGTGAAAAATTAGAGTTATAAGATTTTTTTAATCATAAAAAAGATACAAAAAAATGTTTTGTAAAAAAATAATAAAAATAATCCGTCTAGCCGTTTCGGAGGAGTTCAGCGACAAACACTGTGACACGAGATTTTTATATAGCCTAGTAGTTAATCCAGGTAATAAACTATATGCATGCTAAATTTCATTCAAATCCGTTAAGCGGTTTTTGCGTGAAAGAGCAACAAACATCCATCCATCCATCCTTAAAAACTTTCGCATTTATGATATTATTGGTATTAATTATTCTAGGGAACACCCCACTGAGGCCTTGGTCTGAGATCCACGAAGGCTGCGTCCACAAGCCACTGAACTTATGTTGGATACCTGAACGCTTAATATAATCTGATTTCATATATATAGTACTTTTGTAATTGCCTGTGACGTCACACTGGTCCTATCTGAAAACCAGTCCTGCAGCATTAATTTATCAGTGTTGCAGCAATATGCTGAGATTGGGACCGTTTTTTGGCCTCGTGCGGTGTCTGTTAGTGTCTCAGTGTATACGCTTACATATATAATGCTTCATTTTGTTAATTATTTTATTATTTACAATAATATGGAACCCTGAGGTCGAGAATAAACGTTTATCTTTCTTTCTTTATTTCCATTATAGGTGGCTGTGGTAGCTTCCTCGCCCCATCACAGAAGAAACCAAAATAGGGTTCGCGTTGTGTTACCTTGGAGCAATTCTTACAACGGCCCGCTAAGAACCATCTACCGTTTACATCGCGGTTTATCTTCTGGCCTCGGACTGACTAGCCAAGTACAAAGAGGAAAAAGCAATGGAAAGGTAAGTTCATGTACAATCGAGAAGTATATAGCATGATTCCTCGCTCAATTTGAGATTCTGAAATGGCCTACGCAAATGTCCCACTGATCTTGCACTGACGTGCTTCGGGTCGTTGAGCTCCCTCAATAATGGTTGAGCTGATGTATGCGTGCTGTCAGTATGGACAGGTCGACTCAAAGCTGCACTGGTGCTTTCTTCAAAATGCCATCTCAGACTTTGACCTACATCGTCAGGCTCACATGTTATAAATAAAAATGTTTGGACTGTAAAAGAGACCATGATTCTCTGAGTTTGTTTCGGGATTTGTTCTTTACTTTTATTGTTAGTAAATGCCGATGCCATCTAGATGCTAAAATAATCTTAAACATGACTTGTAAAAGTGTCTTTAATAGATCTATTTACCGAAAAAAAATCGTTTAATAATTTAATCAAATCTCGCTGCCCGACTGGGGAAGCACCTCAGTCGTACAGAACACCGCAGAGAAACAACAAAAGTTGTGTTTCTGCGAGTGAGTAAGGTTACCAGAGCCATAATTTGCGCACCAGAAATACTAACCAAGATTTTATCGTTTGATTGAACTGAGAGTTTATTAAATTCTCTTATATAACTTTAGTGACTACTCTGTTAGCAAATCCATTAATTATTGTTTTATTTTAATTCCACAGGCCGTCGGCGTTAGCTTCGCCAGTTGTGGTAAGTTGAACATTACATCATCGTCATCATCATCATCTTATCAACCGTTAGACGTCCACTGCTGGACACAGGACCCCCTAATGATCGCCACGTCGTCGACCGGTCCAGCGCCACCCGCATCCAGCGGATTCCAAATTGGCATTACTTACATCCGTAGAAGAACCTGAGTCGCTGACATAGCCCGAAGAATCGCCAAACTCGAGTGGCAGTGGGCAGGGCACATCGCTCGGAGAACGGACGGCCGATGGGGCCTGAAGGTTCTAGAGTGGCGACCACGTACTGGAAGACGCAGTGTGGGCAGGCCCCCGGCAAGGTGGACTGACGACTTGGTAAAGGTCGCTGGAATCCACTGGATGCGGGCGGCATACGACCGGTCGTCGTGGCGATCCTTGGGGGAGACCTTTGTCCAGCAGTGGACGTCTAACGGTTGAAATGATGATTGCTTACATCAAAATTTTCAAGTCTTTATACATACATACTCACGCCTTTTCTACATGGGGGTAGGCAGAAACTACAAAGCGCCACAGGCTACAACCCGATTGGAAATCCTAACCACTTTAAACGTTTCTCAATTTTTAGTAGACGTATAAATTTAGTGTCGACTGTTTCACTCTCCGAACGATAGAAAGAGCTAGATATATATTTGGAAGCTACTAAAAACTGCACCCTTTGTAAATTTTAATTATCCTCACGATGTTTTTCGTCCTCCGTCTCTTTATATTAATACGAGTATGTGAACCAAAAATATTGTACCCCTTTTTACGAAAATTTCGCGGACGGAGAAGTATGAAATATCCCACACTGCACCCCTTCTCTATTTAAACATATAGAGAAGGGGTGCAGAATGGGATTATTAAAAAAAATATATACATACATAAAACTTATAATTTAAAATATACTATAGTAGTTAGTAAATTATTGTTTCATTAAATGGTATGAGATATTAAATTGAACAGTTTAGTTTGTACTGACTTGTAATCTTTTAATTTCTATTACAGGATATTTAGCGAAAGGTGTTAAAGGTGAGTAAATCATGCTACATTATATCTTGTATCATTATTATCCCAATTATATCCCACTGCTGGGCAAAAATCTGCTATCATTTATGCGGGGCTAGACTGTAGTCCACCACGCTATTTTTAGCTGGTAGACATCACACGCCATTGAGAAAATCTCTCAGGCACGTGGGTTTACTCATGATGTTTTCCTTCACCGTTTGAGCATGTGATAAATACGCACATAACTTCCGAAAATTCAGTGCGTGGCTTTGATTTCACTATCTAGTAGTCACCATCACTAGACTATGAAAAAAAAATCCTTGTATAGCTTTCATCATCATCAACCCATTACTGTCCCACTGCTGGGCACGGGTCTCCTCTCATTTGAGAGGGATAGTCCACCACGCTAGCCTACTGCGGGTTGGCTGACTTCACATGCCATCGAGAAAATCTCTCAAGTATGCAGGTTTCCTCACTATGTTTTCCTTCACCGTTTGAGCATGTGATAAATTGTATACTATTATTTAATTATATTTGTTATTTAATTTCAGATCGGAAGAGTACTTTCTACCGAGGACTGAAATATTTCTCGCAAAAAAGTAAGTACAGTAATAGATAATTTTTTACTATACTAGCTGACCCAGCAAACGTTGTTTTGCCACATTATAGGGGTTGGTGGACAACCCTTATCACTAAGGGGTATGAAAAATAGGTGTTGGCCGATTCTCAGACCTACTCAATATGCTCACAAAATTGACAAACACTGTGACGCGAAGTTTTTTTATACAAGATATAAGGATATTATTAATATTATTTTTCTTTTTTTTTACAGAAACAATAAGCAGCTATGATGACGTCATTGAAATATATCTCATTGGTAAAAACAATTTTCTGTAATTACTATACCAAAAAAAATAGCTTTCGCCATATTTTTGACCTAGCAATGGTTGGTCCTGTCAAATGATTGTGTGACGAGTATCAATATTTGTAAAAAAATAAACTACAATCCATCTCGAATTTGACGACCCAATTAGTCCAACGGTAGTTAACACTGCCTTCTGTGCTATGGGTCCCGGGTTCGAATCCCGGTAGGGACAAATGTTTGTGTCATGAGCATGAACATTTGTATCCGAGTCATGGATGTTTCTATGTATAATATGTATGTATTTACAAAAAAAAAGTAAATATGTAGTATATCAACCAACTAGTATCCGTAACACAAGCCTCGTTGCTTAGCTCGGGACTAGATGGCGCTGTGTCATAATGTCCAGAAATATTTATTGAAAAAAAAATAAAAAAAAATTACCTAGTTATTTTTTTTACATATATGAATGGTTAGGCATGGTTGCGACAAAGCTACAACAAATTACTTATGAAATCAAATCAAATCAAATCATTTATTTCAATTAGACCAATACAGGTGCTTTTGAATTGTTATATTAAATTGAATTTAGTTGCACGGTTCCAAAAGGTAGGTCTTATGGAGAAGAACCGGCAAGAAACCCCATGTTTGATCACCTGTGTGAATCTGGCTGCGAATAGTTTGCGGCTGAATGGGCAACGGCAACCTTACCATACCTATTCAAGTTATTTACATATGGCCAGCCCATAGTATTGTAGTTTATTTTCATAGCAAGTGTTTTTGTTTTGGCAAATCATCAACATCATCATCATCAACGCATTACTGTCCCACTGCTGGGCACGGGTCTTTTCTCATTCGAGAAGGATTAGGCTATAGTCCACCACGCAACCCTACTGCGGGTTCGCAGACTTCACATGCCATCGAGAAAATCTCTCAAGCATGCAGGTTTCCTCACGATGTTTTCCTTCACCGTTTGAGCAAGTGATAAATACGCACATAACTTCCGAAAAGTCAGTGGTTGTGCAAAGCCTTGGGTTTGAACTCGAGGCCTTCGACATCTCAGTCCACTGGTCTCACTACTAAGCTACCCCAGCTCACAGCATTTGGCAACTGATAAATAGTATTAACAAAAACTCGCGGCCAAATTTTGATTGGCACCCACCGTTGGGGGAGTCTGTTTATACAATAAACAGATTCCCGCAGTCTGTATTATTTTACCTAAAAAATTTTGACTATGTACTTTGAACGTAGTAATTCTGTAGCCGAGAGCTGTGGTAGCCTAGTGATGTGACCAGTGGACTAAGATGTCAAAGGTCCAACGCCCGCACCACTGACTTTTCGGAAGTTATGTGCGTATTTATCACAAGCTCAAACGGTGAAGGAAAACATCGTGAGGAAACCTGCATGCATGAGAGAATTCTCGCAGTAGGCTAGCGTGGTAGGAGTCCTCCACTCAATTGAGAGGAGACCCGTGCCCAGCAGTGGGACATTAATGGGTTGATGATGAATTCTGTAGCCGGATTTCGTACTGTGACCTGAATTGAAGAAACTGTCAACAATATTAATTATTTTTTTAATTTAATTTCAGTTGCCAAGATCGTTCAAGAAAATCTGAACAAATGGATATCTGGATGTGAGTATTACATACATACATACATACACTCACGCCTTTTTCCCATGTGGGTAGGCAGAAACTATAAAATGCCACGCGCTACGGTCCAATACAATATAAATAAATAATACACTATTTATTCGGATAAACCTAAAGAGTTATATGTCACTTTGAACGCGCCCATCTCTGTAACTACCAGTCCAATTTGAGAAAGTCTTGTTGCATTCTATAATCCAATTTTTGAGGATAAGTTTTTACATCACGCTAAATAATCAATGTGGCGAGCCTATTGCCATCTACCGGGCACGAATCAAAACTCCGAGCTGCTACTGAGAATTTCACAGAAAAACCCAATTCCGCTTTGCTCGACCTGGGAATCGAACAGGACCTCTTGCTCGGCAGTCGCACTGTACGACCACTCGACCAAGTATATTTGACGCCCCAATTAGTCCAGCGGTAGTTAACACTGCCTTCTGTGCTATGGGTCCCGGGTTCGAATCCCGGTAGGGACAAATGTTTGTGTGATGAGCATGAACATTAGTATCCGCGTCATTGATGTATAATATGTATGTATTTACAAAAAAAAAGTATATATGTAGTATTTCAACCAACTAGTATCCGTAACACAAGCCTCGTTGCTTAGCTTGGCAACTAGATGGCGCTGTGTCATAATGTCCGGAAATATTATTTATTAATTTATTTTAGTATTATAGTATGGATTACTAATAATGTTATTTTCTGTTTTCAGTCGGAACATTCTACGCTAGGCGTAAGTATGAAAAAAAACACAATTTTATTCAATAGGTTATACAACAAGCATCAATTCTGGGGAGACACTAAAAAGAAACACTCCAAGTGGGAGTCGGATTCGCGCACGAAGGGTTCTGTACAAAATTTGACAAAAAATGGCGTTTTTTGTATGGGAGCCCCCCTTAAATATTTATTTTATTTTGTTTTTCCTATTTGTTGTTATAGCGGCAACAGAAATACATGATATGTGAATGTTATATATTTCTAACTGTCTAGCTATCGCGGTTCTTGAGATACAGCCTGGCGACAGACAGACGGACGGACAGACAGCGAAGTCTTAGTAATAGGGTCCCGTTTTTACCCTTGGGGTACGGAACCCTAAAAACTGTGGGTGGTAAAAAGCAATAAAAGACGCAGACGAAAATATTAAGAGATAACAAAGACACAGATAAACAAGATTGAGTTTTGAAGAAAACAAATGAATCAAATAAAGATGGCAAAATTTAGACAGAGGTCGGAAGAAAAAAATTAAGATCTTCAGAAGAAATACGAAACAAAAAAAAAAATTGTCAGTACTACAAACTTCTTTGATAAATAGAAATGAGGAATGATAACTGTATGCATTCTCAGAAGAATTTAGTCACACAAACCGACAGGTTCGATCAATAAGATCTGTCAGCTTGTGTCTGACAAAACAAGCTGACAGATCTTATTGATTGGCCGTCGGCATCGGTATTAAAAACAAATATTTGTGTGATGCGCAAGATTAAAATATTTATGTAGTATATCAACCATTTAGGGACTGTCCATTAATCACGTGAGATTCGAAAGGGGGGAGGGGTTCAGCAAAAATCACTAAATATCACATGGGGGAGGGGGGGAATAGTAAGATATCACGTGTACTTATTTGTTCGTCAAACGCGTGATTTCTAAACCTAAAAATAGTATTACTAACATTTTAAGATTCTTTGTAGGTACTAAAAAATACACGTGATTTTTGGTGGGGGGTTGTCTTAAACCTCACCACGTATCACCATGGGGGAGGGAGGGGTTAAAAAATGTTAAAATAACATCACGTGATTAATGGATAGCCCCTTAGTATCCGTAACACAAGCGTCGTTGCCTAGTTCGGTAACTAGATGGCGCTGTGTCATAATATCCAGATATATTAAGTTTGCAATTATTTTTTGTTTGCAGTTTTTATTGCTGCTCTCAGAATCGTACATTGTGTCAACGGACAAAGTGAATCGGCGTCACCATTTGGACTTTTGAATTATAAATCAAATAACAGAGGTAATTGTTTTTAATTTTCAGAAATATTTTACTCAAGTCATCATCAACCTAAAAATATTGATTATATTATATTGTTGGGCACAAGTCAACTCTCATTTGAGAGGGATTAGGCTATAGTCCACCACGCTAGCCTACTGCGGTTTGGCAATCTTTGTACGCTATCGAGAAAATCTCTCAGGTTTTGATGTGGAAGTTTCCTCACGATGTTTTCCTTCACCGTTTGAGCATGTGTATAAACACGCACATAACCCCCAAACAGTCAGTGGTGCATTGTTGGGATTTGTCAGAGATAATTCGCTTGTTGGTAAGGTATTACTATTAACTGGCGAAGTGAAAGTATTTATTGCAAACCTTCTTAAAATTAGTGGGTAGATATTTTTTACTCTGTGGCCTTTGTCAAGCGTAGGAAATCTAAGGGCTGAATGTCCATAATATTTAAAACATATACAAGATTGCATTAAATATATATTATATGGATTGCCATATTAATGATTATATTGATTAGGTATTATAGTACTTATATTAATTATTTTTAAAGTGATCTAGTTTCAAAGAATCTTCGACTGAATAAAAACCTTTTTTTATTTGTACTCTTTGAAGAGGCTTTGCCATTCTTGAACTGTTCGGCAGAGGAGTAAGAACACTCAAATTTCACCAGTGGGATGGGATATTTGGGTCCCATGCACTAGCGGGCGAATCTGTCGAAGAATCCAAACTCCGGGCTGCCACTGAGAATTCTTTAGAAGAACCCAACAACATTCATAAACGACCCAATTAGTCCAGCTGTAGTTAACACTGCCTTCTGTGCTATAGGTCCCGGGTTCGAATCCCGGTAGGGACAAATGTTTGTGTGATGAGCATAAACATTAGTATCCGAGTCATGGATGTATAATATGAATGTATTTACAAAAAAAAAAGTATATATGTAGAATATCAACCAACTAGTATCCGTAACACAAGCCTCATTGCTTAGCTCGGAACTAGATGGCGCTGTGTCATAATGTCCAGAAATATTTATTTATTTATTATTTACATTTTATTTCACCTGGGTATCTTACTCAAGACATTTTCATCAGCAGTTGCACTAACGACAAACGAGGCAGTTCCTCTATATGATATATTTGTTTTTCAGTGAAAATCTGCAGTGATAATAAATATGGTGGTAAATGGGGATTCAAACCGTATACCCGCGGCTACGACAGCGCATTTGATATCATCAAAGCCTACGAACTGGACGGCGCTGTATCTAAATGCAACGCATTCTTCAAAAAATCTGGAGGAATCAACAGTTTCAGTGGTAAGCGAGAATAAAATATCAAAATTTCAAAATCCTCCAACGGCGGCCATCTTGGTCTGATTTCAATCAAACATAGCTAAGGACACTCCCGGCTAATTCACCTTTGAAACAAAGAAAACAATATCAAAATCGGTTCATCGGGAGATACGATGCTACAGACATACACAAACACAAACGCCGTCGTATTTGCGACGTTCATCATCATCAAACAGTCTCTCGTCCCACAGCTGGGCGTGGGTCTCCTACCATTTAGTTTCTCCCCTTAGTGCGAATGGACAGACTCCACACGTGATCGAGAAAAATAAAAAATATTTTTTCTTTCTTTCTAGAAAGCCTCTCAGGTTAATTTTTTTTTTCATTTTGTGCATAGTGATAAATCAGTTTAACGAATTAAGCGTAAAGAGGTGACAAACAGATAAACATACTCGAATTTATAATTTACTTAATGTGTAGATTTGAAACGTCATCAGTTTGACAACGCCATCTAGTTGTCATAATGAACACTAATTAAATTTATCTTTCTTTTACAGCTGAGAAGAAACTTATCGCACAATACGTTTTGGAACTTAGCAACCTCTTTGAACGTAAGTATTTGGTTATAATTATATGATTATAATAAATAATACAAAATGTTTAAGCGAACAAATAAATAGGCCTCATAATACTTTTGTAAAACAACAAGGTCGGCAACGCGCAAGCGACCCCTCTGGTGTTGCAAACGTGTATAGGCTACGGTAACCGCTTACCATCAGGCGGGCTGTAGGCTTGTCACACTCAGCATATAATAACTATATTTCTTGTTGCCAGGACCAAAATAAATACCAATAGTATTATTTAATATATGATTGAGTAAACTTAAAAACCGTTAGACGTCCACTGCTGGACATACGGATCCCCCAAAGCGGATTCCGGCGACCTTTATCAGTTCGTCGGTCCACCTTGCCGGGGGCCTGCCCACGCTGCGTCTTCCAGTACGTGGTCGCCACCTTCAGACCCCAACGGCCATCCGTTTTTCGAGTGCTAATGTGATATTTTCTTCACAGGTGATGAGAGCGACTGGTCCATTGACGATGTTAGCAGAATCATGTTTAGAGGTAAGCTCTATAATTATCATCGTCATAAAACAATATATTTTTCATTTATGGAACTCCGTAACCGATATATCCGAAATAAAAATATATCCGTAACCGTATCTGTTTCACAAGTTTCGGATAGTTTTCGTATAAGGGCGGAGTCTGAATAAAACTACATATTTTTGACAGGTTTAATTTGGACATTTTTTTATCAAGTTAGTAATGTAGATTCTGCAAAATGTAAACATTGAGACAACAACTTTTTCTGGAAACGAAGTGGCACTACTTCACTGAAACTTCATCTAATATGCGTAACCGAAACTATCCGAAACCAACGGATAATCCGAAATAATTACATATCCGTGACCGTATCCGAAACCGATATAATTTTATTCCTATATCCAGATCCGAAATATCATATCCATAACATCCCTAATCCATTCTGATCCCACTGCTGGGTATAGGCCTCTCTCAATGCGTGCTATTCGCTTCGGTCCTGTGCCAACCTCGTCCAGTTTCGTCCCGAAAACTGAACGATGTCGTCGACCCATCTCCAGACTTCCACGCTCACTGAGTGGTGGCCTCTTGGCCACCACTCAGTGAGCGTTTTGCTCCACCTGTCATGATTTCTCCTCACCATGTGTCCTGCCCAACTATTATTATACACATATTGACGAAACATTGTTTCAAAATTACAATACCTAATGATTTTCTTAATCCTTTCATCAGTAAAGAAATTTGAATTATTTTTATTCGATTAGCACAGCGGTATTATTGTTGCATGCCGTATATGTTTGTGTGATGAGCATGGACAACATGTACGAGAGTCATGGATGTTTCTATGTATTTACATAGATAAATGTGTGTCTATTTATTAACCATCTAGTGTCCGTAACATATACGCCGTTGCTAACCTCGACAACTAGATGGCGCTGTGTCATAGTTAGCTTTGAAGCTTCATTCAATGTTGATCGCATAGAAAATTACAATTTAATCATGCAACACAATGTCTATTCAAATTGGAGACAGATTAAACATTTATTAAATTATTTTTTTTGTCTTTTTTCAGTGTCCACAATATTTAAATTATTCGCCAATAAGTATAATTCAAAACGTGAGTATTATTTTATTTTATTTACGCCCAAAATTATTTTTCTACATCCCAAATACTAATGTTATTTGTAGTAGCTAAAGTCAAATTTTATTTGTTCGTTTGTGAAAGAATATTTTGACAAATTACTGTTTGACTGTCTCCTTAATCTACTAGGAGGACCGAAAATATCTAGTAGGTATCTATTCTATTGGCCATAACACAACCCTCGTTGCTCGGGTCGCCACTAGATGGCGCTGTGTCACATTATCCAGATGAATTTCTTTTTGTCTCTTTATTTATAAAATTGTCTATGAAGTGTTTTTTTTTTTATTGAATGTAGTTGTTTTTTTTTACAGTGGGCAGATACGTGCAAGATGGTAATTGAACATATCTTTTTTAAAAAAGCATCGTCAACCATTTACTTGCTCAATGTTGGGCAATGGTCCCATTTGAAAAGGATTAATTAGCCTCTGATCCTGATAAGTAGAATTGTGACGCCATCGAGAAAATCTCTCAGGGATGCAGGTCCCTCACGATGTTTTCCTTTACCGTGTAAATACATGTGATAAATGTTGACGTAACCGCGAAATATCAGCAGTGCATGCATTCGAATCAAACTTGAGACTTATGACAGTCCGACTATCACTACTATAAGAATATTTTTTCGAGAGGTCGGGCATAGCGAGATTACTCGCTCAAATCTCGCTGCCCGACTGGGGAAGTACCTCCGCCTTACAGAACACCGCAGTGAATATCTGTAACACAAGCCTCGTTGCTTAGCTCGGCAACTAGAGGGCGCTGTGTGTACATATATTATGAATATGTATTTTGTTTCTTTTCTTCCTTTCTCATGTTATATTATGTTTTGTTTTGTTTTTTTATAGAACTGTTACAATTTGACGTCCTCGGCATCACAACATCAATTGGAATCAGTAAGTGCAAATACATTAATAAACTAAAACTATCAAAAACCGGCCAAGTGCGAGTCGGACCCGCGCACGAAGGGTTCCGTACCATTGACTAGATAACCAGTAGGTACACACATTTAAGCGTCAAAAAAATGAGAGCCACCCTAAAATTTTTATTTTTATTTTATTAGTTATTACTAAAGTAAAGTTATCACGGTTCATGAGATACAGCCTGGCGATAGACAGGCGGATAGACGGGCGGATAGCGGCGGCTAAGTCATTGATCCGTCACTGATACCTTTTGGTAACGGAACCC
The DNA here is from genome assembly GCA_905163465.1 of Craniophora ligustri. Classification (NCBI taxonomy): domain Eukaryota; kingdom Metazoa; phylum Arthropoda; class Insecta; order Lepidoptera; family Noctuidae; genus Craniophora; species Craniophora ligustri. Next base: position 5,218,222 of record LR990985.1, on the reverse strand, counting down.
TAAAAAAATATCAATATACCTACCTAACTCGATATCTAGTAATTGCATAAGTGTAAAAAAATATTATTATTAAATATAAATTAATTATTCATATTCGTTTCACTTGCAGACTTTTCAAAATACAAGAAACAAATCACTGAAGGTGATAGCCTCAAAATCGGTGCTGATTGGAATATAAACCTCAACTCTGTCAAAGATAAGCTCGACCAAGAATATAATGATGATGATGATGATGATGACTTGAGTGACTCAGGTGACAAATCTTCAGGCCAAGATTCACAAACGGAAAGCGAATCGTCTAACCAATCTTTGGATCAAAATACAACTTCAGGGTCAGACACGTCATCACAATCTCAAACCCAATCATCGAGTCAAGCGAATAATTCAGGGTCAGACACGTCATTGCAATCAAAATCCAAATCATCGAGTCAAACGAATAATTCAAGATCAGACACGTCATCGCAATCTCAATCAGAATCATTCAGTCAAGCGAATAATTCAGGGTCAGGCACGTCATCGCAATCTCAATCCGAATCATTCAGTCAAGCGAATAATTCAGGGTCAGACACGTCATCGCAATTAAAATCCAAATCATCGAGTCAAACGAATAATTCAGGGTCAGACACGTCATCGCAATTAAAATCCAAATCATCGAGTCAAGCGAATAATTCAGGGTCAGACACGTCATCGCAATCTCAATCCGAATCATTCAGTCAAGCGAATAATTCAGGGTCAGACACGTCATCGCAATTAAAATCCAAATCATCGAGTCAAGCGAATAATTCAGGGTCAGACACGTCATCGCAATTAAAATCCAAATCATCGAGTCAAACGAATAATTCAGGGTCAGACACGTCATCGCAATTAAAATCCAAATCATCGAGTCAAGCGAATAATTCAGGGTCAGACACGTCATCGCAATCTCAATCCGAATCATTCAGTCAAGCGAATAATTCAGGGTCAGACACGTCATCGCAATTAAAATCCAAATCATCGAGTCAAGCGAATAATTCAGGGTCAGACACGTCATCGCAATTAAAATCCAAATCATCGAGTCAAGCGAATAATTCAGGGTCAGACACGTCATCGCAATTAAAATCCAAATCATCGAGTCAAACGTATAATTCAGGGTCAGACACGTCATCGCAATCTCAATCCGAATCATTCAGTCAAGCGAATAATTCAGGGTCAGACACGTCATTGCAATCAAAATCCAAATCATCGAGTCAAGCGAATAATTCAGGGTCAGACACGTCATCGCAATCTCAATCCGAATCATTCAGTCAAGCGAATAATTCAGGGTCAGACACGTCATCGCAATTAAAATCCAAATCATCGAGTCAAGCGAATAATTCAGGGTCAGACACGTCATCGCAATTAAAATCCAAATCATCGAGTCAAACGAATAATTCAGGGTCAGACACGTCATCGCAATTAAAATCCAAATCATCGAGTCAAGCGAATAATTCAGGGTCAGACACGTCATCGCAATCTCAATCCGAATCATTCAGTCAAGCGAATAATTCAGGGTCAGACACGTCATCGCAATTAAAATCCAAATCATCGAGTCAAGCGAATAATTCAGGGTCAGACACGTCATCGCAATTAAAATCCAAATCATCGAGTCAAGCGAATAATTCAGGGTCAGACACGTCATCGCAATTAAAATCCAAATCATCGAGTCAAACGTATAATTCAGGGTCAGACACGTCATCGCAATCTCAATCCGAATCATTCAGTCAAGCGAATAATTCAGGGTCAGACACGTCATTGCAATCAAAATCCAAATCATCGAGTCAAACAAATAATTCAGGATCAGACACGTCATCGCAATCTCAATCCGAATCATTCAGTCAAGCGAATAATTCAGGGTCAGACACGTCATCGCAATTAAAATCCAAATCATCGAGTCAAACGAATAATTCAGGGTCAGACACGTCATCGCAATCAAATTCCAAATCTATCGATCAAAACAAAAATAGCTCAAAGAATAAGGTAAATGGAGGTTCCAAAATTACGCGCGGTGATGATAATTGCGGTGATAATTCAAAAAAAAATAATCAAAATGGACGCGATAAAGATGGTTCAAATTCGGGTACTGATGGCCAAAAGAGCAAAGAAAAAAACAACAATAAAAATGGACGCGGCAATATAGGTAGAAACGGTGATTGCGACGATGACAAACGAAGAGGCAACAGAAACCAGGGCAAAAAAAACGGTAACAATGTCACTAATACCTCAGGGTCAAAATCTCAAAATTCCAAGTCTGGTGAAACTACTAGTAAATCTAATTCGGGATCCAATTCTGGTCAGTCTAATGCGTCTAAAGACTCTGACTACACTAGTTCTAACGGTTTTGACGGTTCCAGTGAGTCTGTTACTGATAAATCTCAAAATGACAAAAAATCCAGTTCTGCTGACTCCAGCTCTGAGGATATTAATAATTCTGACTCTAATTCCAATTCAAACAACAATTCCAACGCCAGTTCTGGTAATTCCAACTCCAATAATTCTAACTCCAATTGTAATAGTTCTAGTTCTAATGGCTCCAAGTCTAGCTCAACTGCTTCTGCCAGTTCTGATGGTAGCTCAGAAAGCACCAGTTCTAGTAATTCCAGCGCAGGTAGCACCAATTCTGGTAGTTCTAGCGCAAGTAACGCCAGTTCTGATAGTTCTAGCACTAGCAACACAAGTGCTGGTGATTCTAGCTCAGAAAGTAGCACCAACTCTGGTAGTTCTAGCGCAAGTAACGTCAGTTCTGATAGTTCTAGCACTAGCAACACAAGTGCTGGTGATTCTAGCTCAGAAAGTAGCACCAACTCTGGTAGTTCTAGCGCAAGTAACGTCAGTTCTGATAGTTCTAGCACTAGCAACACAAGTGCTGGTGATTCTAGCTCAGAAAGTAGCACCAACTCTGGTAGTTCTAGCGCAAGTAACGCCAGTTCTGATAGTTCTAGCACTAGCAACACAAGTGCTGGTGATTCTAGCTCAGAAAGTAGCACCAACTCTGGTAGTTCTAGCGCAAGTAACGTCAGTTCTGATAGTTCTAGCACTAGCAACACAAGTGCTGGTGATTCTAGCTCAGAAAGTAGCACCAACTCTGGTAGTTCTAGCGCAAGTAACGTCAGTTCTGATAGTTCTAGCACTAGCAACACAAGTGCTGGTGATTCTAGCCCAGGAAGTGCCGGTTCTGGTAACTCTGGCAACAAGAATAAATCTAGAACTATCAACTACGAGGGTCATAGTAGTAGTGGTTACGACGAAGGCGATGCTGAAAGTTACAGTATGAAATCAAATGACGCAAATGGCAACAGTCGCGTAGCAGAGGGCAATAAATACGCATATAACAATGGTGGAGATGCCCAGAACAGTCAGTACTCCGAAAATCAGAATTCAGATGGAAGTTTTGACCGCAAACAGTCCAAAAGCGAGGCAAGCGTTGGTAGTTCCGAATCAGGAACATCCGAAAAAGAGACCAAAACGAATAAGGACGGCTCCCAGACGACCGTTTCGAGGACAAAGAAAAGTAGGCAGTCTTTTAATCATTCTTCCAGTTCAAACAGATCTGAACATTTTTCTTAAGAATTGGCAATACACAGTATTGTATCAAATAATGACCAAACGCTTACCACAAATGATTATGAACGGCAATTTTTAGATTTTAATAAATGAATGCATTAGATTTACCTTGTTTTATTTTAGTGGGTATATGTAATGATATGCACGTTTCCTCACGATGTTTTCCTTCACCGTTTGAGCATGTGATAAATACGCACATAACTTCCGAAAAGTCAGTGGTGCGTGATCGTTTGAACTCGAGACCTCTGACATCTCAGTCCACTGGTCACACCACTAGGCTACCACAGCTTACACTTGTAGAGTTTACACATTTCAAATACCTATACATATTTAAGTAAACTCGTTTTATACATACATACACATACATACGCCTATTGTCCCCGAAGGGTTAAGCAGAGGTGTACTAATGTACACCTACGTTTCGGAGGTATGTGTTAGGCTCTATATAATAGGGGCGACCCTATTGCCATGAACCGGACACGAATCCAAACTCCGAGCTGTTAAGGAGCTGTCCATTAACCACGTGATGTTTATTTAACTTTTTTTAACCCCTCCCTACCCCATGATGATACGTGGTGAGGTTTAAGACTACCCCCCCACCCCCCACCAAAAATCACGTGTATTTTTAGTACCTACAAAGAATCTTAAAATGTTTGTAATACTATTTTTAGGTTTAGAAATCACGAGTTTGACGAAAAAATAATTACACGTGATATCTTACTATACCCATGTGATATTTAGTGATTTTTGCTGAACCCCTCCCCCACTCTCGAAACTCACGTGATTAATGGACAGCCCCTAATGAGAATTTCATAGAAAAAAAACAGTGATCCGTCACGGGACGCCTGGCAGATGTGAAACATCGACATTATTTTGTAAAAGTAATATGCAGAAAAGAACATATTGTGATAGGAACTAAATATGTCATAATGATAAAATAAAATATTACGATTTTCTTCCACATCAAAAATATGTATATAAGTGTTAAAAGAAACATATTAACACAAACTCAAAGAGGTTTAATACAATTCACAATTCGAAAAAAAAGGTAAACTTGAAAATAGAACTAAAATCAAATTTAAATTTCGTGGCGACGCTTTCGCCACGCCAGAAATCGGTTTTACGTGCGGCTATAGATGTTTCACACCAAACATCACAATAACACTTTGCTCGACCTGGGAATCGAATGCAAGACCTCTCGCTTGGCAGTCGCACTGCACGACCACTACGACACAGTTCTGATATACATATAAAGGTAATCCTTTAATAATTATGTACATATGCCTTTAAAAGAGACCATGATTCTCTGATTTTGTTTCGGCATTTCTTCTCAGACGTCGGCAGGAAATGCCGATGCCAACTAGATACTAAAATAATCTTATACATAAATAAATAAATATTCTGCGACATTTTATTACACAGCATCATCTAGTCCTAAACTAGATAAACACACTAATAAACTCTTAATGTCTGGCGGCTTTGGGATTTAGAATTGACCTACACAAATGTCCTACTGATCTTGCATTGTGCGTCGGGTCGTTGAGCTCCCTCAATGTTGGTTGAGCTACACGATGGCTGACGTATGCGTGCTGTCAGTATGGACAGGTCAACTCAAAGCTGCACTGGTGCTTTCTTCAAAACGCCATCTCAGACACCTACATAGTCAGGCTCATATATTGTAATCAAAATGTTTGGACTTTAAAAGAGACCATGATTCTCTGAGTTTGTTTCGGCATTTCTTCTCAGAGGTCGTCAGTCAGGAAATGCCTTGTAAAAGTGTCTTTAAAAAGATCTATTTACAGAAATAAACAATCAATCAAAAGCAGAGCTTGTACTATGGGTACTAGACAATGGATACAATAGGTACTTATTATACTTTTTTTTGTAAATACATAGTTACTTATAATACATAGGAAACACCCAGACGAACACAAACACTTATATTCATCACATAAATATTTGTGGCCCGTGGGAATCGATCCCACGACCTCGTGATCAGCAGTCCGGTACTCGAACCACTAGACCACAGAGGTCGTCGAACATGACATGACTTGTAAAAATATCTTTAAAAGGTCTGTTTACATAAATAAATATCATTTCATCATTTCTTTCATGTATTTGTTAATTATATATATGATTAACAATTTTGTAATTACTATATTTTTATTTTTGTTTGCTCGGCTTTTTTATGGTGATAAGGCGGCAAACGAGCAGGCGGCTCACCTGATGGTAAGTGATGACCGCCGCCCATGGACATTTGCAACACCAGAGGCTTGCAAATGCGTTGTCAAACCCCTTAGAAACCGTTCAGGTTTCTTAAAATAGGGAGTTACTGAACTGACAGCAAACGGAATTCCCATGCTGTCAGAATAGTCACTCCCCCAATGAGCTCTGGTAACCTTACTCACTCGCAGAAAGACAACTATTATTGATTCACTGCGGTGTTCTGTAAGGCGGAGGTACTTCCCCAGTCGGGCAGCTCAATTTGAGCGAGAAATCTCGGTATGCCCTACCTCCTATAAAATGTATGTAAAATTGTGTATGATAATTAATGTTTTTAAGGTTTCACGATTTTTATATATTTTTTTCAATTGTGTATGAAAGCTCACATAATAATATTAAACTCTATATTGAATTGACTTTTTGAAATATTATAGAATCATTTAATAAACGAACAGACAGAATTTGTTGCTGGGGAGTTTGTTGCGCCGCTTCTTCTTCCCAGCAAAAGCACTAGGAAGCGGTGAAGGGCGGGCGTTTTTGGGAAGAGAATTAAATTTGGCCTTATTTTTTGAAGTTATATTTCTTTAGGCGCGTTATGAAAAAATGATGAGAGTGAATTTTAAGATGCGCGCGCATCTGTGACACAAAATTAACAGTATGAAGCTGTCTGCTTAACCGCTCATTAAGTCTCGAAAAAAAAGCTACCAACAAAATAGAAATTGAACCTCGATATTAGTCGCGCATGTTGGTACGCTCGTCACCTCTGATCACTGTTTTCATATTTATAATAAATATTTATCAACATGTTTCTAGTTTATACATTCACAACACGTGTTTTAGTTTCATACAAGTGCGAATTATATATGTGCTAATAAATTATATTCAGTAGTGATTTAAATTGAATATTTTGATTGATATTACTTACTATTTGTGAATATTAGTGAAAAAAATTGTGCTTATATACTTTTTCAAGTGCTCCAATATAATTGAGGTTAACTATGTATTTAATGATGCCAAAGAAGTATAACTTCTCACGCGCGTACATAAGTACACGCACCCATTAGTTTTTTATTTATTTTTTATTATCTGATTTATTTAGTGGCTTATAGTGTCACAAGTAAGACCATGCCAGCTCCTCGTAGCCTAAACATGTACTTTCTCTAAACTATCAACTATTTTATAAACTAAAATGGCTGCCTCCGACAGAGGTGCTGACAATATACTTTGAAAAAATACCTACATTTACATACATACGTGCATACACTCACGCCTTTTTCCCATGGAGGTAGGCAGAAACTACAGAATGCCACACGCTACGGTCCCTGAATACCACTTTTGCCTCGTCCATATTCATACATCTCGTCATGCACGCGCGCCGGTTACGAGTACTGCGCACCTTTTTGAAGGAGTTCACCAATTAGGTCGGTGTATGTCCTTCTAGGGCGCCCCCTCCCGGCGTTTCCACTAACATCCGTCTTATAAATTCCTTTCGTCAATCGCCTATCATTCATCCTTTCAACATGCCCAAACGATCTCAGTACATTCTTCTCAACTTTTGTCACTACGTCGTCTTTCAAACCACAACGTTTTCTTATCACATCATTCCTCAATCTGTCATTCAAAGTTACACCACACATACTTCTCAAAGAATGCATTACCTACATTTATCCAGCTTATATTAATTTGGTTCAGCAAAGCCTCTCTCCGAGCCCCGGTTTTGTCTCACTCCACCAGTAAGTGATGCCAACTTTCATCATTTCAACCGTTAGACGTCCACTGCTGGACATAGGTCTCCCCCAAGGATCGCCACGACGACCGGTCATATGCCGCCCGCATCCAGTGGATTCCAGCGACCTTCACCAGGTTGTCAGTCCACCTTGCCGGGGGCCTGCCCACACTGCGTCTTCCAGTACGTGGTCGCCACTCTAGAACCTTCAAGCCCCATCGGCCATCCGTTCTTCGAGCGATGTGCCCTGCCCACTGCCACTTGAGTTTGGCGATTCTTCGGGCTATGTTAGCGACCCGGGTTCTTCTACGGATCTCCTCATTTCTGATTCGATCACGTAGTGAAACTCCTAACATAGCCCTCTCCATCTCTCTCTGAGTGACAGTGAGCTTCCTTATAAGGCCCATTGTAAGCGGCCACGTTTCGGTATAATCCTACATTGCGCAAGTGACATTTGCACGCGAGATTGCATATATACAACCACCCAACATCAACCGTCGGGCAGTAGCCCGCCAGGCACAACACCTCGCCTGGTCGGAAGATCCTCCTTTTCCAATGGAGGGACTACCACCTCCTTCCCTCCATAATTTATTTGGATCTCCAACAGAAGATACACAATTACATATAAAAATACATTCACAGTCACAAGTGTGCTCCCCCAATTACAGGAGACCACATCATTCAAACTCAAACTCTTTATTGCGAACTAAGTGTAGGTACAGTAATTTAAAGATGTTATGATTAGGCAGGTTCTTAAAACCTAGTTGCCTATTAACGCATTGCAATTTAATAATTTTTAAAAATGAAATTCACATTCGCTTATTAACTAGGTAACTAAGTAGGTAGTTTCAGAGATACAATTAATATTTTGTATAATTAATACTTTGAATCATTTTGGAATTCCATTTCTGTCACGCGTGAACTATCTTTGGGGCTATCGTTCAACCCTTCAGTTTGACCAAACCACAGTTTAATCTAAGTTTAACTGAAGTCAATCTTACATGAGGGTTAATAGTCGTTATCATCAAAGAGATGACATACTGATAAGGCACAGTATGATAGCTTTGATCTCTTTGTAAATGCCGATACTGTAGATAGGGTTGCGAAAATGCGTAAAGGTTTAGGGGTGTCACAAGTGAGCAATATTTCTATAATAATATAACGTATTATCATGCCTTTCGTTTCAGAAGCGTTTGGCAGAGGAGTACTAATTTATACCCACATTTCGCCGGTATGTTTTAGGTCCCAAATAATAGGGGGCAAGCTTATTGCCATCAACCGGGCAGGAGTTGAAACTCCGAGTTGTTACTGAGAATTTTATAGAAAAACCCAATAACATTTCATTCGACCTGGGGACCCAGTGTTCACGCGCTTCCTTTATTTGTATTGGATACATACTAACTAATACGAAGAAATGTTCACACGCATTTGTTGCGTGTATCCAAACGAATATCAAGCTGGCTACGAACGTCGACCAATGGGAGGCGTTCCCGCCTTTTTTACTTAATTCGAAGAATATATTTTTTTTATACGAATTACCCATACGTTCCAACAACATTGTTTTTTTCATGTACATATTTTGTCTTTTATATTCATTGTAATTACAATTTAATAAATTCTTTCATTGAAGTATTGCGTTCCTGCCTGACCTATAGTAAATGTCTACGCAATAATACAACAACGCGCATCACAGCGCCAACACCCAGGATCTCTTGTTCTGTCGCGCTGTACAACCACTGGACCAACGAGTTAATAATTTGAAATCGGCTGCGTTTAAATACTTTCATGTCGATAGTCGTGATAAGACCATTTTAATATCTTATTAAACAACTATAATAGCTTTTCAACTTCATCTGTGTAAAATTTGTAATTTCGTCCGCACTTTCACCCCCCTTTTTATCCTTTCAAGGGATGATTTCCGGGATAAAAGCTATCCTATGTCCTTCCCCAGACTCAAACTATCTCTGTACCGAATTTCATCAATATCGGATCAGCGTTGTATCGTGTAGAAGTAACAGACAGATACACTTTCACATTTATAATATTAGTGAGTAATTAAGTTAATATATATTAGTAAGTATGGATTTAACGAAGTTAGCAAGTTTAAGTAAGCTTTTGGTAGAGTTATAAGTCATGCTACTTGTACAATAAAATAAATAAAATCATATATATACATCCTTTTTCGCTTCGTGAAGCGAACGTTTTGTAGGAGGTAGGGCATAGCGAAGTTTCTCGCTCAAATCTCGCTGCCCGACTGGGGAAGTACCTCCGCCTTACAGAACACCGCAGTGAATCAACAATAGTTGTCTTTCTGCGAGTGAGTAAGGTTACCAGAGCTCGTTGGGGGAGTGACTATTCTGACAGCATGGGCATTCCGTTTGCTGTCAGTTCAGTAACACTCTATTTTAAGAAACCTGAACGGTTTCTAAGGGGTTTGGCAACGCATTTGCAAGCCTCTGGTGTTGCAAATGTCCATGGGCGGCGGTCATCACTTACCATCAGGTGAGCCGCCTGCTCGATTGCCCCCTTATCACCATAAAAAAATGTAAAATTAAAACCTGGTTACTTCAATTACGCTATGACGAATCAGAAAACTTATTACACTCAAGCTAATCTTTCGTTTCCATTCACCTAGTCAGACATTACACACACAAAACTTCAACACACTCGTTCAGACATCACACACAAAATTTGCATCACTCACTTCAAGTTCGCATAACACAACAAACACACAACCACACACAACACTGCCCGAATCCACACAATACCTGTGTGGATGAAAAGTGAAGTGAAGTGAAGGAAAAAGTGGGTATCGAGTCGTATCAAGAAGTCAAACAGAAAGCAGGAGATAGACAACAGTGGCGATTGCTCCACCGACAGGAGCTGAGCTCTTAAATTAATAATAATAATAATGTAAGTATTAGCTTAGCGTAGCTGTGGTAGCCTAGCGGTGTGACCAGTGGACTGAGACGTCAAAGGTCTCGAGTTCGAACCCAAGGCACGCACCACTGACTTTTCGGAAGTTATGTGCTTATTTATCACAAGCTTAAACGGTGAAGGAAAACATCGTGAGGAAACCTGCATGCTTGAGAGATTTGTCTCGATGGCATGTGAAGTCTGCCAACCCGCAGTAGGCTAGCGTGGTGGACTATAGCCTTATCCCTCTCAATTGAGAGGAGACCCGTGCCCAGCAGTGGGACGTTAATGGGTTGATGATGATGAGGTTTAAAATTATAATTGTCTCATTTACAGAGGCCCCCGCTTACAGTGGTCGAAATATGCTATTATTCTATTTTTAGAGGTGGCAATGTTAATAAAAATGCGTATTTTTGGTGTTTTGAATTTAATGCAGCTATGAATAAATAAATAAATAAAATAAATAAATATTCAGGGACATTTTACACAGCACCATCTAGTCCCAAACTAAGCAGAGCTTGTACTATGGGTACTAGACAATGGATATAATACTTATATACTTTTTTTTTGTAAGTACATACAGTCGACTCTCGTTAATTCAAACCTGCGATAATTCGAACCTCTCTATAAATCATAGTTAACACGAGTTCCCTACAAAATCTCTTGATATTTCGAATAAAATCAATACATTTTTGTGCACTTGGTAATTCGAACGAAAAAAACAGTGCTACGCAACAAATCGACGCGTTAATTCGAACTCGTCGGCGTCAAACACTCGACAATTCAAAGTTGCAGAGAGAAAGACACAGAAAGATTGTAAGTAGGTATGTACATTTTGAGGCAAGTTCAAACTTGTATCATCTTACACGCGCTTTTGTTTTTGAACCTTTGGCGGTGGTGTCAGTTATGGAAGCAAGAGCCTCATTGGATATCTTCCAAAGCTTCTGTCTACAAAACGAAAGTGATGAAAAAGCATTTCAGGGACTTTTTCTCTTAAAAAAAGTTATTGAGCAGTCTGAGCAGCAGCAATGTGTTTTGAAGCAAACCAGTATAACAGAGTTGTTTTGAAAGAATAATTAATTCACATTATATACCTCTAAACTTTTGTCTTTGTTAAAGAATAGCAGTTAATAAATAAAAATTAATTAACACTTAATAATTCGAAGTTTTAATTATTTTCTCTCAAAAATTTCGAACCATTTGATATTTCAAACACTCGATAATTCGGCTACTTCCCATTTGGTAAACTTCCCATCTGGTAAACCTCAAATTATACCTACTAAAAAGTTGCGTTTGGTAAACATTTCGTTATTTCATACATTTATTCCCATTTGGTTAGTATTTTTATTTTGTATGGTACAGTCAATGTCAAATTAATATTGAAATTAGATCAGTGACTTATATGTAAGAACAGAGCTAAAGTTGGGGTTTAGGACTTCCGATATCATACAGCAACTTTTTTAAAGTGGGCAATTTTGATTTGAATTAAGGAACATTATTGTTTAATTATGTTGTTACCATTAACTTTGTTAAAAATAATTGTTTAAAAACATTGATTTTTCAATTTGTAGTCAATTTTTTATGTTATTTCTTTATGTTATTGTTTATTTTTAAAGTTGATTTTGTATGTTGATGTCTTGTGTGATGAAAAATTGAAAGAACTGATAAATCTTGTCATTGAAGTGTTATTTTTCTTGATTTTTTAATAAATTATCAAAAGTTGCTTGTACTTATCACTTTTTTCTTTTTATTGATTTTGAACTGTGTAGTGTAGTCTATTTTTTATGTTATTATACCAAATCTGTGATTATTGTTATTTTTTATTTTTGTCGGTTTTACAGGTAGTTGTCTTGTATTATAAAAAATTGAAAGAACTGATAAAACTTGTCATTGAAGTAGTCAAATCAAACTGTGATTTTTCGTATTTTAACAAATTTTTAAGAATTGCTTGTATCACTTTATAATTTCTTGTTTTTTATTGATTTTTAACTTTATAGTATAGTCTTTTTTATGTTATTATACCAAATCTGTGATCTTTGTTTATTATTAAAATTGATTTTGCATGTAGATAATTTGTGTTATAAAAATTGACAGAACTGATAAAACTTGTCATTGAAGATTTCAAATCGAACTGTGATTTTTCTTATATTTTTTAACAAATTATCAAGAATTGTTTGTGTGCCATTTATTATTTCTGTTTTTAAGTTTCAATGTGTATAATATATATACATAATCTGACTATTGTACCTGTTATTAATAATATATGAATGTTAAATTATCAGTTTCGTGTTTTCTTTTTTACTTGACTGTACCCATTTCAACTGAAAGTTTACCAAATGGGAAACAACACTTATAATTACTGAAATGTTTACGAAATGGGATTAAATGTATGAAATATAAAAAGTTTACCAAACGCAACTTTTTAGTAGGTATTATTTGAGGTTTACCAAATGGGAAGTTTACCAAATGGGAAGTAGCCGATAATTCGTAATATTTTAAGAGTCCCTCGAGTTTCGAATTAACGAGAGTCGACTGTACTTATAATACATAGGAAACACCCAGACGAACACAAACACTTATATAAATGTACATACATAATGTATTGCGTCGAAACAAAAAAAAACAATACGGTAATGTTTATGACTTAAAGTAATCGGTTATGTTTGTTTGTGCTTGTTTGCTAGTTGCTGAAACCTGTTTCTCGATAAAATAAATTTGATCAAAAATATTAGAATTATCAATATTTGATATTTAGAAATACTTGTGTAAAGTTTCTAACGCTTCCATTGCCTGACGCTTTGAAATTTTTACTGAAGTCTTTTCACAGTCGTTTCTTCACGTTTTATATTTACGTTTCGACATTTTATTCCCTTGTTTTTGGTTAGGTCAAAACTTGAGATAGTACTGACCACAGATAACCCCCTAGTTATCTGTGGTACTGACAAACAAAGCAAAATGTATGTAAACAAACATGTCAAAACGTGTTACAACCTGATTAATTAGTCTCACTTATACAGGTAATTGAGCTATAGAGTCTCAATTATAGAGGTTAACATCGAAAGAGTCTTAGAATTCAAATCTCATTTAACCCGGTTCAAAACCGGGACCTCACTGCAACTCTCAATAAATAAATAAATATAAAATAAATATTCCTGGACATTATGGCACACAGCGCCATCTAGTTCCGTGCTAAGCAACGAGGCTTGTGTTACGGATACTAGCTGGTTGATATACTACATATATACTTTTTTTTTGTAAGTATGTACATAGTATAGATCGATACATCCATGACTCGGATACAAATGTTCATGCTTATCACACAAACATTTGTTCCTACCGGCATTTGAGCCCGGGACCCATAGCACAGTAGGCAGTGTTAACTACCGCTGGATTTACTGGGTCGTCAAAATCAATTAAAAATAGAGGTTTCTGATTTATCCAGGTCCCACTTAACCAAGTTTCACTGTAGGTATATTTTTTTTTTTTTAATTCTTAACACTTGAATATTAGGTATTTAGATCTATTCTATTCTGTTCTATAATTTTATTATATAATTATTTATTCCCAACAATATCCTTACAGAATAACTCCAATTTCATATTGAGGTTTTACAAACTATAGATACCTATGCACTTTTAAACAATACAAAATTTAAAAAATTGCAAACTTTGTGAACTCACTCATATATTAATACATGTAACTAAACGTATTATAATAAAACCTATCCGCCATTTTGGTCTGTCTAGACTGAGACATATTTTAAATTTCAGTGAGACAGGCGTGGCTTATGAACCCTCCCAAAACGAAGCTCCACCCACTCCAAAATTATCCTGCAAACTTTAGTTCACTCTCAAAGCCCGGGAAAGAAACACGTGCCGTCATTTTCTTAAAACTTTCTCATACATCTTTTTCATTTTTTTAATAAAATTAACGATGTTTTAAATGAAAACAACAATGCGTTGCATAATTTAATTATTCTTTTCGCGTTTTGTTTTGTTGTGGTGTTTTTTTTACAATTTACTCTCAGTGTTTGTGTTTGTGTTATTGACCGTTGTGTAAACAAAACGTTGGATTGTTGTGTACGATTTGTTGATAAAAACATGTGTTTTTGAAATAGTGCAGTTTTTTCGTGTATTATTCATAATACTTCAAAGATATTGTGACAAATTCTATTACTAGTGGACTTTTTAACGTTTTTTACTGTGAAGTGTATGTCAATGTATAATATTTCGATTTTTAAAACTAATCTAAACTTAACTTACAAAATTAAATTAAAAAAAAACTTACTTAAAATTATATTTTAAATAAAGAACAATACCGCAATAAAAAACGATACGTAAAATATTACTTATAATTAATTTGAATATATCTACCTAAACAAAAAAATACAATTAGTGAATAATTAAATTAAATTATAGTTAATAAATATAAACACAAGATAATACATAACATAAATATTTAAATTAAAAAATTACAGCTGCAAAATCAAAAATTAATTATTTAGAAAATTGTTTTTGTATTGAATGAATGATTGAATGATTGTTTGAATGATTGAATGATTGAATGAATGATTGAATGATTGAATGATTGTTTATTTCTGTAAATAGATCTTTTTAAAGACACTTTTACAAGTCATGTACATTTTTTTTTTTAGTATCTAGTTGACATCGGCATTTCCTAACTGACGACCTCTGAGAAGAAATGCCGAAACAAACTCAGAGAATCATGGTCTCTTTTAAAGTCCAAACATTTTGGTTACAATATGTGAGCCTGACGATGTAAGTTAAAGTCTGGGATGGCCTTTTGAAGAAAGCACCAGTGCAGCTTTGAGTTGACCTGTCCATACTGACAGCACGCATACGTCAGCCATCGTTTAGCTCAAACCATTATTGTGGGAGCTTAACGACCCGACGCACGTCTATGCAAGATCAGCGGGACATTTGCGTAGGCCATTTCAAAAACCCAAAGCCGCCAGACATTAGTTTGTAAGCGTATGTTTATCTACCTACAAAGTGCTCACATTCACATAGATATGTATATTATAAATAATCCCAATGCATAAAAATCAACATAATGTCAAATATAAAATAATTATGTCAAAACATAACATTAACATAATGTCAAAAATATAAAATAAATAAAGTCAAATAATAATAATAATTAAAAATCTATAGGTATACCTATACAATTCATGTCAAGATATAAATTAATGTCAACAAAAAAAAATTAAAAAATAATAATAATAATTAACATCAATGTCATGAAAAAATAATGTCCAAATCATAATAAATTACAGTAAAAGACGTTCGATAGCCCGGTTCATTAGAACTATTCAATCCCAAGCAGTTTTATCATCCATGTAATCTTTTAACGTATAGTAGCCTTTAGCACAAAGTCTCTGTTTGATAAAGGATTTAAATCTGCTGAGACTTAATGTCTGTACATGGGTTGGAATTTTGTTATAAAAGCGTATGCATTGACATCTAAAGGATTTACTGATTTTCTGGAGCCTAGTTGCAGGAACAACAAATTTATTCTTATTCCTAGTATTAATATTATGGATATCACAATGCTTTTCAAAGAGATTGATATTCTTGTAAGCATATAAAAGATTTTCGTAAATATACTGTGATGGAACAGTCATAATATCAATTTCTTTAAATTTCTCCCTCAGTGAATATCTGGGACTTAAGTTATAAATTGATCGAATAGCCCTTTTCTGCAACACAAAAATAGTTTGAATGTCAGCAGCATTCCCCCACAGTAGAATGCCGTATGACATCACGCTATGGAAATAACTAAAATAAACTAACCGAGCTGTATCTATATTCGTTAAATTACGAATTTTTTTAACGGCATAAGCTGCAGAACTAAGCTTCTTCGACAATTTCTCTATATGTGGGCCCCACTGAAGCTTAGCATCTAAGGTAATGCCTAGAAATACAGTGGTATCTACAAGATCCAACTCTCCACCGTTAACTAGTACACTGGTTTTAACTTGTCTGACGTTAGGCGTTGTAAACTTAATACATTTAGTTTTGTTTTCATTCAAAACTAAATTATTTGCATTGAACCAATGTACCACTTTCGAGATAGCAGTGTCCACATCGTATGTAGTTCTTTGCTGACGTTTTAGTTTAAATAAAAGCGAGGTATCGTCTGCAAACAACACTATCTCTTGATTATCTCCCATCAGATAGGGTAAATCATTAATATAAATTAGAAATAAAAAAGGGCCAAGAATTGAACCTTGCGGAACTCCCATAGTAACAACCGACCCCGGGGATCTCTTTCCATTGACGTCCACTTTCTGAATCCTCTTACCCAGGTACGAAATAAGAAGATTCAGAGAAGTGTTCCTCACGCCATAGTGGTGTAACTTCCTGATCAATGTATCGTGAAGAACGCAATCGAATGCCTTAGACAAATCGCAAAAGATACCCAAGGCATCGTGTGACTCTTCCCATGCATCAAAAATGTGACCTAGAAGTTCAACACCGGCATCGGTTGTTGAACGACCCTTGGTAAAGCCAAACTGTTTTCTATTAATTAGGTTGTTGGCGTAAAAGAAACTTTGTAATTGATCTAAAATTATTTTTTCAAAAATTTTACTGAATGTTGGTAGCACTGATATCGGTCTAAAATTAGTAGGGTCTGATGTGCTACCTGACTTAAACAAAGGTATAATCTTACTATTTTTCATAAGATCAGGGAATTTACCACCATCAATACATTGATTAAATATAAAGGATAAAGTGGGTGCTACAATGTGAATAATAAATTTGGCAACGTCAACAGAATTTCCCCACAGGTCTGCAGTTTTTTTTACATTTAGTGTATTGAAAGTTTTAATAATATCGCTACTGTTAACATGTTTAAAATTAAATTCAATAAAGCTAGCTTTTACGTTTTCCCTAAGTAGGTTCTCTGCAACAGTAGGTGATGAATTTAAGGATCTAGTGACCAGAACAGGAATACCCGTAAAGAAATTTTCAAATGCGGTGGCAACTTCTAAGTCTGATTTAATTATTTGTTCATCAATAATAAGACTATATTCACTGTTACGGCCAACAGATCTCCCTGTTTCACTGTTGATAATATTCCAGGTCATTTTAATAACATTATTACTATTTCTTATTTTCGAGCTAATATAAAGAGACTTTGCTATACAACAAACTTTCTTAAATAGTTTGGAGTAGCTTTTAACATAAGAATTAAACTCCGGGGTAGTGATATAAGTTCTTTCATTGTACAGCTCATAAAGTCTCTTCCTACTTTTATGAATACCAACAGTGGCCCATTCACTGAAAGATGCAGTTCCATTAACTCTGATCGTCTTGGGTGTAAAAGTAGAATTAAAATCTTTGCAATAAATATTAAAAAAAGAATCATAAAGCTTATTAGGGTCACTATTATAGGGTAATAAAGGTAACTTATGACTAAGTTTATTTTTAAATGCCTCCAAGCGACCATGTGTTTTTGGATTAACTGTGATATCTTTTTTTGCTACTTTTCTCTTTTCACTATGAAAACAGATCAGCTGTCCACAGTGATCGGAGTCCAGTAGGTTTATAATTTTCTTTTGATCTGGTATAATATTGGTGTAAATATTATCCAAACATGTAGCTGAAGTAGCAGTAATTCTAGTAGGCTCCAAGAATATGTTACTTAGATTGTATGACTGAAAAAGGTTGATGATTTTAATGCTGGAACCTGATTTTTCTAATAAATTAACATTGAAGTCGCCACATGTAATAATCGATTTATTTGTACTATGACAGGCTTTATAAAGCACTTCATCCATCACCGCTTCAAAACAGTCATACAGCCCAGATGGTGGCCTATATACACTTATTATAATGAACCGTTCTAATTCCACACAGGCTATCTCAATAATAATAATGTAAATTAATTTATTCAAATTATAATTCAAAGTACCCAGTTATTTTCAAAGTCAGTCAATATAAACAAGCTTCACAAAACTTGTTTATTCATTTAACATAGAAAATCATGTAGTTTTAAAAATGTTGTTTTTGGAGATAATTGTCAATATGAGGTAACAGACATAATAGATAGATTTTATATGGAAATGATAGCTCGCTGGTCAAAATTCAAGTAAAATTAATTTAAACTATATTTTTTTCATACATAATAAAAAAATCCGTGCAATTTTGGCAAACATTTTCGAATATTAGAAATTGAAATAAAACTACTTTTTATCATAGTTATTATTATTGACAATCCGTGAGCTCGTTCTGTGTAAATCGGATTGTCAATAATAATTCAAAATGTAGGGTAGCTGTTAGTAATTATAACTTCAAGACGACCAACACCTCAGTCTGCCCGTGATCGTGGATGCTGTAAAGGATCCGAAACATCGGGTTAAAATAATATCAATATACCGCGATAAAATCCGTAAAAAGTGGTTTTATTTCAACGGGTACAGAGTTTTGGCTTCACGTATAAATATAAAGTCTTTCGACTATTATCAGAAATGGTGCATATTTTGATAGGCGTGGATTATCGGGTACGGAGGCGATATTTGAACGAAATAGCACGTTTGTTAATTACTTTAAAATTTAATTATAATCACTAAGTAAATAGTCACTGATCACTGATTATTTGTTATTAAGATAAACGTCCACCGAGTACGTGGTTGCGAGCGCACTTCACAATGTTCAAACTTCACTGTCAGATATCATAACATTAATTTAATTATACTATTTCAACATTATGTTTTAATATTGTTAGCATCAAATCGTTCCCGTAGTTGGAAAATTAAATAACTCAGATTTTGTAGTTCTGAAACGCGATTTAATGTTTTTTTTTTCTTTGTTAAAAAATGTGAGACAATTTTACAGTCGGTACTTTTATATTTTGTGGATCTGATTACCTTTTACATTATGCTTTAACAAACTGAACTCTATCTTTAACTATAACTAAAACCCACATAAAAAATCAAGTTGTTTAATTTTGCCACAACTGTTATTTATAACGTTACTACAATTAGCTACTTTTTCGGCTATTTATTTAGTTTTCCTACAATCGAAATACATTCGGTAGATTAAAATTTGGTGAAATAAATGCAGTTACTGAATTTATCAAACTCGAAATATTTTTAAATGTAAGAATTTTTAGATTGAGGGAAAATTAAACAACTCGTGTTATTTAATTTATTTGATATTCAACTTATCATTGACCACAGTTATTAATTTATTTACTATGTTATTTATTTTTCCTTTAAAAAAATTGTGTTTGTCTGAAGATATTTATTATTTCATTTGTTAGACAAAAATGGCCATCATTTTGGAATGGAATAAGATACGAAAATGTCTGTTAGGCTCAAATATGTGGCATGTTTTAGGTGTTTGGAAAATAGGGAAAAGTCAATATCCCCAACCGACAAAAACCAAATTTTACAGGAGAAGGTATTTTTACAATATTTTCATAAATAATTGCGCTATTCAATTGAAATTTGGACATATAATAATGGTTTTTAAAACCTTAGGTGTAATGATTAACATTTTCAAAAAAGTTTTTGACACTTTCTTCATAGAAAACGACTAAAGGTTGATGTACTGTGTCGGTTGCGATAACAAGTAGGGTCACTGCAATTCTTAGATAATTACGCAACTTACGATATTTTTATTATGTCGGTTTTTCGGATTCATCATTCATCATCATCAACCCATTAACTTCCCACTGCTGGGCACGGGTCTCCTCTCATTTGAGAGGGATTAGGCTATAGTCTACCGTGCTAGCCTACTGCGGGTTGGCCGCGGTTCCTATCGCCAAATTCAATTGTTTCATTTCAATTAAGCTAAAACTAATAGTCTTTTTAATGCAAGCTGTGGTAGCCTAGTGGTGTGACCAGTGGTATGAGATGTTAAAGGTCTCGAGTTCGAACCCAAGGCACGCACCACTGACTTTTCGAAAGTTATGTGCGTATTTATCACAAGCTTAAACGGTGAAGGAAAACATCGTGAAAAAACCGTATCTGAACTGTATCCGAGTTATGGATGTATCTATGTATAATATGTATCATCATCATCATCATCATCAACCCATTACTGTCCCACTGCTGTTAATATGTATGTATTTACAAAAAAAAGTTTATTTTTAGTTTATCAACCATCTAGTATCCGTAACACAAGCCTCGTTGCTTACCACGGAACTAGATGGCGCTGTGTAATAAAGTCCGGAAATATTTATTTATTATTATTTATTTATTGATTTCCAACACTTACGCAAATATCAGACATTCTAGTAATTGTAGGAAATAAATAAACTGTGATTTATAGTTTTTTTCTTTCAGCTTTCAAAAATTATACGTAAAATATTGTTTATCAATACTATATCTTAATCTTAGTGATACTTATTAAAAAAGACCAAAAAAATCAATCAAATTGGATTCAAAAAGGCCTACTGAGGCCCTACTAAGGGCCTCAAACTTAAAACCCCACCAAAATTCAACAAAAACTCTTCTCGTGCGTCCATTTACACCGGGCAATACTCAAAATAACCAAACTATTGAGAACGTCGATAAACCAAAAAACTACCTACTAGAAACACCCAAAGACCTAAAAAGACGACAGCCATTGCTCGAACTGCCCAGTGAATTCAGTAAAAGACCGAAACTTTACAAAATTGATGAGAAAAACGATGATGGAGTTGATATGAAAGACAGTGCAGCCGAAAGTGTTTGTGACGTTGATGACAAATGTCAAAAAAGTGTCAAAAAGTGTCATTGTTGTTGCAAGTGCTCTGGTGAAAGTGAGAACTGCCATCAGCCGGTCAAAGTGATTATTGCTCCAGCTATGATGCCGTCTATCTTCGGACCTGTGCCGGGCATTCCGTATATTGTCAAGCCGGCTAAAGTAGATAAGGTAAGATTTTTTTTAATATTCTATCCAAGTCTAGTCTAAAATCTGGCTGCAGAATCACTACGTTCATAGTGTCTCGTTGGTCTAGTGGTCGTACAGTGCGACTGTCGAGCAAGAGGTCTTGGGTTCGATTCCCAGGTCGAGCAAAGTGTTATTGGGTTTTTATGTGAAATTCTCAGTAGCGGCTCGTAGTTTGCAGTGTCCGGTTAATGGCAATAGGCTCGCCCCCTATTACATGGGACCTAAAACATACCGTAAAATGTGAATGTACATTAGTACGCCTCTGCCTAACCTTTACGTAACCAAAATATGCTCAACGCGCCTAAAAAAGTTTTCGCTTCAAAAAGGCCATTATTCATTATTCATTTTTTTTATTTTATTTTTATTTAATCTGTTACCTGACGAGGTCAGAAATAAACGTGTTTCTTTCTTTCTGTATTCTCCATCGATCTATGAATGCACTTATCTCCCATCCGTTTCACCCGGATCTTACGTGAGCAACAGTTCCCCGGATAACAAGAGGATATCCGTACGGCCGTAAATCTGTCCGGCTGTCAGCATGTCTGTTTCATTTTAAGTTTATCTTGAAAGAGTTATTGGTTCGATTAAAGTTTAAATACTAATATCTATTGATTTCTTACACTTACGCGAATATTAGACATTGAAATAAAACTACTTTTTACGGATTTTATCGCGGTATATTGATATTATTTTAACCCGACGTTTCGGATCCTTTACAGCATCCATGGTCACGGGCAGACTGAGGTGTTGGTCGTCTTGAAGTTATAATTACTTACAGCTACCTTAGATTTTTATGCGGGTCCCTATGCTTCTTTTACATCAAAATGAAGCATAGGGGCCCGCGACGCGTAAAAGAACACATCGCTGATGTTAAACTCCACCGTGCCAAGAAGTCAGCAGTTTGTGAACACACCATAGACAAACCCCAGCACTACATCAGATTTGATAAACGCCAAGTCCTTGCAAAAGAAAACCGATTCCTACCCAGGATGATTCGTGAGGCTATTGAAATTAAAAAACACACAAATTTCAATAGATAAGATGGCTGGGTATTACCACCTGCTTGGAACCCCATCATAGATTCTATTAAATCTAAATCCAAGAACCAAACTGCACGACCGAAGGACACAGTGAGCTCATTCTGTGTAAATCGGATTGTCAATAATAATTAAAAAAGTAAGGTAGCTGTTAGTAATTATAACTTCAAGACGACCAACATCTCAGTCTGCCCGTGACCATGGATTCTGTAAAGGATCCGAAACGTCGGGTTAAAATAATATCAATATACCGCGATAAAATCCGTAAAAAGTAGTTTTATTTCAATACTTACATATATCTATTTATTAAATCATACCATCACGCCTGTCGTCCCCGAAGGGCTAGGCAGAGGAGTACTAATGTACACCCACGTTTCGCCGGTATGTTTTAGGTCCCATGTAATATGGAGCGAGCCTATTGTCATCAACCGGACAGGAGTAGTAGTTTTGTAGGAGGTAGGGCATAGCGAGATTCCTCGCTCAAATCTCGCTGCCCGACTGGGGAAGTACCTCCGCCTTACAGAACACCGCAGAGAAACAACAATAGTTGTGTTTCTGCGAGTGAGTAAGGTTACCAGAGCTCATTGGGGGAGTGACTATTCTTACAGCATGGGAATTCCGTTTGCTGTCAGTTCAGTAACTCCTCATTTTAAGAAACCTGAACGGTGTCTAAGGGGTTTGGCAACGCATTTGCAAGCCTCTGGTGTTGAAAATATCAATGGGCAGCGGTCATCACTTACCATCAGGTGAGCCGCCTGCTCGTTTGCCCCCTCATCACCATAAAAAAAATGAGCGACCGAGCACAGAGAATTTCATAGAAAAACCCAATAACACTTTGCTCGACCTGGGAATCGAACCCAAGACCTCTTACTCGGCTGTCGCACATACGACCACGAGACCCACGTGGTAGGGGCGCGCGCATCTGGGGGAAAAAAAGTCTATGAATAAAATTAGGGTTCCGCAAGAATTTATTACGGTTATAAAAGCAACATTTGAATTACAACTGGCATTGAATTTACATATGTTGAATTCCGTATACATTTTGAACGTATCTTCTTAAAGGGGAGATGCAACCAGAATTGTATATATAATGGTTATCCAAAATAATATTATAAATATAATACCCGGATATTATGCGCCATCTAGTTGCCGAAGTAATAAATCTTCGAAATATATATAACTCAAAGGTGTTGATAGATAAAGGTGACTGACTGACTGACATAGTGTCAGTCAGTCAGTCACCTTTATCTATCAACGCACAGCCCAAATCACTAGACGGATCGGGCTGAAATTTGGCATGCAGGTAGATGTTCTAATGTAAGCATCCGCTAAGAAAGGATTTTTGAAAATTCACCCCCTAAGGGGGTAAAACGGGAGTGCAAAGTTAATATGAAACTTTTTTTTTATGTTAAATTGGACGCGGACGAATTCGCGGGAATCAGCTAGTCATAAATATATCTGTACCATTATTAGGTACACAGCGCCATCTAGTTGCCGAGCTAAGCAACGAGGCTTGTGTTACGGATACTAGAAAGTTGATATAGTAGATAATACTACATATAAACATTTTTTTGTAAACACATACATGTTATACATAGATACATCCATGACTCGGGAACAAATGTTGGTGCTCATCACACATTAATTTGTCCCTGCTGGGATTCGAACACGGGCTAATCGGGTCGTCATGACGCTGCAACTGAGATACCGTCACGACTATAGGATACATTGGCGATCATTGATGGGTTCGAATCTCGGTAGGGACAAATGTTTGTGTGATGAGCATCAACATTTGTATCCGAGTCATGGATGTATTTACGTATAATATGTATGTATTTACAAAAAAAGTATATACGTAGTATATCAACCATCTAGTATTTGTTAAACAAGCCTCGTTGGTCACCACGGAACTAGATGGCGCTGTGTAATAGTGTCCAGAAATATTTATACAGCGAGATTTTTTCATTGTTTGAGAAACACACTTTCAAACAGGTACCTACCGTGCGCTTAACGCATAGTTTTCATTAGCACACGCCAGGGGACTCCTCCTGGCGTGTGCTAATGCAATAGCAATAGATTTATGTGGCCAGACATAAATCTAACTGACATAGTAATACACTTCACTTAAAGGCTTTCTTAAGCCAGTCGAAGTGTGAGATTTCAGAGGTAGGACATAGTGAGATTTCTCGCTCAAATTGATCGTTTGTTTTTTATACTTCATGCTATAGGCACCACAAGAGTGAGAGATAATCTCACGGCCAGCCTGATAGTAAGCGGTTACCGTAGCCTATAGACGTTTGCAACACCAGAGGTGTCGCTTGCGCGTTGCCTACCGTGTAGGAACCGGTTAGGTTGCTTTTTTTTTATAAAAACGTTGCCCCACACTAGGATTTTCTCCTGTGTCGTGGGTGCGTTTACAAACACAAATTTTCGCATACACAAACGCCCAGACCCGGAACCACTACCTGTACAAATATATGCTCCGTGCGGGGATCAAACCCGCAACCCGTGGCACACAAGCCGGTCGCTCAGCCTCTGCGCCAATCAGGTCGTCAAATAATAATAATTTCTTATAATAAGGAATTACTAAACGGACAGCAAACGGAATTCCCATACTGTCAGAATAGTCACTCCCCAAACGAGCTCTGGTAACCTTACTCACTCGCAGAAACACAACTGTTGTTGTTTCACTGCGGTGTTCTGTAAGGCGGAGGTACTTCCCCAGTCGGGCAGCGAGATATGAGCGAATAGTGTTCACCTGTTTGATGCGTGAAAAGGTAACAGGAATATTGACTATGCAATAGAGCTATTTTAGTGGTGTGATCAGTGGACTGAGATGTCAAAGGTCTCGACTTCAAACCCAAGACACGCACCACTGACTTTTCAAAAGTTATGTGGGTATTTATCACATGCTCAAACGGTGAAGGAAAACATCGTGAGGAAACCTGCATGCTTGAGACTATCTCGATGGCATGTGGCTTCTGCCAACCCGAAGTAGGCTGGCGTGGTGGACTATAGCCTAATCCCTCTGTAATGAGAAGAGACCCGTGCCCAGCAGTGGGATAATATTGGGTTGATGATGTGAACAAAAGTTTTGGCTTTAACTTTCATACCAA
This sequence comes from Craniophora ligustri, assembly GCA_905163465.1. NCBI lineage: Eukaryota > Metazoa > Arthropoda > Insecta > Lepidoptera > Noctuidae > Craniophora > Craniophora ligustri. The sequence goes on along the minus strand of LR990985.1, from coordinate 5,192,721 downwards.
GTAAATCTTTTAGTTATAATTCTGCTGACCCCATTAAATATCTCAAACTTGAACTCACGTACTTGCAATAAAGTGGAATATAAAAGCGGCTTTTGATACAGCTTCACATCTTTATATATACAGGGTGTTCAGAATATTCATAAACCATATTTTTTGACACGTTGAATGTGTCGTTGGTTTAGCGGTCGTAAATGCAAATTTTTAACATAGGTCTTGTGTTTTGACAACCCGATTAGCCCAGCGGTAGTTAATGCTTCCTGCTGTGCTGTGAGTCTCGGTTTCGAATCCCTATAGGGAAAAATGATTGTGTGATGAGCATCAACATTTGTTTTCGAGTTATGCATGTATCCATGTATAATGTCTGTAATTACAAAAAAAATAACAACCATTTAGTATCCGTAACATAAGTCTCGTTGTTTAGCTCGGAACTAGATGGCGCTGTGTCATAATGTCCAGATTTTTTTATTATTATTCTTCCCAATTCGAGGTGAGTGTTATTGGGTTTTTCTATAAAACTCTCAGTAGCAGCTCGGAGATTGTATTCGTGGCCAGTTAGTGGTTAAGTTAACAATTACATTGGACCTAAATCATACCAACGAAATGTCGGTGTATTTTAGTACACCCCTGCCAAATCCGTCGGCAATGTTTATTATATTTTAGTTTTAGAGCTAACAGCTTCACGTTTCTGTACTACAAGGCAGGTTGAAGAAAATCGTTGACAAAAAATTGTCGTTGTTTCTTCTCAAAAACAACAGCCTGTATAAGCTCAGGTGGCGGGAACGCACCCTTTGTGCGTCGTGAATTACGTGCGTCGAATGTACACAGCGAGTTATGGAGACGTTAAGCGACAAAATATGTATATACACATCCCAAAAAAGAAAGATTTGTTACTGGTGAAAATTTTTTAGGTACGTTATGGTTATAATATAACTAAGCTTTTGTCCGCGATTTCACCGGCTTAGAATTATTAATTTTATCTAATTTGCTTATACATTTCTACCCACCGTTTAGAAATTGACAATTTCACATCTCTCTCAAACTTCCACCCCAGTTTCACCCTTTTTAGGGGTGATTTCCGGGACAAAAACTATCCTATGTCCTTCCTCGGGACACAAATAATTTTCGTACCAAATTGCATTTAAATCGGTTCAGCGGTTTAAGCTTGAAGAGGTTACAGATAGACAGACAGATACACTTTCGCATTTATAAAATATCGCATTTAAAGCATGAATATGGCTACGGATAAAGTTTTAAAGAATGGATATAGTGATGAAAATTTATAAGTATGTAGTTAGGTGGTTTGGAAATGTTGAGAGAATGAATTATAGGCGATTGAGGATACGAATTTATAAGGCGGGTGTCAGTGGAAACGCCGGGAGGGGGCGCCCTAGAAGGACATACACCGACCTAATTGGTGAACTCCTTCAAAAAGGTGCGCAGTACATGACGAGATGTATTTGCAAGCTTATTAAGGTTCAATAAAAGTTTTAATAAAAATTAAGGTTTTCATAGGAGAGGGAAGATGTCTGGCCATTTGATACGACACGACGACTTCTTTAGAACCATACTAGAAGGTAGAATTGACGGAAAGAGAGGAAGGGGAAGACCTAGACGAAGTTTTGTTGATCAAGTGAAGGAAAAAGTGGGAATCGAGTCGTATCAAGAAGTCAAACAGAAAGCAGGAGATAGAGAACAGTGGCGATTGCTCCACCGACAAGAGCTGAGCTCTTAAATTAATAATAATAAGTATAATATAATAATCAATAAAACAATTTATTTAACAAAATCAATTAGGTTTGACGTTTCTACATATTTCGTAGTTTCTATATATTTCGTATTTCTCTTAGCCTTGAGAGAAAGGTGGAAAGGGATTGGTTGTCAGGTGGAAGATTCCAGAAGATCTGAAAAATAAGCAGTTTATTTCAGTCCCTATCCTAGTCTATATATTCTAGTCCAAAAATTAAGAAACACATATCCATAAACTTTTATCCATATAATTAGATGCTGTTCTTCATAATTGAAAAGTTATGAACTTCCTAAAAAAATCTTTCAACTTTATTTCAACCCCACTTAGGGGTTGAATTTCCGAAAAGCAAAACATAATCTACAGTAATTTCTAACCAAAATATTTTATATGAAATTTCTTTCATACTTTAAAAATGACTGACTTTCTTACAAACAGTCACCCTTTATTTTACCCCATTTAGGGGTGAAATTTGTATTTATGCGTGCGTACCTGTTAGCGTGTGTGCTTGTATGCATACGTACTTGTATGAGTAAATACATGTGTGTTTATACCTTTCTCTCTCTGTGTATCTGTGATTGTGTATATATACTACATTTATAAATGGACTTACCCAGTCTTAGGCAAAAGACCACCCAATCTGAGGGTCGCGGAGCCAGTGCATCGTTGGTTTGTCGCCTCATTCACGTCGGCACACCTCCGACCAGTGAAACCTCCAGTCCTCAAAGACTCAGCCAGGAAGTAATAAGACCTGCAAGTAGACCGATAGATCTGACTATGAATGATAGATTGAGGAATGATGTGATAAGAAACGTTGTGGTTTGAAAGACGACGTAGTGACAAAAGTTGAGAAGAATCTACTGAGATGGTTTGGGCATGTTGAAAGGATGAATGATAGGCGATTGACGAAAGGAATTTATAAGGCGGATGTCAGTGGAAACGCCGGGAGGGGGCGCCCTAGAAGGACATACACCGACCTAATTGCTGAACTCCAAAAAGGTCAGGTACTCGTAACCGGCGCGCGTGCATGACGAGATGTATGTATGTGGACGAGGTAAAAGTGGTATGCAGGGACCGTAGCGCGTGGCATTCTGTAGTTCCTAACAACCCCCATGGGAAAAAGGCGTATATGTATGTATGTATATATAGACCGATGGATAAATAGATTGTTTATTTCTGTAAATAGATCTTTTAAAGACACTTTTACAAGTCATGTGTAACATATTTTATGAAATAGATGACATCGGCATTTCGTAACTGACGACCTCTGAGAAGAAGTGCCGAACAAACTCAGAGAATCATGGTCTCTTTTAAAGTCCAAACATATTGTTTATAGTATGTGAGCCTGACGATGTAGGTCAAAGTCTGAGATGGCCTTTTGAAGAAAGCACCAGTGCAGCTTTGAGTTGACCTGTCCATACTGACAGCACGCATACATCGGCCATCGTGTAGCTCAACCATTATTGAGGGAGCTCAACGACCCAACGCACGTCAATGCAAGATCAGTGGGACATTTGTGTAGGTCAATTCAGCCGGTGTTGATCATCGGTGACCCGTTTAATGCATGCGGTATTTAAGGCTGGTTTCTGGTCTTAAGGATATTTCTATGTATAATATGGATGTATCTATCAACAAAAAAATATTTAGTGACTCAACCATCTACTATCTGTTCCACAAGCCTCGTTGCTTAGCTCGGAACTAGATAAATAATAAATAAATAAATATTCCTGGACATTATGACACAGCGCCATCTAGTTCCGAGGTAAGCAACGAGGCTTGTGTTACGGATACTAGTCGGTTGATATACTACATAAATCCTTTTTTTCTAAATACATACATATTATACATAGATACTTCCATGACTCGGATACAAATGTTTATGCTCATCACACAAACATTTGTCCACACCGGGATTCGAACCCGAGACCCATAGCACAGAAGGCAGTGTTAACTACCGCTGGACTAACTGGGTCGTAGATGGCGCTGCCATACTTACTGTCCAGGTATATTTATCGTTAGACGTCCACAGCTGGACATAGGTCTCCCCCAAGGATCGCTGCGACGGCCAGTCCTGCGCCACCCGCATCCAGCGGATTCCAGCGACCTTTTACCAGATCCTTGGTCCTTTAGCGGCTTCCTCATTGGGCCAGTAGTATTAAGTTCGTCTGTTGAGGAAGGTATCTTCGAAATTCCCAGGTTTAGCAGTATTGAGATGTTCTATGAAATTAGCAGTAGCGGCTCGGAGTTTGGACTCGCGGCCGGTTGATGGCAATAGATTCGCTCCCTATTGGGACCTAAGACATACCGGCTGGAGAAGATTGGACTGACGACCTGGTAAAGGTCGCTGGAATCCGCTGGATGCAGGCGGCGCATGACTGGTCATCGTGGTGATTCTTGGGAGAGACCTATGTCTAGTGGACGACTAACGGTTGATGTGATGATGATGGATAGCTGAATGTGGGTGTAAAGCTCTGCCAATTTCTTTGGGGACAGGTGTGATGGTATGAATGATTTCCTTACCTATAGTGATGGCAAAGGGCTGTTTGGCAACCAGGCATCCTAATTCCACCATTAGGATAAAAGTCTACATCACCCAAAGGGTTACGGTAACCAATAGACCCGGCGCTTGTGTGAATCACTTCGGTGTATACCCCATCTGAGGGACTGAACAGCCATTGACTGTCCCAGCGGTCAGCAGGGTCCAGACCTTGGAAGAAATGGAATGGTGTTACCAAAACGAAAGAAAGATAAATAGGAAATACTTAATTCTTTATTTATTCATTCATCATTGGCCTATATTCTTCTACTGCTGAAAGCCTCCTATATTAGGTGGTAGGGCATAGCGAGATTTCTCACTCAAATTGAACTGCCCGACTGGGGAAGTACCTCCGCCTTACAGAAAACCGCAGTGAATCAACAGCAGTTGTCTTTCTGCGAGTGAGTAAGGTGACCAGAGCTCATTGGGGGAGTGACTATTCTGACAGCATGGGAATTCCGTTTGCTGTCAGTTCAGTAACTCCCTATTTTAAGAAACCTGGTTTCTAAGGGGTTTGGCAACGCATTTGCAAGCCCTTGGTGTTGCAAATGTCCATGGGCGGCGGTCATCACTTACCATCAGGTGAGCCGCTTGCTCGTTTGCCCCCTTATCACCATAAAAAAATAAGTTAAGTTATAATATTGTGAGTTATTATATCTGATTCCAATAAAAGGTATGGCAAAAACGCTTAAACGCACGGAAATTCATCCTAGTCGCAAACCTTGCGTCAATATAACCTGTAACGTATCCAACGTTGCCGTTTATAGTTCTGCCAATGATGCCAGCTCCGTGACCCCCCACACTGTAGCCCACCACGTGGATTTGAGAAGGAGAAAGACCGGTAAAAGATATCAACCAGTTGAAGAACCGCCCAGCTGCTTGACCTGAAAGGGCATCTAGTTGTAGATCATCATCATCAAGAGTTTACTGTCCCACTGCTGGGCACGAGTAGTATAGTAGCCTACTAGGCTATAGCTAGGCTACTTCATCTTCTTGGTGTAGTAAGTGGTTGATATTCAGCTGTGTCTGGGTAAGAAGTCCATTCCAAGAGGATAGGCTCGAAAGAGACCATCTAAAAAAAGGTTTATAGGTTGATAGAATAATAAGCTGTATTGTACACCAACACGGCCCAATATCAACGCCTATGAATACAAAACTATCTTCGTTTTATCACTAAAGAGGCGTGTTAACATAATTTAAACAAAAAAAAAACATTATATGTTGAGCTTTAGTTAACATGTTGTTCAAAAATTGAATTTAATATTTTTTTATTAATGGAAAAATACACATACACATACACTCACGCCTTTTTCCCATGGGGGTAGGCAGAAACTACAGAATGCCACGCGCTACGGTCCCTGCATACCACTTTAGCCTCGTCCACATTCATACATCTCGTCATGCACGCGCGCCGGTTACGAGTACTGCGTACCTGACCTTTTTGAAGGAGTTCACCAATTAGGTAGGTGTATGTCCTTCTAGGGCGCCCCCTCCTTGCGTTTCCAGTGACATCCGCCTTATAAATTCCTTTCGTCAATTGCCTATCATTTATCCTTTCAACATGCCCAAACCATCTAAGTACATTCTTCTCAACTTTTGTCACTACGTCGTCTTTCAAACCACAACGTTTTCTTATCACATCATTCCTCAATCTATCATTCATAGTTACACCAAAAAATAGAATAATACAAAACGGGTTAATAGTGGATTTTTTTAGCACCTTTCGACCTAGTGATGTAATGAGCTTTCTTCCGTGTTATTGAAGAAATAAATGGTTCATTTTCTGGGTAATAAAAGTTAAAAGTGACTTACCAGCTTGAGTAGCCCTCGGACCCCACGTGGATCCAGCACTCCAGTCCAGGACAATAACATTCACATCACCAGCGGCCAAGAATGCTGAAACAAAACCATTTCTTTATCATAGACCCATTAACTGCCCAACACAACACAATTGTACATGATTGTACTACACTTCTGGGTTATTTTGATATTTTTTTTGTACGTCACAAACGTAACTTGCTTGCTGTCTTCGTGTGATAGCAAATGACTGTATCTTACCTGGTACCAGAACTGTGTTGAATCCTGAAGTGACGGATCCTCCAAACCCATGCATCAAGCAAATGGTCCTCTTTTGAGGGTCGAAGTTCGAATTTTGGACGGTTTGCTGGTTATTCAAGACTAGAGGCTGGCTGATTGATGGGTTGTTCCTGAAACACGAGAAGACCTTAGAAGAATAGTCATCACCATTGACATAGGAGTACTTGTTAAGGATTCTACTGAAGTCGATGGATAGAGCTGTGGTAGCCTAGTGGTGAGACCAGTGGACTGAGATGTCAAAGGTCTCGAGTTCAAACGACCACGTACCACTGACTGTTTGGAAGTTATGTGCGTGTTTATCACATGCTCAAACGGTGAAGGAAAACATTGAGAAGAAACCTGCATGCTTGAGAGATTTTCTCGATGGCGTGTGAAGTCTGCCAACCCGCAGTAGGCTAGCGTGGTGGACTATAGCCTATTCCCTCTCAAATGAGAGGAGACCTGTGCCCAGCCGTGGGACGTTAATGGGTTGATGATGATGATGAACTATTGGATGGACAAGAGTTGGGAGACAGGAAAAACGAGTAGTTCTCTTTTTTTTTTTATCATTTATAGGTCAGCGTTTGACCACAATCTCACCTGATGGTAAGTGACGATGTGGTCTAATATGACGCACGCTTACCTAGAAGATACCTATTCACTCGTGACTTGAAGACCCCCAAATTGTACTCATCGGGAAATACAAACTCAGGTAACTGATTCCATGTACAGCATATGCTTTAATATAAACGTTTTTTGATAAAATCCATAGTTATGAAAGTTACGTGCGTATTTATCACATGCTCAAACAGTGAAAGAAAACATGGCGAGGAAATGCCTGAACAAAATGAAACTGTTGATGGCTTATGAAAGTCAGTGATAAATTTATCCATATATACTAATATTATTAATGCGAAAGTGTGTCTGTCTGTTGCCTCTTCACGCTTAAACTGCTAACCGATTTAGATTAAATTGTATATATATATAGTTTGTATCCAGGAGAAGGACATCGGGTCTTTTATCCTGGAAATAATCTCTGGCGATAATTTATTACCCTATTACTACTATTTCGTCACAGACGAAGTTAGTTAGAGATAAATCAATCAGTAATCAATAAATAAATAAATATTCTGCGACATTTGACACAGCACCATCTAGTCCCAAACTAAGCAGAGCTTGTACTATGGGTACTAGACAATGGATATCATACTTAAATACTTTTTTTTTGTAATACATACTTATAATACATAGGACACACCCAGACGAACACAAACACTTGTATTCATCACATAAATATTTGTGTCCTGTGGGAATCGTACCCACGACCTCGTAATCAGCAGTCTGGTACTCGAACCACTAGACCACAGAGGTCGTCGATTCACCGTCATCAATTTCTAATAGGTACACATTCCATATTTTTTAGCATAATATGGACACAATCGGTTCTGAAAACCAACTGTCATTTAAACCACAAACCTGGTGAAAAGATGGTATCTATTTGAGGAGTCAGGGTTGTATCTGGCGAGCCTCTCGAAGTCGCTGACCTTCATCCAGTTGTCCACCAGATGGGCTGCCCCACTATCGTCCTCCAAGTAGTCGTAGCGAAGGCCTGAAGACCATTTTGCCAGAACAGGATCGCTGGTAGGATAAGCTGGAACAAAAGATTTCGGAGAGACGACTTATTACTATTATTTGAGAAGTAGGGCATAGTGAGATTCCTCCGCCGTACAGAACACCGCAGTGAAACAACAGTAGTTGTCTTTCTGCGAGTGAGTAAGGTTACCAGAGCTCGTTGGGGGAGTGACTATTCTGACAGCATAGGCATTCCGTCTGCTGTCAGTTTAGTAATTCCCTATTTTTAGAAACCTGAACGGTTTCTGCAGGAGTTGGCCACGCATAGCAAGCCTCTGGTATTGCAAATGTCCATGGGTGGCGGTGATCACTTACCATCAGGTGAGCCGCCTGCTCGTTTGCCCCCTTATCACCATAAAAAAACCTTATTTCCTTATTTGACGACCCAACCAGTCCAGCAGTAGTTAACACTACCTTCTGTGCTATGGGTCCCAGTTGATTCCCAGTAGGGACAAATGTTTGTGTGATGAGAATAAATATTTGTATTGGAGTCATCATCATCAACCCATCATTGTCCCACTGCTGGGCACGGGTCGCCTCTCATTTGAGAGGGATTAGGCTAAAGACCACCACGCGAGCCTACTGCGGGTTGGCAAACATTCCATGCCATCAAGAAAATCTCTCAAGCATGCAGGTTTCCTCACCACGTTTTCCATCACCGTTTGAACATGTGATAAATACGCACATAACTTCCTAAAAGTCAGTGGTGCGTGCCTTGGGATTGAACTCGAGACCTCTGACATCTCAGTCCACTGGTCACACCGCTAGGCTACCACGGCTCTCCGAGTCGTAGATGTATCTATGTATAATATGTATGTATTTACAAAAATGTCTATATTATTAGTATATCAACCAGCTAGTATCCGTAACACAAGCCTCATTGTTTAGCTCCGAACTAGATGGCCCTGTGTCATAATGTCCAGGAATATTTATTATTACAATAGTATGAGTGTATGTATATATGTATTATATAGGTACGTACCAGACACAAGTGCTGCGCTTAAAACCAAAATGGCGGCTGTTACTTTTGCCATTGTTGCAACAATGGGTAATCGTAAATTATGGAGACATATTTATTTACAATATAATCATAATTTGATGATTATCTAAACAGGGATTACATTGATAATACGATATTTACGTCGGACTTTTAGGGTTCTGTTTCATCATCATCATCATCAACCCATTAACGTCCCACTGCTGGGCACGGGTCTCCTCTCATTTGAGAGGGATAAGGCTATAGTCCACCACGCTAGCCTACTGCGGGTTAGCAGACTTCACATGCCATCGAGACAAATCTCTCAAGCATGCAGGTTTCCTCACGATGTTTTCCTTCACCGTTTGAGCTTGTGATAAATACGCACATAAATTCCGAACAGTCAGTGGTGCGTGGTCGTTTGAACTCGAGACTTTTGACATCTCAGTCCACTGGTCACACCACTAGGCTACCACGGGTTCTGTTTACCCTTCTTTTAAAAAAAAACGTTGCATCGCACTGGGATTTTCTGCTGTGTCATTCATAACATACTATCACGCTATTCATCCCCGAATGGTTAGACAGTGGTATGGTAATGTACACACATATTTTGCCGGTATGTTTTAGGTCACATGTAATAGGGGGCGAGCCTATTGCCATCAACCGGGCACGAATCCAAATTCCGAGCTGCTACTGAGGATTTTATAGAAAACCCCAGTTACAATGGGTTCTTCAAAGGAGTGATTAGGTTTCTACAGGGTCGGCAACGCGCGAGCGACACCTCTGGTGTTGCAAACGTCTATAGGCTACGGTAACCGCTTACCATCCGGGGGGGCTGTTAGGTTGTTTGGCACCCTTGTGGTACAAAAAATAATAATAATTAAGATGGATACCGTACATTTAATTAGTATAAAATATAAATAATCATGTCCCACTGAGAGGGATTAGGCTATAGTCCACCACGCCAGCCTACTTCGGGTTGGCAGACTTCACACTCATCTCATCTCAGTGTATCGCAGTCCACTGCTGGGCATAGTCCTCTCCCAAACTGACTAAGACTTCACACGCCATCGAGAATTCTCTCAAGCATGCGGGTTTCCTCACGATGTTTTCCTTCACCGTTTGAGCATGTGATAAATACGCACATAACTTTCGAAAAGTCAGTGGTGCGTGCCTTGGGTTCTCTGGAACTCGAGACCTTTGACATCTCAGTCCACTGGTCACACCGCTAGGCTACCACAGTTCTACCAAAAAAATAAAAATAATAAATATATTTATTTTTGGGGTCCATAATTGTCCATCAAACGATTGTATATGTAACCATTTATTATAACATTGTGGAATGCAAAAGAATGATATAAATATGAATCTCGGATATGAAATCGACACATTCTGTGCATTTATTTCATTTTAATTTTGACTGTCGCATTTCTTTTTCGTGTCAAAATGGCCGTATTTTTAAACTTATATTTATGATAAGATTACTTTATGTAATCATGAATTTGTAAAAAGGAAAAATCACAGAAATAATTTTACATAAACATAATAATCTTACATAGATAATCATAGGATTTAAATCGATAATAATTGCAATCGGTAATCCCAAATGTTTTTTTATATAATTGTCATTTCTTTGACGTAGGTACTTCGTGTATCCATTAGGGATAGGCAAACTTATAATATATATACATCGATATTTTTTACTCTAAATAATGACAATCATTAACTTAATAATCGTATTTATTGTAATAGTCCAAGATCCCAGGGCCACCAGACGTCACGTATTTTCTGACGAACCAAATGTGGATGAATGAGTAGTGCTAGTATGTACTAAGAACGCATGCCTACCAGCTAGCCTGTTTAATGGGCCAATTTTCAAGTATCAGGTAATCAAGGTACATACAAATATTACTTACCTCACGTAAATTCTCCAAGCTGATTTTTGCCAATACTCCCAGACACTTTCCGTCGGCCGTATTGTTTTGCAGACGCTTTAAAGCTCCCAAAGTGATTACTTAACTTCACGTAAATTTTGATGCTCCATTGTTTATATCACCATCAGACAAGCCATCAACCAGGCACGAAACTTCGAGCTGCTACTGAGAATTTCACAGAAAATCTGCTGCCTGTATTTCCCGATGAGTACAATTTGCGGGTCTTCAAGTCACGAGTGAATAGGTATCTTCTAGGTAAGCGTGCTTCATCTTAGACCACATCGTCACTTACCATCAGGTGAGATTGTGATCAAAGGCTAAGTTATAAATAAATGATAAATTATATTTTATTTCTGTAAATAGATCTTTTAAAGACACTTTTAAAAGTCATGTATAAGATTATTTTATATATTAATTATAATAATAAAATTTATTTCCAGAAAAACATATTTATAGATACATAAAATCAGTTTACCATACAGTAAGAGATGAACTTAACAGAAAAAAATACCCATATCACAGACACCAGGGCCTAACGAAATAGGTTACATATATTTTTAATCGAACGAGTAGTGAACTCATTAACAAAATATATAATAATAAAATAAACTATGAAATAAAAAAATAAAAAAATAGTAATATTAAGACACTTTTTACAGTAAATTAAATATATTATGAAAATTATAAAATTAAGCTACACATGTTACACATTTGTGCACGTCACTAACTAGATTACTACCTGAATCCCGCGACTTCGTCCGTGTGCAATTTAACTAAAAAAATAAAAGTTTCATATTAACTTTGCACCCCCGTTTTACCCCTTTGGGGTGAATTTTCAAAAATCCTTTCTTAGCAGATGCCTACGTCATAACATCTACCTGCATGCCAAATTTCAGCCCGATCCGCCCAGTGGTTTGGGCTGTGCGTTGATAGATCACATGTATTTAACTTGTGGAGTGCAATAAATTGAGTATTGAGTGATATAATAATTGAGTATTGAGTATCACCGTTAGACGTCCACTGCTGGACATAGGTCTCCCCCAAGGATCACCACGACGACCGGTCATTTCCAGCGATCTTAACCAGGTCGTCAGCCCACCTTGCCGGGGGTCTGCCCACGCTGCGTCTTCCAGTACGTGGTCGCCAACACCTTGATTGTCCGTATTTATTCTCGATCGTGTGCCTCCTAGAAGGGATGATCTCAGCATCATATATATATCCTATATATTACTAGCTGACCCAGCAAACGTGGTTTTGCCACATTATATAGGGGTTGGTGGACAACCCTTATCACTAAGGGGTATGAAAAATAGATGTTGGCCGATTCTCAGACCTACTCAATATGCTCAGAAAATTTCATGAGAATCGGTCAAGCCGTTTCGGAGGAGTACGGGAACGAACATTGTGACACGAGAATTATATATAAGACTAGCTGACCCAGTAAACGTTGTTTTGCCACATTTTAGGGGTTGGTGGTAGAAGGGTGAAAATTTAGGGTTGTATGTATTTTTTAATGCGACATAATAAAAAAAATAAAGAAATTAAAAAAATGTCTAAAAATTAAAGAAAAATGTTAAGGGTGGACAACCCTTATCACTAAGGGGTATGAAAAATAGATGTTGGCCGATTCTCATAGATACCGGATAAGCACAAAAAAATTCATCAAAATCGGTCGAGCCGTTTCGGAGGAGTTCGATTACGCACCCCGTGACAGAAGAATTTTATATATTAGATAAGCCCAGTACTGTGCCGTTTTTATTCATTCATTCATCATTAACCCATTAACGTCCCACTGCTGGGCACGGGTCTCCTCTCATTTGAGAGGGATTAAGGCTTTAGTCTACCACGCTAGCCTATTGCGGGTTGGCAGACTTCACATGCCATCAAGACAAATCTCTCAAGTATGCAGGTTTCCTCACGATGTTTTTCTTCACCGTTTGTGCTTGTGATAAATACGTAACTTCAGTGGTGCGTCACTTGGGTTCGAACTCGAGACCTTTGACGTCTCAGTCCACTGGTCACACCGCTAGGCTATCACAGCCCTTTGTATACTTGACAAAAACTACCCAATAACACCTTGGTCGACCTGTAAATTGAAGCCAAGACCTCTTTCTTATCAATCGCACTTTCAATTACTAGAACAACGAGACAGTCAAAAAAACATACATACAAACACTCACGCCTTTGTCCCATGAGGGTAAGCAGAAACTACGGAATGCCACCCGCTACGAGTGTCTATTCTGACAGCATGGGCACTCCGTTTGCTGTCAGTTTAGTAATTCCCTATTTTAAACCTAAACGGTTTCTGCAGGGGTTGGCAACACATATGCAAGCCCTCTGGTATTACAAATGTGCATGGGCGGCGGTCATCACTTACCACCAGGTGAGGTGCCTGGTCGTTTGCCCCCTTATCACCATAAAAAAACCGGTCAACTGCGAGTCGGGCTTGCGTACAAAATTAGGCAAAAAATGACGTTTTTTGTATGGGAGCCCCCTTAAAAAAAAATTTTATTGCTTTTAGTATTTGTTGTTATATCGGCAACAGAAATACATAACCTGTAAAAATTTCAACTGTCTAGCTATCGCATTTCTTTAGATACAGCCTGGTGACAGACATACGGACGGACAGACAGCGAAGTCTTAGTAATAGGGTTCTGTTTTTACCCTTTAGGTACGGAACCATAAAAACTACGGAATACCACGCGCTACGGTCCCTGCATACCACTTTTGCCTCGTCCACATTCATACATCTCGTAATACATCGCGCCGGTGGGAAAAAAAAACTAAACAAACCTCCTCAAATAAAGACATAAGGAATATTTAATAGTTTTTCAGTGTCTCCTACAAGAAACTTCCACGATTTTTTTTCAATAAATTATAGAGCGAGACAGCACTATAGAGGCGTGGCTTGCACCTCCCGTTCTGTACGAAAACAGGACGAGTAAGAAAGGGATGGAATAGAGTAATCAGCTTCATTTGAAACAATCTTTTTCTTTCTGTATAACTTATAATAGTGCAGCGGTATAAAGGCTGCATTCTGTGGTATCAGTCCTAGTTCGAATACTGGTTGGGGCAGCATTTGTACTTGAGCCATAGATATATAGGTATGTATATATTTACAAAACGAGTATTTACAAAGGCAGTGAGCCTCGTTGTTTATTTGGGCAACTAGATGGCGCTGTGTCATAATGTTTGAATATATATTTTCGCAACGATGGCGTAAGGGATCCGAAAATTCGTGTTAAAATAATAATATACCTGAATAATATGACACAGCGCCATCTAGTTCTGAGTTAAGCAACGAGGCTTGTGTTACGGATACTAGATAATTGATGTATAACTTAACATATGCAGTACATCCAAACAGCTCTTAAACAGATAATTGACCAAAAATACGCATTGGGTCTACTACTCGATATGAAGAAAAAATACGACAAAGTATGATACAGTATTTTACTGCACATTGCATACAATTGGATTGAATGACTATTTCATGAAATAGACAATCAATACAGTTATATGCACTTTGAGGGCTGTTTTATCTATTTAAATTATTATAATTTTGTGACTAAATACCTATTACAGGTGTGAATCATATTTTGTTTAATGTACGGTGGGTTCCAGTTGAATTCGATTGTACAGCCTGACAATGACCGGCAAATTGCATAAAACGTACGAAAATTTGGATTTCGCGGGCTAGCGTGGAGCTTCCACCTTAATTAACTTTATGGTTCAGGCATACGTAGTCCGGCTTATAATTGGCTTAAATCATACCTCAGTGAGAGAAAACAAATTGTTCACGTCATAGATGATTACATTATTGGTAAAAGAAAGATAATAGCAGTACTGCGAGTATAGTAGCGTCGCGAGTTTATAATTTTTTAATTTTGGGGTAGGTCAATGATATAAAAAACTATAGATACGTTACCCGCTCTCTAAAATGGCAACAAGAAATCAAGGCAATTGCCGGGATCGCGCTTAGTGACGCACCAACCAGCGTTGCGAGGGTACGTCCCGAAAAAATAATTTCTGCATAATAGTTTTATACTTCCTGAGAACAAGATGCCTTCATGTGTTTACAAATTATACTATAATAGTGAAAGATATACTTAAATGTTTCTTTCCCTATCTTTGCACAAATTAGTAGCTGTCGCCATTTTGCATAGCCGTAATCGTGCATGACGTGTCTGTATAATAATATGTAATTGGGGTAGGTATTATAAATGAAATGACACAGTAGATTATTGTCAAATATTTTAATAAATTATATTAACAAAAGCTTGTATGTTTCGTCCGTTATTAACCTCGGGAAAAAGGCGGAGAGGCGTTGGTGTCTAGATGGTATATTCCAGATGATCTGAAAATAAAAAAATAACATTAAAATTCATCCCAATATTAATATTGACCGATGGGGCAGCGTGGAAAGCTGTGGTAGCCTAGCGGTGTGACCAGTGGACTGAGATGTCAGAGGTTTCGATTTCGAACCCAAGGCACGCACCACTGACTTTTCGGAAGTTATGTGCGTATTTATCACAAGCTCAATCGGTGAAGGAAAACATCGTGAGGAAACCTGCATGCTTGAGACAATTCTTGATGGCATGTGAAGTCGGCCAACCCGCAGTAGTAGGCTAGCGTGGTAGACTATAGCCTAATCCCTCTCAATTGAGAGGAGACCCGTGCCCAGCAGTGGGACATTAATGGGTTGATGATGATGGGGCAGCGTGGGTAGGCCCCCGGTAAGGTGGACTGATGACCTGGTATAGGTCGCTGGAACCCGCTGGATGCGGGCGGCGCATGACCGGTCGTCGTGGCGATCCTTGGCGGAGACCTATGTCCAATAGTGGACGTCTAACGGTTGATATGATGATGATGATGATTATTATTATGTTGAAGAACTGTGGTAGTCTAGTGATGTGACCAGTGGACTGAGACGTCAAAGGTCTCGATTTAAATCCAACGCACGACTAAACGAAAACACTGACTTTTCGGAAGTTATGTGCGTATTTATCATATGCTCAAACGGTAAAGGAAAAACATCGAGAGAAAATCGGCCATGCTTGAGAGATTTTCTCGATGGCGTGTGAAGTCTGCCAACCCGCAGTAGGCTAGCGTGGTAGACTATAGCTTAATCCCTCTCAAATGAGAGGAGATTTGAAGACAATTATTATCATCATCAGCCTATTACTGCCCCACAGCTGCTTCTGTCACAATACTCTCTCCCTCAACGAGCACTAGCAACCTTACTCACTCGCAGAAACACAACTATTGTTGTTTCACTGCGGTGTTCTGTAAGGCGGAGGTACTTCCCCAGTCGGACAGCTCGATATGAGCGAGGAATCTCGCTATGCCCTATCTCTTTAGGTCCTATGTATAAACTTACCCGTATTTAGGGTTTAGGCCTCCGAGTTGAACGCGACCAGCGCCATTGCAGGTGCCTGTAAGTGCTTGCTGGAGATTGGCGCACTGGACTGCGGTGAATCCACCAGTAGCTAACGACTCTCCTAGGTAGAAATAAGACCTGGAAAAATCGATTAATCTTAAGTATAACATATAAAAAACACGAATAGAAAAACTTTTTGTATGTCGGTTAAAAATGCTTTGTGCGGAATGACTGACGGGTTCAAAGCCTAAACCGCTGATGGTAGAGACATGAAATTTGGAATGTACCTACTCTTTGTATGATGTAGATAATAAAGAATTTTGAAAATTCTATCCCTAAGGCGGTGAAAAATGGGGGCAACGCGATTTTATCGTCCAATCTTCTTCAAATTTTGCACAAATATTCTTTTATAGAATTGAGAAGCTGTGTTTGATATTTTATTAAAATAACCTAATCTAACGTTAAAAAGGGGGCAGAAATTGTGGGAATTAGATAGTCTATACTAATAGGCAAGCCTGGTGCAGTAGGATAGCATGTGGGGGGCAAAGGGGGCCATGGCCCCGGGCGGCATATGAAAGGGGGCGGCAAATTTCCAGACGGCCCCGGGCGGCAAATACCCACGCTACGCCACTGGCCTGGTGGACTATAGCCTAATCCATCTCAAATGAGAGGGATTCTGCTATAGTCCACCACGCTAGCCTACTGCGGGTTGGTTATACTAATATTATAAATGCGAAAATTTGTATGTATGTTTTGTACCCTTCCACGCAAAGACCGGTCAATGGAATTCATGGAATTTAGCATACAAACCGAGGGTTGCTAGGTAGTCGATAATAATATTATAAAGCTAAAGAGTTTGTTTGGTTGTACGCGTTAATCTCAGGAACTACTGGTCGAATTGAAAAAATATTTTAGCGTTAGATAGTCTATTGATATTGATAGTATTTGACGACCTCTGTGGTCTAGTGGTTCGAGCACCGGACTGCTGATCACGAGTTAGTGGGTTCGATTCCCATGGGACACAAATATTTATGTAATGAATATAAATATTTATGTGTTTGTGTTCTTCTGGGTGTGTCCTATGTATTATATCCACTGTCTAGTACCCATAGTACAAGCTCTGCTTAGTTTGGGACTAGATGGTGCTGTGTAAAAATGACGCAGAATATTATTATTGTTATTATTTATCAAGGAAGTCAGTCTATAGGCGTTATAACATCGCGCTACGTTTAATAAGGAGCGGAGAATCATTCTCCGCCGGCCCACTCTTTCTAATCCTATGTGATATGGACGAAGTTGGTTAGTTAATTAAATATGGATTGCTTTTATTAATTAATAAAATTTTGTGTGTGAGTGAGTGTGAGTGAGTGAGTGAGTGAGTGTGAGTGAGTGAGTGTGAGTGTGAGTGAGTGTGAGTGAGAGTGAGTGAGAGTGAGTGAGAGTGAGTGTGAGTGAGTGTGAGTGAGTGTGAGTGAGTGTGAGTGAGTGTAAGTATAAATACTAAATATACGTATATGAGTAAATTTACCTGTAATGATCGCACAGAGAAGTGCTGCAGCCAGGCATGCCGACGCCCCCGTTGGGGTAGATGTCAACGTGGCCGTAAGCGCGTTCGATTCCGATGTCACCGGCGTTCGTGTGAATAGCTTCTACGTAGAGAGCATCAGAGGCCTTAACTGCTTGACTGGAGAGCCAGCGGTCGGCGGCGTCCAGAGCTAGAAATTAAATTTTAAAAAAATACTTAAATTAAAAATTTTAAAGGGTGTAATGAGTTGACAAAGGCTTTTCGGAAGTATATATAAATGTGCGTATTTGTCACATGCTCAAACGGTGAAGGAAAATATCCTGAAGAAATCTGCATGCTTGAAAGATTTGTCTCGATGGCAAATTGAACCGGAAATCGAACCCGGTTACACGAGAACAATAATCACACTGTTGCTTTATCATACCGATCGAAAGGCTTTATCGTAAGGATTATTTTATGCTGAATAACATAGTGTCAAAAATAAAAGGAAGACCATGAGTTTTAACATTTTTAGTACAACATTAATCAATTTATCAAATTGCACCCTTAGAATGAAAGTGACCTAATTCAAAATTCCAGGAATTTCTGATTTTGCCATAATATGATGTTACCAATCTCTTTATAAAAGATCAATCTATAAACCCGCAAAGAAAAAATAATTTCCTATGAAAAATCGAAGAGATACAATTAAATATATTTGATTCTATACTTTTTTTAAATCTTTCTTACTCATTTTCCACAAATTGCATTTTTTGACTTTGGTCATTTTCATTCTAAGGGTGCGAAATAGTCAAAGTGAGTCCCATATTGTTAAATACAAAGTCGCACTAATTAGATTATTTCGCTCCCTGTCGATTTTTTGATCTTGTTGTGGTTGATATTTAGAATAATACGCATATGTTCTGCTTGTAGCTCGTAGACACTTTCATACTGATTCTTGTAAAGTATTTTTTTTTACATAACCCGATAAAAAAATCTAACGGGGTTAGATCTTTATATACAACTAGCTGACCCAGCAAACGTTGTTTTGCCACATTATAGGGGTTGGTGGACTACCCCTAACATTTAGGGGGATGAAAAATAGATGTTGGCCGATTCTCATAGATACCGGATAAGCACAAAACATTTCATCAAAATCGGTCAAGCCGTTTCGGAGGAGTATGGCAACGAAAACTGTGACACGAGAATTTTATATATTAGATGTAGTATATCAACCATCTAGTATCCGTAACGGGTGCGCCAAAGTTCACCTAAAATTTCAACTACGATAATTGGAAATCCGAAAATGTTCTTCCTAACATTTTTCATCCTAACAATCACAATTCCTAATTACTTTGTCTCTAATGTTAATAATTCCAAAGCATTCAACTTCATAATGTCAGTAGCAATAAACATCTATTATACTTTTATTTGTTTTCTTATTTTCTCAACATAACCATCGTTCATACTATTATTCAAGTCATATCTTTTTTGTTTAGATTTCTTTTTATTCATAATAATCAATATTATATACATTATTTTGCGTAACTTTGTTTTCACATAACTTGTCGGTATAGAATAATAGTACCGCACTCACTAATTATATGAATTGGTTTTTTGTTTTTATTAATTAAAGCATCTTCTTTAATTTTATTTATAGCGGTGTGTACCTGCATAGATAATAGTAAATCTTTAGGAATATATTTTTAAGCAATAACACTTTACGCTTATACAACGGTACCATTTATAGTCATTGGTTTAAGTTAAGTTGGAACTGCGACTATAACGCACGAGCCGGGCGAGCAAAACCAGAGAGGACTCTGGTTTTGCTCGCTCCAATCATTCAGTCAAGTTCCAGAAACGAATCGGTCCTATTCCTAATTATTGGTTTAGGTTAGGTTAGAACTGTGACCACAACGCACGAGCCGAGCGAGCGAAGCGAGCGTGCCGCGCCAGCGGCCGGCGAAGTGCCAGAACCGAATTGGTCCTTGAGTTATTGGTTTAGTTACGGTTACGGTAAACTTCCAGCTGAATTTCATACATTTAAGACAAAAATATTCTAAACAGCCATGTATACACTTGGTAAATGTTTCTTTCTGAGTATGAGTGAAAATATTATGGTGAGTATGTTTAGGGATAAAAGCGTTATGATAAAAAACAGTAGGAGTTTAAATATATTTACATTAATGATGTTATTGATAAAAATTTTCGGAAACATCAGTGTTATAAGCATCGCCGGTAGCACTACAAATAGTATGAATGAAAACTTTAGGATGAAAATTTTTAGGAAGAATGATCATTCGGATTACAAATAGTTATGAATGACAATTTCGGGTAAAGAACTTTAGGTGAGCCAATATGGACCCATCCGTAACATAGCGCTGTGTCATAATTTCCAGATATAATATTAAAAATGCTTTAACTTACAAGATATGTAACCGACTTGGCCCTGAAGACTGCTGCCGATGATACCGGCTTGATGAGCACCCACGCTGTAGCCAACGATGTGGTAATCCGCCAGAGAAGCGCCAGTGAGGCTATTGAGCCAAGAGATGAAACGACTCACGCTGCGTCCTAGGAAATGAGGACAGATATGTAAGCTCCCTCAATAATGGTTGAGCCAAACGGTGGCTGACGTATGCGTGCTGTCAGTATGGACAGGTCAACTCAAAGCTGCACTGGTGCTCTCTTCAAAAGGCCATCTCAGACTTTAACCTACATCGTCAGACTCACATATTGTAACCAAAACGTCTGGACTTTAAAAGAGATCATGGTTCTCTCAGTTTGTTTTGGCATTTCTTCTCAGTGACGTCAGTTAGGAAATTCCGATGCCAAGTAGATACAAAAAAAATTACATGATTTGTAAAAGTGTCTTTAAAAAGATCTATTTACAGAAATAAACAATCATTTCAGTAATTTCAAAGTTTGTAATGACGAAGTTCCTTAAAATATTAGAAGTTACTTAAACGACTGCAAACAAAATTCCCATGCTGTCAGAGTAGTCACTCCTCCAATGGGTTCTGCGAGATTTTAGCGAGGAACATCGTCATACCCTACCTCTTTTAAGCAAGTCTTTGGTCTTTTGAAGGTATACACTTTCAAAGAATAAGGGCAGTTCCTTACCAGAGCTGATTCCGTTCAAACCAAAGGTCGCGCCTGCTCCCCAGTCCACAATGATGATGTTCACGTCACCGGCCAGAAGGAAGGCTGAAACATGAGTGGTGTTCTATGGTGTGAAAAATAATATTTTTTGGGCTACATGTGGTAGCCTAGCGGTGTAACCAGTGGACTGAGATGTCAGAGGTCTTGAGTTCAAACCAAACTTTAAACCACTGACTTTTCGAAAGTTATGTGCGTATTTATCACATGCTCAAACGGTGAATGAAAACATCGTGAGGAAACCTGCATGCTTGAGAGAATTCTCGATGGCACGTGAAGTCTGCCAACCCGCAGTAGGCTACCGTGGTGGACTATAGCCTAATCCCTCTCAATTGATAGGAGTCCCGTGCCCAACAGTGGGACAATAATGGGTTGATAATGATGATGAAATATCACATACCAGGAACGAGGACTGTGTTGAATCCACTCAGGATGTTGCCCAAAAATCCATGGACGAGAACGATAGTTTTCCTGTCCGCGTTGAAGTTACTCCTGGCTACGGAGTCAGGGTTGGAGGGGACGATGGGCTGGCTAACCAGGGGGTTGGCTCTGGATAAGAAGATATAATAATATAGTTGTTTAGTATGATGAGAAATTAGCACAGAAGGCAGCGTTAACTACCGCTGGACTAATCGGATCGTCTTAATTTGTTAGTGTTCAGTTCAAATAGTTATTGTGACTCAACTCACCTTGTGTACAGATGGTATTCGTTGTCGGTGTCCGGGTTGTATCTCGCGGAGGCTTGGAGGTCGCTGATCTTGACCCAGGAGTCTACCAGGTGAGCGTTTCCATCGTCATCCCTGATGTACCCGTACCGCAGACCCTCAGGGTCCAGCTTCGCGATGATTGGATCGATCGCCGCCGGTATAGCTGTTGGAGGTAGAAGAAAATTATTACTAGGTAGACTAAGGAATTTATAAGGATGTCTATGATAGCGCTGTGGTAGCCTAGCGGTGTGATCAGTGGACTGAGATGTCAGAGGTCTCGAGTTCAAACCCAAGGCACGCACCACCGACTATTCGGAAGTTATGTAGGTATTTATCACATGCTCAAACGGTGAAGGAACACATCGTGAGGAAACCTGCATGCTTGAGAGATTTGTCTCGATGACATGTGAAGTCTGCCAACCCGCAGTAGGCTAGCGTGGTGGACTATAGCCTAATCCCTATCAAATAAGAGGAGACCCGTCCCCGACAATTATTAGGTTGATTATAATAATTCACTATATTGTTATCAACAATTTTGAACGCGTGCTTATCGAAATCATAACATTCTATCTATCTATCATTGACACGTGTATAAATATAATTCATGTATTAATAAGTAATTAACTCATTTAGATCGTAATCCAGTATGCTTTATCTATGAAAGTGATGCCAAGCTTAAATCTATCAGATTAACAGTAATTACAGTTGATATCTTTTGTTCAACGTTTAGTACTTTTCGTAAGCATTTGAATGATACAATACTTAATCCTTTGTAATGTAACTCAATTGTAATAATAATAATATTATTTATTAATAGCTCATAAGTAGAGGACGCTTGCAAATTGTATAAATATATATGTATGTCCTATGCATGTTGTGTTTATCTGTACTTAGTTGTGCAATTAGTTCTAAGATATTATAATTAATATTGTTTAAATACTATGCTGTTTATATTGTAACAACTGTAGATAAACCTAAAAAAATAAAATAAAAATAAAATAAAATTACTAATGATATCAACGCATTATGGAAACTGACTGAAGCCGGGTTTTCCGTTCCAAAAGAGTGATGAGCGAGAATTTGTAGAATCAGAATCAGAATTGTTTATTTGTAAAACATAGGCAATACATATTGGTCTTAATTAGTAATAAAATAGTGCGCTATGTTTTGCCTTATAGACATATAAATGGCATACGAAGGTCGGGCGTTGTTGGGGGCTGCCTTTATTGTCGACGTTCAAAAAGAGCCAATTAAATTTGGCCTACTTTAAATAAATGATATTTTGATTTTGATTTTCAAATATAATTGTGTGTATATAAAGGAATAGCAGCGCTGCGTGGGCATCTCTGCTAGCGTAATGCTGAGATAGGGGCCTTGTTTTGGTCTCGCGCAGGGCACTTATAATTTGTATTTTATGTTTTAGTTATTTTTGTAATGTAATGTCCTGTGTGAGTCTAGAAATAAATACATTTTCTTTCTTTCTTTCTGTAGGTTAGATACAATTGCTAGGTTAGTTATAAACAGTAAGTGATAAATACAGTAGCAAGTAGATACAGGCAGATATATAAATCTAAATGTTATATTATTGAATTAAAAACTAGTTGAACAAGTTATCATTAAGGAGTTCGTCAATTGTATAATAACATTTCTCAATTAATAAATTATTTAGTACTCTTTTAAATTTTATAAATGTATTTTTATTAGGATGGTATTTAAAAGTACTTCAATTTATTCCCATTTCATTTACCTAATTTTGCCTGTGTTCCACCAAATATACTGAATGTGCACCAAAATATGTTCATTAAAAGTATTGTTATTACTTATATACACTTTCTTGGTATTCAGATTTGGTTCTGGCACTCGCCGGCCGCTCCCGCGGCACCGCTCGCTTCGCTCGCTCGGCTCGTGCGTTGTGTGGTCACAGTTCTAACCTAACCTAACCGATATCTGTATTTTGCTGCTCAATCATTAATTTTGTCGCTCAATCAGTATTTTTGATGCGCGGTTTATTATATTCCTTTTTATTAATGCTGATGCGACTGCCTTGCTATCGAAGTGCGTTTGTGATGTTTATGGAGGCCCGAACGGACGACTTTTAGCGTCGTTTGAGAGGTTGTAGTAACAGTTATATCCTGCAGATGATTGTAAGGGTGGCTACACACATAGTCGGCATAGTCGGTTCGACAATATTAGTCTTGTTGTGATTAGGCTATAGTCCACTAGCCTACTGCGGGTAGCTAGACTTCGAGAAAATCTCTCAAGCATGCAGGTTTCCTCACGATGTTTTCCTTCACCGTTTGAGCATGTGATAAATACGCACGTAACTTCGGTAAATCAGTGGCGTTGGGATCTAAGTTTTGACTTCAAAGTCCACTTGTTACCCCACTAGGCTACCTATGACGTAACACGTAGTAACCCCCTTCAATTCACTTTTTGGGGTACTCGTAGGGTAAAAACGTACCCATAGGGTAAAAACGAGTCCCTATTACTAAGATTTCGCTAACTGTCCGTCCGTCCGTCGATCAGTCCGTCAGTCTGTCTGTCACCAGGCTGTATCTCAAGAACCGCGATAGCTAGACAGTTGAAATTTTCACGAATCATGTATTTCTGTTACCGCTATAACAACAAATACTAAAAACAAAATAAATACCATATTTAAGGAGGGCTCCCATACAACAAACGTGATTTTTCTGCCCTTATTTGCTCGATATCAATAATGGTAACAGGCAGTCACTTGAAATATTCACAAAATACTCATTTGTATTTTTACTTTAATAACAAAGAATAAAATTAAAATAAATATTTAATGGGGAATCCCATACAAAAACCGCAATTATTTCCCGTTTCGTGCGCGAGTACGACTCGCACTTGACCGGTTTTACGTATTTAAATCCCATGAGGGGCCAACCTATCACCATTAAACGGACTTAAATCCAAACTCCGGGCACCTACTTGGTATTAAATCGAAGATCACACACAGGAAAACACTATCTTCTTCGTGTAAGTCTACACGTGATTTATCACTGATATAATAAGTGATGATGGTGATTAGTGACCATGAGTGGTGATTAGAAAATATCTTAGGTTTCAAGCCTCCTTGTCCTGGGAATAATCACCAGAGCCTCGCGTATTTTTAACGACTTCAAAAAACAAGGAGGTTACCAATTCGACTTTTGCGTATTTTTTCTTTTTTTTGTTGCCTCATTACTTTCGACTGGGTGAACCGATTTTGATGATTCTTTTTTTATTTGAAAGCTCAAGCCCATTTCGATTTGGTCCCAGTTCTGACATTTGAAGTCGTTTTTTTTTCGACAGTATTATATCATTGTAAGTGGGTGCGATTAGTGGTCATAAGTGGTGATTGGCGGTGATGAGTGGTGATTAGTACGTACCTGAGGCTGCAGCAATCGCCGCGAGAAATACAACAAACTTAGCTGTCATTGCGAATGAGTGATAATAATAATCTTTCACACTGCATTTATAGTAAAATGTAAAATATGATAAAAATGTTAATTAATTAGATAATTTAATTTAATCTGATTGTTTATTTACATTCACACATACATGTTTTGACACGCGGATTCGTTCGTGATTGTGGGTTTTATAAACAAACAATAACATTTATTAGTAGTGAACCCGTAAGGATTTTGAAATATAAATTACTAGCTTTTGCCCGCGACTTTGCCCCCTTTTTCCCTCTTTTAAGGGATAATTTCCCGGATGAAAACTATCCTATGTCCTTCCCCGGAACTCAAACTACATCTAAACCAAATTTCATCTAAATCAGTTCAGTTCAGTGGTTACAGCGTAAAGAGATAACAGACAGATAGACACACTTTCGCATTTATAATGTTAGTACCTATGGATTATTGGAAATTCCCGAGAATTTTTATACTCAATTCTTTATTGCATTCCATGGTAATTTTACAGATTGCCTTAAATTAAACATGAGATCATGATGGATCCTGTCGGGCACAGCAGTTTTCTCCATCGCGTAAGAAGTCTACCAACCTGCAGCAGTCTAGCGTGGTGGACTATGAGAAAGAAAACAATGCTAAATCAATGGCACTTGTCAAGTTGTCACTGTCAGACCTTAATTTGTCATCATCATCATCAGCCTATAGCCGTCCACTGCTGAACGTAGGCCTCCCCCAAGAGCGCCAACCATCCCGGTCTTGGGCAGCTCGCATCCATCCGCTGCCAACCACCTCCTTAATTTGTGTTGTCTATAATTTTCTGTTTTCTTATTTTTTTTATTTTTGACGCTTTTGCTTTTGGTCCGTGTGACGTGCGTAAGATTTGTGCGGAAATAAATAATTTCTTTCTTTCTATCTTAAATCATAAAAATAAAATAAAAAATAACTAAAAAAGTCTGGTGAGGGACATCCTTATCACCTAGGAGTGTAATAAATAGCCTACGACCGATTCCAGACCTACCAAATATACATACGAAATTTCATAATAATCCGTCTAGCCGTTTCGGAGGAGATCAGCGACAAACACCGTGACACGAGATTTTTATATATGAGAAGATGTAGATATATAAGGAGCTTAAATAATACGTAAACAGTACGTAAAATACGTCAGAAATAACTAATAAGAAATTATTATTAAGTACTTAATAGCGTTATTATCAAAGTGGTGTCATATCTTAATTTTGCAGTAATATGATAAAAATATAAATGAGGATGTATAGATGAACTGATTGGCGCAGTGGCTTAGCGATCGGCTTGTGCGTCACAGGTTGCGGTATCGATCCCCGCACGGTGCAAATATTTGTACGCACGGTCTACAGGTAGTTGTTCCGGGTCTGGGCGTTTGTGTATGTGAAAATTTGTGTTTGTAAACGCACCCACGACACAGGAGAAAATCCTACTATATTTATTTCTGTAAATGGATCTTTGGTAGAGACTGTGGTAGCCTAGCGGTGTGACCAGTGGACTTAGACGTCAGAGGTCTCGAGTTCGAACCCAAGGCACGCACCACTGACTTTTCGGAAGTTATGTGCGTATTTATCACACGCTCAAACGGTGAAGGAAAACATCGTGAGGAAACCTGCATGCTTGAGAGAATTTCTCGCTGGCATGTGAAGTCCGCCAACCCGCAGTAGGCTAGCGTAGTGGACTATAGCCTAATCCCTCTCAAATGAGAGGAGACCCGTGCCCAGCAGTGGGACAATAATGGGTTGATGATGATATCACTTAGGTGAAGATAAATATTGTTTTGTTTTTATACTTAAAGATCCAAAGGTCACAAAGTTGATGAAGCACGTGCTAATGATTTATCGATTTTACGTGCGTATTTACCACATACGAGAGAGATAGGGCTATATAGCGAGATTCCTCGCTCAAATCTCGCTGCCCGACTGGGGCAGTACCTCCTCCTTACAGAACACCGCAGTGAAACAACAATAGTTGTGTTTCTGCGAGTGAGTAAGGTTACCAGAGCTCGTTGGGGGATTGACTATTCGGACAGCATGGGAATTCTTCCGTTAGGGGTCAGCTTAATAACTTTTTTTGAAGTGAAACTTTTTTATCGGCGTATGGGAGAAATTTTATATCAATAAAACGTTTTCCTGTTACGCGCCATATTTATTTCTGGGTAATATTTTTCCGTTACGCGCCATATTTATTTCTAAAGGTGCGTCGAAAAATGATGTCATAAAGAAGTTTCACTTCTTACGTGTGTACACTAATACACACACACACTTTTTTTTTAAATTGTTTATAGGTCAGCGTTTGACCTCAACCTCACCTGATGGTAAGTGACGATGTGGTCTAAGATGTAGCACGCTTACCTAGAAGATACCTATTCACTCGTGACTTGAAGACCCCCAAATTGTACTCATCGGGAAATACAGACAACGGAGCTACCCTATATTAAGAAACCTAAACGGTCTCTAAAGGATCGGTGGCGTGCGAGCGACGCGTCTGGTGTTGCAAACGTCTATAGGCTACGGTAACCGCTTACCATCAGGCGGCCTGTAAGCTTCTTTGCCACCCATAAAGTATAAAAAACTAGTGAAAAGGTTTCCCTCGGTGCAGACTCTAAGCCAAGTCGAAAGATATTATAACCTACATATTATGATCATCAAGAATCGAAGAATCGCCAAACTCAAGTGGCAGTGCGCAGCGCACATCGCTCGAAGAACGGACGGCCGATGGGGCTTGAATGTTCTAAAGTGGCGAACACGTACTGGAAGACGCAGAGTGGGCAGGCCTGCGGCACGGTGGACTGATGACTTGGTAAAGGTCGCTGGAATCCACTGGATGCGGGCGGCATATGACCGGTCGTCGCGCGTCGTGGCGATCCTTGGGGGGAGACCTATGTCTAGCAGTGGACGTCTAACGGTTGAAATGATGATGATGATGATGATGATGATTATGATCATCATCAACCCATTACTGTCCCACTGCTGGGCACGGGTGTTCTCTCATTTGAGAAGGATAAGGCTATAGTCCACCACGCTAGCGTACTGCGGGGTGGCAGACTTCACACGCCATCGAGACAAATCTCTCAAGCATGCAGGTTTCCTCACGATGTTTTCCTTTACCGCTTGAGCTTGTGATAAATACGCACATAACTTCCGAAAAGTCAGTGGCCTTTTGTTTGAGCTCGAGACCTTTGACATCTCAGTCCACTGGTCACACTACTAGGCTACCACAGCTAAATGGACACAATGATAATATAATCTTATCTATAATTGATTTCACTAACACCAATATTAGACATTGAAATAAAACTGCTTTTTTGCGGATTATAATCACAATATTATTATATCGACATGTCGAATCTTTAGTAGCGTCCATGGTCACCGCAATATGTGACACGTAACAGTTTCCATAAAAAAAGGTTTTATATTAAACTATCTTTAGCCTGCGACCGACTTTGTCTGCTTAGATATTGTTATAATTTTTTCAATTTGTGTTTTAGTTTAAAATCATAATTACTGCAACATCTGTTGATTATTTGTCAAAAATTTTGTCATCATCATCATATCAACCGCTAGACATCCACTGCTGGACATAGGTCTCCCCTAAGGATCGCCACGACGACCGGGCCTGCGCCACCCGCATCCAGCGGATTCCTGCGACCTTCACCAGGTCGTCAGTCCACCTTGCCGGGGGCCTGCCCACGCTGCGTCTTCCAGTACGTAGTCGCCACTCAAGAACCTTCAAGCCCCATTGGCCATCCGTTCTTCGAGTGATGTGCCCTGCCCACTGCTACTTGAGTTTGGCGATTCTTCGGAATTTTTGTCAGCTTAGCTCCGATTAGTGCATGTTGTGTTCGCCTGTAAGAGGCCACTATACTTAATTAATTTGCATGTTTAAGTAAATTGTTGTAAAATAGTATAAGTAGCTGTTGGCGAGTCTTTCTAATAAATAAAATAAATAAATAAACTTGTAACTTTGTATCTTTACCTTTACCTATTTCTAAACAAAATTTTTTTTCTGGATAATTATGACACAGCGCCATCTAGTTCTGAGCTAAGCGACGAAGCTTGTGTTACGGATACTAATTGGTTGATATCCTACATATATACTTTTTTTGTTGTAAATACATACATATTATACATAGATACATCCATGACTCGGATACAAATGTTTATGCTCATTACACAAACATTTGTCCCTACCAGGATTCGAACCCGGGACCCATAGCACAGAAGGCAGTGCTAACTACCGCTGGACTAAGTGGGTCGTCTATAAAACTTGAAGAAACATGAAGTAACTCCAAAAAGTATATCATAGTATATCAACCAACTAGTATCCGTAACACAAGCCTCGTTGCTTAGCTCGGAACTAGATGGCGTTGTGTCATAATGTCCAGAAATATTTATTTATTTATGAAAATTTAGGACCAAAAAGGTCACCCATCCAACTTTGATTGAAGAAGCTAAATCTGATCTCTCTCTTCTGCCTCTCCATCCCCACCTTCTCCGATTCCGGTTGCGATTCTAACTTCACTTGCAGTTCCGACTCCGATAACTCCTCCGACGTCCACTTCGGTTCCGATAAAACCACTTTCGTAACATCCCTAGTGGAACCGCGGTAAAAATATATTGACCGACGATATCTCTGACCCCTACACATCTCGAGAAAGGGATGAAGATGGAATGGGGTGCTCAAGTGTTTATACAGGAGACTGGCTTATCAGCGGTCAAGCAGGCGTGGGCTTAGGGATGGTAGGGATAGTCGCGAGCAAAATGTCTTACACTTCATTTTATTTTTTTATTTTTATTTTGTTTGGGAAACAAAGTCATAAATTTACAATGATATAAAAAACTATAGATACGTTACCCGCTCTCTAAAATGGCAACAAAAAATCAAGGCAATTGCCGCGATCGCGCTTAGTGACGCACCAACTAGCGTTGCGAGGGTACGTTCCGTTAAAATAATTCGTGCATAATTGTTTTATACTTCCTGAGAACAAGATGCCTTCATGTGTTTACAAATTATACTACAAAAGTGAAAGATAAAAATGTATCTTTCCCTTTCTTTGCTGTCGCCATTTTGCATAGCCGTAATGTTCGTGCATGACGTGTCTATAAAATAATATGTCATTGTAAATTTACATGCAAAGTAAACTGTACATAATATAAAAAAGTTTCCACAATTATACTATGCATACGCGCCCAGAAACAAAGTTAAAATTAGTTAAATTATTAACAATTTCACGCGTAAACGTCAAGTTTCAAAAATCGATTGTATGTTTTATTGTTGATGAAATTTATTTCACGGAACTACTTCCTAAAACCTATTCATGAAATCTTCATCATCATCATCATCATCAGCCTACATTCGTCCACTGCTGGACGTAGGCCTCCCCTGGTGAACGCCACTTATGAAACCTTAAACGCTCCTTATATAAATAAAGGGAATAATAATAACAATAAGTATATTTATTTCTCATCATCAAGACACAGTACAAAGTCAAATGTGCAATACATAGAGACTGGTGTCTGTTTTAGATAGAACCTGTATTACAGATCACCAGGCGTACAATTCGTGAACAATGACTGAATTTAATGACAAAAATAAAATATACACCCTAAAAACAAAAATATTGAAATTTCTAAGTATAAATAGAAACATGTGAACTATGACTGTACTTTTCTAATAGATACAGAACAAAATAAAAATAAAATAAACTATTGTAAGTAAAAGACAATTAAGTACCTATAAGAATACACCAAAAAATAAATACCAAAGTAATAGGTTGGTAGGTTAATTTATACATTCAATAAGTGCAAAAGTGCGAGAATATGTGTGTGTGTATGTGTAGGTGTGCATGTGTTAGTATGTGTGTATGTGTGTGTGTGTGTGGGCATGTGTGCGAAAGCTTTAATTCTTTAAGAATGAAAAGGTTTCTACGGGGTTGGCAACGCGCAAGCGACACTCATTATTGCAAACGTCTATAGGCTACAGTAACCGCTTACCATATTTAGGCGGCCCGTAAACTTTTTTGACGCTGTCCTGGCATAAAATAAAAAAAAAAAATTTATGTTATAACACTTGTCTTCGCGACTATGATCTAAAGAAATTGAATGGTACTTAAGTACCCACTATCTGCTGACCACAGCTGAGAAGGTTACTGTTATTTTTATAAATACACACTTATACTTTCATCTTAACTCACACTGAGCAGACGTGAATTTTTTTTAAACGACTAGCGGCCCCCCCCCGGCTCCACACGGGTGGTTTTTTTTATCGGAAAAGGTAGGTTTCCTCACGATTTTTTCGTTCACCGTTTGAGCATGTGATAAATACGTACTTGGAAAAGTTATAAGTGCGTGCCTCGGAATTGAACTTGAGACCTTTAACTTCAGAACTGCGCTACTACTGCGCTTTTTATTATAATTCTAGCAAATGAACAATACAAAAATTCTTAGCATAATATAACATACCATCACGCCTGTCGTCACCGAAAGATTAGGCAGAGGTGTACTAATGTACACCCACGTATCGCCGGTATGTTTTAGGTCCCATGTAATAGGGCCATATTGCCATTAACCGAACACGAACGGAAACTCCGAGCTGCCACTGAGAATTTCATAGGAAAACCCAATAACAGTTTGTTGCACCTGGGAATCAAACCCAAGACCTCTCGTTCGGCATTGTGCAACCAACGAGGCAATTCAGGCAAAATTCTTAATTGTTACCAAACCAAACAAACAGAAACAGTTTTAATTTTTAACTGTCGGCACATGGTGTCTCCCATAGCGTTCAACATGTTAAAAACTGGTATCAAAATGCGAAGATTTTTATTTATGGTGATAAGGGGGCGAACGGCCAGGCGGCTCACCTGATGGTAAGTGATGACCGCCGCCCATGGACATTTGCAACACCAAAGGCTTGCAATTGCGTTGCCAAACCACTTAGAAACCGTTCAGGTTTCTTTAAAATAGGGAGTTACTGAACTGACAGCAAACGGAATTCCCATGCTGTCAGAATAGTCACTCCCCCAATGAGATCTGGTAACCTTACTCGCAGAAAGACAACTATTGTTGATTCACTGCGGTCTTCTGTAAGGCGGAGGTACTTCCCCAGTCGGGCAGCTCAATTTGAGCGAGAAATCTCGCTATGCCCTACCTCCTACAAAAATATTATAAGATATATTAAATGTTAAAAGATATTATCAGTCTCGCTCCACATCTTCTATCTCTGTCTTCCGTCAAACAAAACAGTGATTAGCGCAAACTTCTCTCCATTTATATGCTTATTAGTGTAAGGAGACAGTTTCAAAACGACCCCTGCTTAAGGGGAGTGGGGCAAGGCATAAGCGGTAGCGATTTTTAAAATAAAAAATATTGTATCGAATGATTGAATGAATGAATTGAACGAATGAATTGATTTTTTTTTTTTTATTTCTGTAATTAGATCTCTTAAAGACACTTTTACAAGTCATATATAAGATTATTTTAGAAACTATATGGCATCGGCATTTCCTAACTGACGACCTCTGAGAAGAAATGCCGAAACAAACTCAGAGATGTCACATTAAACATTGCTTCACGCCTATCGTTCCTTACTAATGTACTCTCACCTTTGGCCGGTATGTTTTAGATCCCACGTAATGAGCGACTAGGCTCTTGTCTTCATCATCAACCCATTATTGTCCCACTGCTGGGCACGGGTCTCCTTTCATTTGAAAGGAATTAGGCTATAGTCCACCACGCTAGCCTACTGCGGGTTAGCAGACTTCACAAGGCATCGAAATAATCTCTCAAGCGTAGGTTGCCTAGCGATGTTTTCCTTCACTGTTTGAGCATGTGATAAATACGCACATATAAAAAAGTACATATATTACCGCTATACGTGTATTTAATCACATTCCCGTAGAAATAAAAAAAAATGAACGGAATTATGTTCAAAAATAATTTAAAAAGGTAGTTAATAGATATACCTATATTTAATAGTCTGAGAGAATTCTTTGACACTAAAATATTGTAGCCCTAATATTTAAGTTGAAATGTAACTATAAATTATTTATTTTGCAACACCCGAAACGGGTAACTGTTGATTCTGTTACTATATAATATGTACCACCTTTATGTATACATAGTTTTATGCAATATTATAAAAAATATTAGTCTATGTCTATTGGTTCGTTAAGGTGACAGTTGACTTGTCGACTGACAGATGACAGTTCTTAGTCACTGTTTATGTTGGTCTGATGTAACAAGATAGATGTTGCTACTCTAGCATTAAATATTGTTCTAGATTTTATTATCACGATCGGATAAATAAATATTCAGGGACATTTTTACACAGCACCATCTAGTCCCAAACTAAGCAGAGCTTGTACTATGGGTATACAATGAATACATACATACACTCCTGCCTTCTTCCCATGGGGGTACGTAGAAACTACAGAATGCCACGCGCTACGGTCCCTGCATACCACTTACTTAATACACTTACACTTACTAAATACTTATATTCTTCACATAAATATTTGTGTCCCGTGGGAATCGAACCCACAACCTCGTGATCAGCTGTCCGGTGCTCGAACCACTAGACCACATAGGTCGTCAATTAGTCTGGAGAGTTCTCGATATCATGGACAATTGTCACCCATGTAAAGACTGACCTGATAGACCATTTCACCAGTTCTGACGTTGGGGCACTAGATTTAGCTCCAGATTCTTATTCTTATAATTTAAACTAGTCAGTAAGACAACAGAAGATAATAATAATAATAGTAATATGAAATGTATATTATCTTCTGGCATATTGTTAACTTCACCTTCAAAGGGAAAATGTTTAAACATTCTGAAATTATACCATCAGAATGTACAAGGACTCACTTCTAAAGTGTTAGAATTTGAACTTTTTCTAGAAACATTCAAGTACGATATTGTTTGTATTACAGAACACTGGTTAAAAGAATACCAAATGTTATTAAGCTTTGAAAATTATCATGTGGCTAGTTGTTACAACCGAAAGTTAATGATACATGGTGGCTCTCTTATATTATTAAAAAACTCATTAAAGTTTAAAGAGAGGAAGGATATTGTCTCAATGTCCGTTGAACATAGTATCGAAATGTCTTGTGTTGAGCTGGATAAGCATATTGTAGTGTGCGTGTATAGGCCCCCAAATAGCCAAAACTATACAGCATTTGAGTCTGTCATGGAGGACGTACTAAAACTACTTTTCAATTCTAATAAATCTATAGTTATTTGTGGCGATTTTAACGTCAATATATTAGATGATAACTTGATCAGTAGTAAATTTTTGTGTCTTTTTAAGTCATTTAATCTAACAAATTTGTTCATAGAACCAACTCGGGTAACAAGTACGTCTGCAACGTGCATTGACAATGTCTTCTGCAGCTGTGATTACTCAGATAAAGCGATTGTAAATTGTATGTCTTCTGATCACAGCGGACAAACTGTCTCATTTAATACCAGTATAAGTTTAAGTAAAACACAAATAAATACAAGGCAGATTACAAAGAATAAAATTGTTAATTACAATAAATGTCTAAATACTAAGTTAGCCGGTCAAAACATAAATAAAAATAATTGTGATAAACAATATTCACGTTTTTTCGAGATTGTAAGAAATGAATTTAATAAACATTTCAAACTAAAAACCAAGAACGTAAACATTAGATTCAAATTTAGTGACTGGGCAACTATAGGCATTCGTAAAAGTCGGGAACACTTATTTGAATTATATGAATTAAAGTCATTTAATAAAAGTGAAGAGTTTACTCAATATGTTAGTAAATATTCAAAAACTTTTAAAATAGTGTGTCAATTAGCAAAAAAAATATACATAAGTAACAAAATCAAGAATGCTGAAAATAAGATAAAAACGACTTGGACAATAATAAATAATGAAAATAATAAATCTAAAGTATGTCATAACAATAACGCACTGCAAACGGCACGTGGTCTTATAACCACAAATTCTGAAGTAGCTCAAGAATTTGAGACATATTTTGCGAACATACCCCTTACAATAACTAAGAGTTTAAATTCTTCTTCCGCACTTTCCGTTGCTGTACTTAAACAGAATGTTACTTTCTGTCCAACTACTTTTAAATTTAGGTATGTTAGTCCAGAGTCAGTCATTAAAGTTTTTAAAGATATAAAAATAAAATTAACTGAAGACTTATGGGGTTTATCATCTAAAGTTTGTAGTGGAATCATTGATACTATAGCACCCCATCTAGCAAATATATTTAATGAATGCGTTGACCAGGGGACCTTCCCGGATCTTATGAAACACAGTAAAATAGTACCCTTATTTAAATCTGGAGATACTGAAGATCCTGGAAATTTCAGACCAGTTTCCATTCTACCAGTATTTAGTAAAATTTTTGAAAAAATGATGCTTAATCAAATGTTGTCACATTTCAATATACATAAACTTTTTCATGACCAGCAATATGGGTTCACCAAAGGGCGCAATACAACTGACGCCGGAGTGACGCTTATAAAGCACATCTTTGATGCTTGGGAAGAGTCACAAGATGCCGTTGGCATATTTTGTGATCTTTCAAAAGCATTTGATTGCGTGGATCATGATACACTACTACTAAAATTGGAACATTATGGATTTAAGCTAAACTCTTTAAAGTTATTAAAATCATATTTGCAAGGTAGAGTACAGAAAGTCCAAATAAACGGAATTAAATCATCTGGATCCAAAATTAAAATGGGTGTTCCGCAAGGCTCTATCCTGGGCCCGTTCTTGTTTTTGGTATATATTAATGACTTACCTTATATGTGCCAGAATGGATGTGGGATGGTGTTATTTGCTGATGATACCTCCTTAATTTTTAGATTAGATAGACGGTCACCAAATGTTGACGATGTAAATAGCGCCCTTCTAAAGGTCCATGAGTGGTTCACTGTTAATAATCTGGTATTGAATGGGCAGAAGACTAAATGCATAAAGTTTTCCTTACCAAATGTTAGAAGTGAGGATTGTAATATAATATTAAATAATGAAAAGCTCGAATTCGTCGATCAGACTGTATTTTTAGGAATCAAACTAGATTCCAAACTTCAATGGGGACCGCACATTAAGGCTTTGTCGGGACGCCTGAGTTCAGCTGCTTATGCAGTTAGAAAAATCAGACTACTTACGGATGTAGAAACCGCAAGACTAGTTTATTATAGCTACTTTCATAGCGTCATGTCTTACGGAATATTGCTGTGGGGCCGTGCTGCAGACATAGAATCAGTTTTCGTTCTGCAGAAAAGAGCAATAAGAGCCATTTATAACCTAAGTAGTCGTGATTCACTCAGGGAACTCTTTAAAGAAATAAATATTATGACAGTGCCCTGTCAGTATATCTTTGAAAATATAATGTACGTTAGAAAAAATATATCACATCATACGAAAAGATGTGAACTGCATAATTATAATACTAGATATAAGTCAAAATTAATGCAGCCACAGCTTCGTCTCGCTAAAGTCCATACCTCTTTTGTGGGATATAGTGTCAGGTTTTATAATAAGATTCCGGAAATAATTTTAAACCTCCCGGAAAATAAATTCAAATCCATCGTAAAGTCTACTCTATGCAAGAAAGCATACTACAAATTAGAAGATTATCTTGTAGATAAAAAAGTTTGGCAAAATGCTGGTCCAGCTCCACAGGTTTGCTAGCCTCATGATTATTATATTTTCTTTTATTTATTTTTTTATTTATTGGTTTGACTTCTTTTTGTTTTACATAAAGATATTTATAATTTTTTACAGTTTGACATGCTCAATTATACATTTATACAATTTGACATGTTTAGTTATACACCTTTACTGATTGACATGCAAATTATTTATTAATGTAATTTATTATTTATTAACGCAATAGTTACTGATTAGTAAAATAACTTGTAAAATATGAGACTGATGTTGGCTTTGATGTTGTTTTATTAATTTTTTTTAAATGTGAAAATGCCTACCGGTTGCCGGGCATTCTGGGCTTGTCATGCTCACTCAAATGTCCTGCTGATGGTGGCGTTGTGTGTCGGGTCTTTTTATTCCCTACAACATGGTTGAGTAGACAGACGCCGATACACACGTCATGCTCGTGAACGGGTGCTATCAGTTGGGACTGGTCGGCTCATACATGTTATGGCAACCGAAATTGGTTTTAGTTATTTCTTTTACTTTCATAAATAATACGTTTCACATCGAACTGCACCAGTCTCATATTGATATTACATACATAAAGCATTGTAAAACAAAACCAACAATTTTGTATTTAATTTAAAAAGAGTATCTATGGAGTTTCTTGCCGGTTCTTCTCCATAAGACCTACCTTTTGGAACCGTGCAACTAAATTCAATTTAATTCGACAATTCAAAAGTACCTGTATTGGTCTAATTGAAATAAATGATTTGATTTGATTTGATTTGATTTGATTTGATTTGATCATTTATCAGATAAATATATCTTTCACATAAAAAATACATAAAACCGCTCATATTCCATCACTTGTACCATGAAAACTTTTCTAAAGAAAAAAAGTCTTATAATTATAACAAGGATTTTTATAGGGTATCTTGTAAAAATACGTTTAGGTACTTAAAGTATTATGGCGCTGAGCTCAGTGTCCAGACTGATGTAGATAACGTTAAGCGACACTCGATGGGGTCGGGAAATTGATGGGTTGCATAACATTCTGACGACCCAATTAGTCCAGCGGTAGTTAACACTGCCTTCTGTGCTATGTCCCGATTTAAATCCCGGTAGGGACAAATGTTTGTGTGAAGAGCATCAACATTTGTATCCGAGTCATGGATGTATCTATGTATAATGTGTATAGATTTACAACAATAAAAGTATATTATGTAGTATATCAACCGACTAGTATCCGTAACACAAGCCTCGTTGCTTAGCTCGGAACTAGATGGCGCTGTGTCATAATGTCATCACATACTGAACAGTTATACCACAATCAATGGTGGGATAAGAGCCTACACCTATGGTCTGACTGTTGGCAAGAAATGACCGTAGCCTATACACGTTTGCAACAACAGAGGTGTCGCTCGCTCGTTGCCAACCCTGTGAAAACCTTTTTATGCTTATTAAAATACGGGAGTTACCAAACGGAATTCCCATGCTGTCAGAATAGTCACTCCCCAAACGAGCTCTGGTAACCTTACTCACTCGCAGAAACACTACTATTGTTGTTTCACTGCGGTGTTCTGTAAGGCGGAGGTACTTCCCCAGTCGGGCAACTCAATTTGAGCGCCAAATCTCGTTATGTCTAAACTTCTTTAGAAAATAAACTCGGTCAATAAAAACTCAGTAGAAATAAGAACTCTCCAGTCACAGTAGAAAGCTATAATTGATAAATCTTTCAAAGACATGTACAGAATAAAATTGTCTCCGTTATCTTGCATCCTGCTCTGTTAGCTGAATAAGAAAGAGACAGGTGTTCCCAGTTGTCAAAGCGAATAAAATAAACATTGAATTACACGCTCGAACGACCTCAAATTTACGATCAGGATCATTTGAGACGAGAGATTAGTGTGGATAGGACGGAGCTATTGTAATATTACTTTTGCTCTTGACTTTGTCTGCCTATAATAACCATTTAATCCAATCAGATTGAAATATCTGTTATCATATTGTTTATTTCTTACCTTCTTGTATTTAACCCCCGACGTATAAACGACCGGGTGCTATGAGTTTGTCGTGTCTGTGTGTATGTCTGTCTGTGGCATCGTAGCTTCCGAACGGGTGAACCGATTTTGATTTGTTCTTTTGGTTGGTGAGATTTAAATAGTGGCCTGTCCCGGCTTCGCACGGGGGGAAATGTATGCAACATTTTTCATTTATGCTCCGCTCTTATTGGTTGTAACGCGATGCTATATAGCTTATAACCTTCTTCTATAAATGGACTATCGAAAAAACAATATTTTTTCAATTCCAACCTGTAGTTCGTGAGATTAGCGCGTTCAAACAAACAAGCTCTTCCTTCAGTTTTAGAATATTATACAAGTAATAAGTATAGATATTTTTTAATCAAAAAGTTATAGATTCCGCTTAATTACTTTTTTACTGCTAGGCAAGGGTTTTCTCTCATTTTAGCAAAATTTGGCTAACCTAGTGCACGTTTGCCGACTTCACAGGCCATCCAGCAACACTCTCTCACACTCGTTTAAACACGATGTTTTCCTTCACCATTTGAGCATGTGATAAATACGCACGTCACTTTAAAAAGTCAATGCGTGCCTTGGGATCGAGAGCTTTGCCTTCAGAATCCACTGGTCACACTAATAGGCTATCACAGCTTCAAAGAAAGAAAAGCTTAAGAAAAAGAAAATTGAAAGAAAAAACTTCTCAACGAGACATGTCCATATAATTCTCGTATTTTTTACGCTCAAAGAAAATTATTCAATTTTTTATCTGCACCATCTTCCCTTGTTTTAGGGTGATTCAAATTAGAACAGCCCTCTATTCCTTTTAAAGTAATGAATAATAATACGGTACATTGATCTCGGAAAATTCACATTAACATACAGCATCTCAATAATATGCTTGATAGTTTGCAAAATATATCTGGGGTAATTTACTACTCGGACCTTGTCGCGACTAGGATGAATTTCCGTGTGTTTAAGCAAGCTGTGGTAGCCTAGTGGTGTGACCAGTGGACTGACATGTCAAAGGTCTCGAGTTCGAACCCGGGCACGCACCACTGACTTTAAGGAAGTTATGTGCGTATTTATCACATGCTCAAACGGTGAAGGGAAACATCGTGAGGAAACCTGCATGCTTGAGAGATTTCTCAATGGCATGTGAAGTCTGCCAACCCGCAGTAGGCTAGCGTGGTGGACTATAGCCTAATCCCTCTCAAATGAGAGGAGATCCGTGCCCAGCAGTGGGACGTTAATGGGTTGATGATGAAGCGTGGCCATATCTATTATTGGGAATAGAAATAATAAGCTCATATACTACTCATATATACTGCTCATAGACCCATAACTTATTAATTTGTCATTCGCGGTGCTTCGTAACTGGGCTTAACCCAGTTGTAAACATCTGTTCTTATGTCAATAATTGAAATGAAATTATTGTTTATTTTTGTAAATAGATCTTTTTAAAGACACTTTTACAAGTCATGTAATTTTTTTTAGTATCTAGTTGACATCGGCGTTTCCTAACTGACGACCTCTGAGAAGAAATGCCGAAACAAACTCGGAGAATCATGGTCTCTTTTAAAATCCAAACATTTTGGTTTCAATATGTGAGCCTGACGATATAGGTTAAAGTCTGAGATGGCCTTTTGAAGAAAGCACCAGTGCAGCTTTGAGTTGACCTGTCCATACTGACAGCACGCATACGACCCGATGCATGATAATGAACATGTAAACTCTATTCTGTCTCTCGCTTGACAAGGAGGGAAGTGAAAAACTGATATTTTCTTATTCCTATTAATTTCGCTGCGGGTTCCAAGACAGTTAATATCATTCCCCTGGGACTCGTCGGGCTTCATTGTCTCGACGATTTTTTCTGGGTGGTTACTACTGTTGATCCTGGCTGACAGAAGTCGCAGTACTGTGACTTAGTAGTGACGATCTCTAGACCAACGAAGCAGGGAATTTGAGAGCCCAGACATTTTAATACATACATGATATAACTAGCTAATTCCCGCGACTTCGTCCGCTTGCAGTTTCACTAAAAAAAAAATAAGTTTCATATTAACTTTGCACCCCCGTTTTACGTTTTACGCACCCCGTTTTTAGGGGGTGAATTTTCAAAAATCTTTTCTTAGCGGATGCCTACGTCATTACATCTACCTGCATGCAAAATTGCAGCCCGATCCGTCCAGTGATTTGGGCTGTGCGTTGATAGATCACTATGTCAGTCAGTCAGTCGCATTTGAGTTATATATTTTTAGATTCAAACAATGTAAGTAATGTAAAAAGCGTCGTTACGGATCCCTAAAATCATATCCTAATATCGGCCGGTTCCCCCATGGTATCCATAAATCAATTTTGAATATTACATTTGTTCTAACATATGTCGTTCCCTGACAATTTAATATCTTTTTTTACCTTATACAGGATGGGAAAAACGATGTTAACTAAAACTTAGCCTTTTTAGTTAAACTTTTTTGTTTAATGGTACATCCCACCACCAAAGGCTATAAAACCTTAACCTTAGATACTCGTTGTCCACCACCCACGTCCCTACTAGCCTACTACTGCAACTCCTGTAAAATCGTCGAGACAATGAAGCTCGACGTGTCCCAGGGGAATGATTTTAACTGTCTTGGAACCCGCAGCGAAATTAATAGGAATAAGAAAATATCAATTTTTCACTTCCCTCTGTGTCATGATTGTGAGGTAGAGAATTGAGTT
Organism: Craniophora ligustri; assembly: GCA_905163465.1. NCBI lineage: Eukaryota > Metazoa > Arthropoda > Insecta > Lepidoptera > Noctuidae > Craniophora > Craniophora ligustri. The sequence goes on along the minus strand of LR990985.1, from coordinate 5,151,236 downwards.
TAAATGTCCTTGACATAAGAACAGATGTTTATAATAATAATATTATGACACAGCGCCATCTGGTTGCCGAGCTAAGCAACGAGGCTTGTGTTACGAATACTAGTCGGTAGTATATATATGTAGTAGTATAGTACGAATTATATATTATATATATATATAAATAATTTGTACATACTTATTATACATAGATACATCTATGACTCGGATACAAATATGCTCATCACACAAACATTTGTACCTACCGGAATTCGAAATGGTTTTTCGTTTCGACTGCATCCTCCTGTATTCGTTCTCTGCTTACCCCAGCTTGACGGCATCCAATTTCCTGGGCCATATAATACAGAAATCGTTTGTGTATCTGTTAGTGGTTACACAACCACACACACACTTCAGGACCGCTTTAAGTATCGAGAAGAATTGAAATAAAACTGCTTTTTAACGGATTTTATTGCGGTTTTGGAGTTATTCCTTTAGAAAGCTCTGGTAACCTTACTCACTCGCAGAAACACAACTATTGTTGTTTCACTGCGGTGTTCTGTAAGGCGGAGGTACTTCCCCAGTCGGGCAGCGAGATTTGAGCGAGAAATCTCGCTATGCCCTTCCTCCTGATGAGAAATGAACATATTATTATTATATTATAAGTGTTTATACTTCAACACTATACTTACGGACAATTTAGGTAGTTTGATTATGAAGTTAACTGTATCATTATAACTTCGAAAACTCGTCGTTAAATTGTGCAGAAGTATGCACAGGAGAAAAATAGACATTTTTATTTAATAAAAGATAAACTGGGGGCGAAATTGAAGGGTTTAAATTAACCCTGCGTGCGGCATGTGAACAATTTATGACGGAGTAGGTTTTCACCCCTAACGTTGAAAATTCACCACTTGATATTAAAAATTTAATTAACTTTCAAACGTACGGCGCGATATTTGGTTTTGTCATATTTTATGGGGATGTGTGAGGTAGGATTTAGGGGATATGGAAGTCAGTATAATGTTTTATTAAAGAGATTGTCAACAGATACCGTAGCCTACGCACGTTTGCAACACCCTAAGTGTCTCTCGCGCGTTGCCGACCCTATCAAAACTTATTCACTCCTCAGCATCATAATCATCATCATAACAGACGACCCAGTTAGTCCAGCGGTAGTTAACACTGCCTTCTGTGCTATGGGTCCCGGGTTCGAATCCCGGTAGGGACAAATGTTTGTGTGATGAGCCGAGTCGATGTATCCGAGTCATGGATGTATCTATCTATAATATGTATGTATTTACAAAAAAAAAAAAGTATATATGTAGTATATCAACCAGCTAGTATCCGAAACACAAGCCTCGTTGCTTAGCTCGGAACTAGATGGCGCTGTGTGTCATAATGTCCAAAAAAATTTATTTATATATTTAAATATATATAAAATATATTTATATAAAAAATATTTATATTAACAACCGTTAGACGTCCACTGCTGGACATAGGTCTCCCCCAAGGATCGCCACGACGACCGGTCCTAAGTGACAGCAAACAGAATTCCCATGCTGTCAGTTTAGTCACTCCCCCAACGAGCTCTGGTAACCTTACTCACTCGCAGAAACACAACTATTGTTGATTCACTGCGGTTTTCTGTAAGGCGGAGGTACTTCCCCAGTCGGGCAGCGAGATTTGAGCGAGAAATCTCGCTATATCCTACCTCTTTAGAATGGGTGATCATTCTGCAAGACATCTGCATGTGTAAGATCACATAAACAGATCATAATCATGAACTAAATTATTGTCTCACTGTTGGGCACGGGTCTCCTCTCATTTGAGAGGGATCAGGCTATAGTCCACCACGCTAGCCTACTGCGGGTTGGCAGACATCACACGGCATCGAGACAAATCTCTCAAGCATGCAGGTTTCCTCACGATGTTTTCCTTTACCGTTTGAGCTTGTGATAAATACGCACATAACTTCCGAAAAGTTCTCGTTTGAACTCGAGACCTTTGACATCTCAGTCCACTGGTCACAATAGGCTACCACAGCTCATGGCTGGTATATTTTCATTATCAAAAACAAACCAACCAAATACCGAGTTCAAATTCAATATAATCCCCGATACATCACGATCAACCGAAAAAGCACAATTTCTTTTTTGTCCGCTTCGTTCGTTCATTCCTGGACAGTGTGCAGACATCGCTAATTGACTGTTCGCAGACCCCTTCGGTAATTTTTCCCTCGTTTCAACGCAGATGTCACACTGTGCAGTTAGGTAAATGTATTGGTTATAAACGAATATAGACACGCGGTTTGGTCGATGTTATTTTGGTATTATTACAGAATGTCAACGAGTATATAACCAAGTCTTTGCAGAATGTAGTCATTGAAAGAAATGTTTTTTTAAGGATTTTATTGCGATATAATTATTTATATTATTTTTTAGCTTCCTTACTCAAAGGGTAAAAACGGGACCCTATTTCTAAGACTTCGCTGTCTGTCCGTCCGTCCGTCCTTCTGTCCGTGCGTCCGTCTGTCTGTCTGTCACCAGGCTGTATCTCAAAAACCGCGATAGCTAGACAGTTGAAATTTTCACAAATTGTGTATTTCTGTTCCCGCTATAACAACAAATACTAAAAATGGAATAAAATAAAAATTCAAAGGGTTTATAGTATGACAGACGTGATATTTTTGCCATTTGTTGCTCTGTATTAATAACGGTGATAGGTAACCGATAAACAGTAAAAAAATCAGTGAGCCGTCACGGGACGCCTGGCAGATGTGAAACATCGACATTATTTTGTAAAAGTAATATGCAGAAAAGAACATATTGTGATAGGAACTAAATATGTCATAATGATAAAATAAAATATTACGATTCTTTTCCAGATAACGATGACTGTTTATTGAATAAACATTTATTTTCATTAAATACAAACATTTACGAATTTATTTCAAATCGTGACTACTTCATTCGTTTAATCAGTGATAATAATAATAAAACTCAAAGAGGTTTAATACAATTCACAATTCGAAAAAAAAAGGTAAACTTGAAAATAGAACTAAAATCAAATTAAAATTTCGTGGCGACGCTTTTGCCACGCCAGAAATCGGTTTTACGTGCGGCTATAGATGTTTCACATCAAAAACCCTTCGCACGCAAGTCCGACTCGCACTTGACCGGCTTTCTTTTTCCGAAACAAACAAACAAACAAACACACAACCATAAAAGGAACATTATTATCAGCAATCTCGCAGCGTAGGTAATAATTACTCCGCCGATAATTGATATACTGGCGTTGGGGTAAAAAAAATCGCCAGCCGTGATCTCGTCAGCGGAATTGACCACTGCCACCCCCCACTCCCCCCTTAACCCCTTTACCCCCGACCCCAAACACCACCCCTTTCGATTGTGGTTTTATTTCGTCCCGTCTGTATTTCTGTGACGTAAGCTTGCACTGTTGCTTTGGTAAAGCGAATTTTATTTTTAAATGACTTTTAATAAAACATGGTTGAAGAATTTATTGCTATCTACTGTCAATATTAATTTATACTTATTGATCGACTCGATGAATACATGAAGCTGTGGTAGCCTAGTGTTGTGACCAGTGGACTGAGATGTCAGAGGTCTCGAGTTCGAACCCAAGGCACGCACCACTGCCTTTTTCTGAAGTTATGTGCGTATTTATCACAAGCTCAAACGGTGAAGGAAAACATCGTGAGGAAACCTGCATGCTTGAGAGAATTTCTCGATGGCATGTGAAGTCTGCCAACCCGCAGTAGGCTAGCGTGGTGGACTATAGCCTAATCCCTCTCAATTGAGAGGAGACCCGAGCCCAGCAGTGGGACATTAATGGGTTGATGATGATGATGATGAGATTGACTCGATTAGCCATTAGTTCTCGGGTACGAATCCCAGTAGATACAAATGTTTGTGTGACGAGCATCAACATTTGTATCCGAGTCGTGGATGTTTCTATGTATAATATGTACGTATTTACAAAAAAAAGTATGTAATAAGTACTATTTATTATCTGTAATACAAGCCTCGTTGCTTAGCTCGCACTAGATGGCGCTGTGTCATAATGTTTAGAAATATTTATTCATTTTATTTATGTTTCGCAAAAACACCTTACCTGATTTTGCATACCACATAATTATTTTATTGCCTGCTTCGTTCTTCTAATGGTCGTTAGTGCGACTGCGGGGCGAGAGGGTTCGATTCCCAGGTCAAGCGTGATATTGGGTTTTACTATGAAACTCTCAGTAGCATTTCGTAGTTCAGATTAGACCGGTATGTTTTAGGTCCCATGTATTAGAGAGGCCATTAACCGCGGGAAGGTTAATGGCCTCTGTAATAATAATAATGGTTTATTTTCTCCCACAAACAATATTACAAAATGAGCTTGAACTGGCTTAAAAAATAATTGCAGGTATGTATAATAAATTTGTGGGAGTCAGGAACTCAAACTAGGATACCCTGTGCTATGAACTCTTGGCCCTCCTCTCAGAACCTTTAATATTTATTTTAATTGTACAGTACTGTTACATGTAGTATAAAAGAAAAAAAAAAACAATAAAAAGTACAACATTAAATTACGGAGGTTATAAGAAAATTATAAAAAGAAAGATAATATGTGTGTGAGTGTGTGTGTGTGTGTGTGTGAGTGTGTGTGTGTGAGTGTGTGTGAGAGAGAGAGAGAGATAGAGAGAGTAGGTATATGTGTATGTGAGTGGTGTGTGTTTATGATGTAATGTTATGATATGATAGTAACCAGATTCTCTGTTTCCTCGTAGTCAAGCCCCAACAACCACTGTGTGAGTCTCTTTTCATATTCTACTTTTGATAGATTACTACCTAACTAACTACTACATTAGTACCTACACTTTAGCCTAACCCTAAAAAAACAAACATATATTTTCTCTTCATAATATCTACTAGTTCAGTTCAAAAATAACACAACATTTAAAAATAACACTGTTTATGAAGTAATTTTTTATCGTTTTTGGGGTTGATATCTTCATCCTTTACCCCTTGTAAGGGTAGACAGCGTTGCATGTAATATACATAAACAGTACTGGCGAAAGATCTTTTACAAATTCTTTTGAACATTTCCTCAGGGATATAAGTTGTGAAAACATACTGTAACGTATTTTGTACTGTGACTGTGAATATCGTTTGAAAGAAAGAAAGACAAAAATGTTTATTGTGTAATTGTGTGTTTAACACTGCCTTCTGTCCTCTGGGTCCCGGATTCGAATCCCGGTAGGGACATTGTTTGTGTAATAATATTTCCGGACATTATTACACAGCGCCATCCATTCCGTGGTAAGCAACGAGGCTTGTGTAACGGAAATAGATGGTTGATAGCTTAGTTCGAAAAGAGATGGCACTGTGTCAGAATGTCCAGAAATATTTATTTATTTATCAGGTATTTTCAACTAACTTCCAAAAAGGAGGAGGTTTTCAATTCGACTGTATCTTTTTTTATGTTTGTAACTTAGAACTTTTGACTGGGTGAACTGATTTTGATGATTCTTTTTTTATTTTAAATCAAATCAAATCAAATCATTTATTTCAATCAGACCAATACAGGTGCTTTTGAATTGTCATATTTAATTGAATTTAGTTGCACGGTTCCAAAAGGTAGGTCTTATGGAGAAGAACCGGCAAGAAACTCCATAGATACTCTTTTAAATTAAATACAAAATTGTTGGTTTTATTTTACAAAGATTTATGTATGTAATGTAATATCAATATGAGACTGGTGCAGTTCGATGTGAAACGTATGATTTATGCAGAGAGGAAATAACTAAAACCAATTTAGGTTGCCATAAGATGTATGAGCCGACCAGTCCCAACTGACAGCACCCGTTCACGAGCATGACCTGTGTATCGGCGTCTGTCTACTCAACCATGTTGTAGGGAATAAAAAGACCCGACACACCGAAAGCCGGTGCTTCCCATGTGGTCCCATTTCAATTATATAGTTCTGACATATGAAGTTGGTTTTTGTGCTTTAAGATTTTCAAATTAGTTTGAAAATTCAAAAGCACCTGTAATACTGGTCTACTTGAAATAATAAATGATTTGATGAATGAGATATTTCAATAGGGGGAGATATTTCGATGGCGTGTGAAGTCTGCCAACCCGCTATAGTGTAGCTGGCGTGGCCTAATAGGCTAGCGTGGTTGACTATAGCCTAATCCCTCTTAAAATGAGAGGAGACCCGGGCCCAGCAGTGAGAAAACAATAGGTTGATGATGATGACCGAAGGATTAAAAAATAATTCTCCCCATAAAAAAACACCCTACTTTTCTGCGTTTCGAGACGTTTTTGCCCGAAATTTCTTTCCGTATGTTTCTAGTAAGTCTACTCTTTGTTTGAATTTAATTTACGCAACTCATTTTATATTCATTAATCTTTTCTTTTCGACTTGTTGAGCGAGTGAAAGAGATCGCAAGAGAAAAGAAAAAGGAAAAAACAACACAACATAATGAATGATAGAAGGCACGGCTTGCTAGAAGATTTGTGTCTTATTTTTTTAATCATAATTAATTATTTCAAAATTCAGCTTTCGCCGTGATTTTGTATCTTATATATAAAATTCTCGCGTCACAATGTTCGTTCCCGTACTCCTCCGAAATGGCTTGACCGATTCTCTTGAAATTTTGTGAGCATATTGAGTAGGTCTGAGAATCGGCCAGCATCTATTTTTCATACCCCTTAGTGATAAGGGTTGTCCACCAACCCCTATAATGTGGCAAAACAACGTTTGCTGGGTCAGCTAGTATTTATATATATATCTGTTTATTTATGTTTTTGTACACTTTTCACTATTTTAAGGATAACTCGGTTAAAAAACACGGTTAAAACGGATGCAACTATCAGTAACAAAAACTATTTTAACCGACTTCAAAAAGGAGGAGGTTATCAATTCGACTGTATTTTTTAAGCTATTGCATAGCTTCTATCTGCTCTGAGTTTCGGCGTTAGGCCTCTTTGTATTTACTTCATGGTACGACTCAACGAAGTTCGCACGAATCGAGACGAGCTGCTCCGAAATCGGACGAATACGTAATCAGCTGTTTGGTTAAATCGGTTGAGGAAGAGAAAAGGCTTTAAATTATAATTTCCTATGCCATATCATGTGTGTGTAGGGATAGCTCTATCTTATAGAAGGTTTATTTAACTTGAACCGCTGATAAATCAGTTAAGTTATAACTCTGACTTTGTAGTTTTGAAACTTGTTAACTAGTCTGTGTATTTATTTAACTACAGATCTGTCTTGTACGTGGTTAAATTTAAATAGTTACACCTACCTACAAAGATGTTTTAATATTCTTGGATAGATTTCTAGAGTTAAAACGAATTCAAAAGTACCTGTAATATTTATATCAGCGTTAGTTAACGCTGCCTTCTGTTCTATGTGTCCTGGCTTCGAATCCCGGTAGGGACAAATGTTTGTGTGATAAGCATAAACATATGTTTCCGAGTCATGGATGTATCTATGTATAATATGTATGTATTTACAAAAATAAAGTATATACGTAGTATATCAACCAACTAGTATCCGTAACACAAGCCTCGTTGCTTAGCTCGGAACTAGATGGCGCTGTGTCATAATGTCCAGGAATATTTATTTTTTAATGGTGTGCGAGGTTAATGTAAAAAATTTAATGTATGTAATGTCTTAAATCGACAATAGTCAAATCGAAATATAGGGTCGGCAACGCGTGAGCGACACCTCTGGTGTTGCAAACGTCTATAGGCTACGGTAACCGCTTACCATCAGACGGGTTGTATGCCTGTTTGTCAGCCTTGTGGTCTAAAATAAGTAACAAAAACATTAACAAATATAATGTACTATTATTATTTAACCCTCTCACCGCTCAAGCATTATCTAAACCCTGTGGAGTGGCAGCCCTGTGTGTCTGTATGTCCTCTCGTATCTACGGAGGCGTGTGTTTATTCTAGCTAATTGGAACGCGCCGTCGCCTGCGGCGCTAGTGATGGGGAGAGTCGATAGATTAGGGGAGAAAAAATATCGATGAAATTTAAGTAAAACGTTTTGCAATTTTTTAGACAATCTAGTGGTAAATTATTGGTATCGAGGCAGTAAGTTAGTGGTACTTACTGCCTCGTTGGTCTATGGCAACAGGCTTGCACCCTATTTCATGGGAAATATAGGCGAAACGTGGTTGTACATTAGTCCACCTCTGCCTAACCTTTCGAGAACGAAAGAAAGAAAGAAAATAATATTTATTGACACAGTACGAACAATGCACACAGTAACATAAAAAAAGAAAGAAAAAAAAACATTGGACAATAAACAAACTCATTGTGTGCCCAACGGCTGTGCCAAATGGCCCAGTTCAGCTAAAAGCCAGACAACTGGTAAGCTGCCTGGCGCTGGTTTTCTTAAGTTAAGACTTAATGATATTATTATATTTTTTTATGATGTTTTCTAGATTTAAGAGATGGGGTTTCGTATATTTTTATCGACCCAATTATTATCCCCTGGATAGGCATAAATGTCCTCTCATTTGACAGGGATTTGGCTATAGTCTACCGCGTTAGCGTGGTGCGGATTGGCAGACTTTACAAACCGTTGAGAAAATCTCTTAGACGTGTAGATTTCCTCAAGATTTATTTTTCACCGTTTAAAATCCATCAAATATGCATGTAACTCAAATGAATTTACTTTTCTATGGATTTTATATTAGGTATTTTAATACCGTAAGAATTATTTACAGTAAGAACCACGATTCAATTTTATCGATAAAATACCCTTAAATCTCGCCCATCCCTATTCATTTCTTGTTTAAATATTAATCGGAGCGACAAAGCCTCGTTTGCGGGAACCCACCTTTATATTCACGACTGCGTTCGGAGGGTAGGCAGCACCTGAGGCAACGGGCTGGATCAACATAACCATTGTTTTATTTTTTTGGCCAGTTGAAATAGAAATAGGGTTTTGTATGAAGGGACATTTTATGGAACACTAGCTGATTGCCGCGACTTCGTCCGCGTGCAATATAACGAAATAAAAAACGTTTAATAATAACTTTGCACTCCCGATTTACCCAAAAATCCTTTTTTTTTCCCCTACGTTATAAAAGGAACCTCTGTGAGAAATTTCAAGTTTCTAACCCCTATAGTTTAGGCCCTACGTTGATATGATGACCCAATCAGTCCAACGGTAGTTAACACTGCCTGCTGTGCTATGGGTCCTGGGCTCGAATCCCGGTAGGGACAAATGTTTTTGTGATGAGCATAAACATTTATATCCGAATCATGGGTGTATCTTTGTATAATATGTATGTATTTACAAAAAAAAGTATATATGTAGTATATCAACCGACTAGTACCCGTAACACAAGCCTCGTTGCTTAGCTCGGAACTAGATGGCGCTGTGTCATAATGTCCAGGAATATTTATTTATTTATAATTATTTATTTATTATATGTCAGTCAGTCAGTAAGCTACTCCTTTTATATATAGATGTATTATCAAGAAAAAATATTATATATGTAGTGTATCAACCTTCTAGTATCCGTAACACAAGCCTCGTTGCTTATCTCGGCAACTAGATGGCGCTGTGTCATAATATCAAGATATATTTACATCTCTTAACCCTCCCCTCCAAATTCCGACGCTAATTAGTTTCTCAATCCTCTGAGATTCACGAATGAACGGTTTCAATCAAACAGAGCTGTGTTATTTTTAATTAACGATGTTTTTGATTAAGGATGTACAAATCTTGAGTGAAAACTAGAAAACTGCCCCGCTTTCCTTTTTGAAGTGAAACTTCTTTATCGGGGTTGGAAAAAAATTTAGTGTAACATTTTTCCGTTACGCGCCATCTTTATTTGAATAGGTAACCATAGCAACATGATGTTTGTTTGACAACTAAAAACTATACCTTTTCCAATACACCCAGACCATTTATTTTTCTATTGAGAACTTGCTATTGGTTGAGACATCGACGTTTTGATAAATAGAAGATTATGATTGGTTCCCACTATTATTTGGAACTGACAGAGCTACAAATCGAAGACTATTAATTCAAACGCTCTTTTTAAATTCAATGTTATTCGAGTAGATACCATAATTACCTATATCAATAATCATAAAATACAGTTGGAAAACAACTAGTTTAACCAATGCATGTCTATTATAATAAAAGCCTTTTGCATAAACTTTATCTAATTTAGCTTTATTCAACCAATTTCTGTGAAGTTGTAAATGGTAAATCATTTTTTGAAAAATGATATCATAAAGAAGTTTCACTTCTTACGTGTGTACACTAATACACACACACACTTTTTTTTTATGGTGCTAAGGGGGCAAACGAGCAGGCGGCTCACCTGATGGCAAGTGATGACCGCCGCCCATGGACATTTGCAACACCAGAGGCTGCGAATGCGTTACCAAACCCCTTAGACACCGTTCAGTTGACTTAAAATAGGGAGTTACTGAACTGACAGCAAACGGAATTCCCATGCTGTCAGAATAGTCACTCCCCCAATGAGCTCTGGTGACCTTACTCACTCGCAGAAACACAACTATTGTTGTCTCACTGCGGTGTTCTGTAAGGCGGAGGTACTTCCCCAGTCGGGCAGCGAGACTTGAGCGAGAAATCTTGATATGCTCTACCTCCTAAGAAGTTATAAGTTCGACGGCCCAATTAGTCCAGCGGTAGTTAACACTGCCTTCTGTGCTATGGGCTCGAATCCCGGTAGGGACTAATGTTTGTGTGATGAGCATAAATATTTGTATCCGAGTCATGGATGTATCTATGTATAATAAGTATGTACAAAATATGTATGTAATATGTAATGTAATTATGTATGGATTAACAAAGCTTCATTTATAAGCATTTCTGTGCGGTACATTCTACAAATTAAAATGATTTAATGTGGCGGCATTTACTTTTAACAATTAAATAAAAGAATTAAAAACCCCCGATACATTTTCTGGTGGTTATCTTGGACCGATTTTCATCAAACATAGCTAAGAACACTCTCGACAAACACCTTTAAAACAAAAAAGAAACAAAATCAAAATCGGTTCATCCGTTCGGGGGCTAGGATGCCACAGGCAGACGCACACAGACACACATATATACACACACAGACACGTCAAACGTACATAACACCCCGTCATTTTCATTCATCGTCATTCATGTTTGTTACTTCATAACTTTTGACTGGGACAATCGATTTTGATAAAAAAATATATATTTGAAAGCTGGTACTTCCCGTGTGGTCCCATTTCAATATGGTCCAGTTCTGACATTTAAAGTCAGTTTTTTTTTTCGAGAGACTTCTTGCGTCGGGGGTTAAAAATTGCATGATATAGCATCGTTTTTAACCGACTTCCAAAAGTAGGAGGTTATTAATTCGACGGTATTTTATAACGTACGCATCGCACTTTTGAGCATCCGATACGCAGGGGTGTTTCATCATAAACCCATTATTGTCCCACTGCTGGGCACGGGTCTCCTCTCATTTGCAAGGGATTAGGATAGTCCACCACGCTACACTTCAGATGCCATCGAGAAAATCTCTCAAGCATGCGGGTTTCCTAAAACGGATAAATACGCACATAACTTCCGAAAAGTCAGTGGTCTTGGGTTTGAACATAAGCCCTTTGACATCTCAGTCCACTGGTCTCACCGCTAGGCATCACAGCAGTTACTGAAATATTACGTATTGCTGTTGTCGTTAGAAGCTCAGTTGCAGTCGATGTCGTGGTAACATCAGATACTGCAACTGTTACAGGTTTTGTGTCTGATTCTAACTCTTCAAAAAGTGATGTTATTTGTTCAGTTGTAGTCACCGTTACATCAGGCGTAGCCGTTGTTTTTTCCTGCTCTGTCATTGATGTTAATTCTTTTAACTGTAATTTTAATGAATTTTCTGTTGAGGCTGTAACATCAGAGTCAGTAGACAGTGGTACATGTTCACCCCTAGCTGCAACTACCCTTAAATCTGTTTTTGACGAAAAGGTCTCCATCGGTGATGATAGTGTTTCAAACGGTGATTTTCCTCACAGCATCGTACGGGTGTCAAATAGTACAAAATTTTGATTACGTATTTTGTTAACAACGCGTAAGAAAGCTACAGCTGAATTTTGCCAAATTTCTATCTTAAACTGTAAAGATATGAATAGAACGGCCAACCCTGGCGGTAAAGTTTTTAATTAAATATTAAAATTCATGCTACAACCCCTGATAAGACGCCCCCGGCGTTATCCTACTGCGCTCCGTATGACTTGATACTTGTGAGAAGGAATAGTTTTGAGAGAGAAAATTAATAAATAATAATTTGACGACCTAATTGGCGCAGAGGCTGAGCGAACGGCTTGTGTGTCACGGGTTACGGGTTCGATCCCCGCACGGAGTAAATATTTGTACGTTCTACAGGTAGTTGTTCCGGGTCTGGGCGTTTGTGTATGTGAGAATTTGTGTTTGTAAACGTACTCACGACACAGGAGAAAATCCTAGGGTGGGGCAACGTTTTTTAAAAAAAAAAAAAAACAAAAAATATTCTGCGACATTTTACACAGCACCATCCAGTCCCAAACTAAGCAGAATACTATGGGTACTAGACAATGGATATAATACTTTTTTTTGTTGTAAATACATACTTATAATACATAGGAAACACCGAGGCGAACACAAACATTTATATGCATCACAGATCAATAGATATTTGTGCCCCGTGAGAATCGAACCCACCGACCTCGTGATCAGCAGTCCGGTACTCGAACCACTAGACCACAGAGGTCGTCAAAACGTAAGAAATATATGTTACATTATATACTATACATATAAAATCGTTGAGTTGGTTAGTGTAAGTTTGTGTTTCAAAAACTCAAAAACTTGTGCACGCATTGAGCTTGGATTTTGACATGATGTAGGTACCTATTTTTTAATATCCATCCATACTTATATACTTATAAATATTAATCCAACTACTAATTAAAAAAATGCTGCGTCAAATCTTATATTTAAAATTCTCGCGTCACAATGTTCGTTCCCGTACTCCTCCGAAACGGCTTGACCGATTCTCATGAAATTTTGTGAGCATATTGAGTAGGTCTGAGAATCGGCCGACATCTATTTTTCATAGCCCTAGGTGATATGGATGTCCTTCACCAGATTTTTTTTCACGCTTCTACCACCAACCCATTAATGAGGCAAAACAACGTTTGCTGGGTCAGCTAGTTTCTATATATTATTCTATATATAATTTTACGCAGACGAAGTCGCGGGAAAGGTCACATCGGTTCAAAGTAATATCAATGTACCACGATAAAATCCGTAAAAAAAAAACATGCGGGACAGTGTTGGGGACTGCCGATAAAAGTAAAAACGTACGGAGGTATATCTCTGTACATATATACACTATACATATAGCTCGTGGGAATATCTCATGCAACTAGAATCATAACGTTTTAAAAGTGCTTGAAAAAGTTTATTTGAAATATAAACCTTTTGATGTGATTTCATTTGAAGCGTGCGGTGACGAGGCCGCGAGTTCTACGCCTTAGTTCACCCAAAAAGTGATCAACGCGCCTAAAGAAATTTTCATTTCAAAAAGTAATTTTATTTCAAGTATCAAGATTGTGACGTCGCGCTAAACAAATCCGTGACAACTTGCTCAACGCCGCGTCACGCAGTCACGCGGCGGCAATTGAGCGGGACGTTCACAAGTCACGCTCATGCCGTGTTTATCGGTCCACTAATTTCTTCCCCTGACTTTGCTTGCTCAACAGAGCTGCCTGAGAACTTCCCTTTACCAAAAATAGTTTAAATGACATGCCTCTAGCCTTACGGAGAGACATTGCGTCTTTATAATAATAACTAGCTTTTGCTCGCGGTTTCGCTCGCGTTAAGAAGTATTACTTACGTCATAGTAGCTTTATGAATACAAATTCTACTCTTTCATCCCCTATTTTATCCCCTTGGGGGTAGCATATTCAAAATCCTTTCTTAGCGGATGCCTACGTCATAACATCTACCTGCATGCCAAATTTCAGCCCGATTCGTCCAGTGGTTTGTGCTGTGTGTTGATAGATCACTATGTCAGTCAGTCGGTCACCATTGAGTTATATAGATAAAACTTACTTCAGACTAGCGGCCCACCCTGGCTCCGCCCGGATAAATATTTCGAGATATTTCTATCTAGTAAATGTTGCTATGTTACTCAAAAATAATGTAGCATTCTAATGATGAAAGAATTTTAGCAGTTTTTGAGTTTATTCGTTTCAAACATGCAAAAATACAATTATTTCCTCTTCATAATATTGGTATATGTAGATTACAATCCAAAGAATCTATAGAATACAGAAGTATTAGTAATACTTAAAGTCTATATAATATACATTGACAATCCAGTTAGTACAGCGGTAGTTCTTTGCTACGGGTCCCGGGTTCGAATCCCGGTAGGGTCAAATGTTTGTGTGATGAGCACAAACATTTGTATCCGAGTCAGGGATGTATCTATGTATAATATGTATGTATTTACAAAAAAGGATATGTATACCTATATTTATTTTATTATGAATTTAAGAGCTCAGCTCTTGTTGGTGGAGCAATCGCCACTGTTGTCTATCTCCTGCTTTCTGTTTGACTTCTTGATACGACTCGATTCCCACTTTTTCCTTCACTTGATCAACAAAACATCGTCTAGGTCTTCCCCTTAGTCTCTTTCCTTCAATTCTACCTTCTAGTATGGTTCTAAAGAAGTCGTGGTGTCGTATCGAATGGCCAAACATCTTCCCTCTCCTATTCTCTATGGTTCTTAACAGCTGTCTTTTCTCGCCTACAATCATTAATACTTCCTCGTTTGTTTTCATTTCGGTCCAACTGATCTTCTCCATTCTCCTCCAGCACCACATTTCAAACGCATCTAACCTTTCTCTATATTATCTCTATTTAGTTATATTTAGGCTATATTTATAACTAGAAAAAAAATGGATAAAAACAAAAGTACCTCCGTGCGGGGCCGGGACGGACCGCTTGTCCACAATACATAGAAATAACGCACAAAATAAAATTCTGACTTCATTTCTTCAATAAACCATGTACACATCCATTAATGGATATAAGTCGGTTAAGAGTTTTCAAGATTTGTCTCATGTTTTTGACATTTTCCATACGATTTTGATTTAAAAGCTTTTATACAAAGGAATACATTGATTTATCGTTAGAGGGGTACCCTATTACATTCAAAATGTGTTCCACGCCCTAAGGGTTGATAGGGGGTTGAAAATCAACCCCTATTATAGGTATATTAATGGTCAAGTGTGAGGGTGGTAGGCAGAAATATGACATAATATGACAGAATCTGTTTAGCATTTTTTTTTCACAACCAAAAGTTTATTGTATTCTATCATCATCAACCCATTAACGTCCCACTGCTGGGCACGGGTCTCCTTTCATTTGAGAGGGATCACGCTAGCCTACTGCGGGTTGGCAGACTTCACATGCCATCAAGACAAATCTCTCAAGCATGCAGATTTCCTCACGATGTTTTCCTTCACCGTTTGAGCATGTGATAAATACGCACATAACTTCCGAAAAGTCAGTGGTGCGTGCCTTGGGTTTGTACTCGAGACCTTTGACATCTCAGTCCACTGGTCACGCCGCTAGGCTACCACAGCTTAGCTAGACGGATTATTATAAAATTTCGTATGTATATTTGGTAGGTCTGAGAATCGGTCGTAGGCGTTCAGTGACAAACACTGTGACACGAGATTTTCATTTGTAACGTTATGTAGGAGAGACGAAACTCCTATAATATTATTACATTTTAACTTCAAATACTTTATAACTTTAGTCGATAAACTATTCCTCTTTATTTTCATGCTTAGTTCTATTTGCAGATGAATATTTATTGTTTTTTTTTATAATGGATGTAATATAAGAATCAAAATGTAGAACACAGTATGATAATGCGTAGACAACTAAATTTACCCACCTAGACAATCGGCTGTGATGATACCAAGGTATTTAGCAGCAATAAAATAACATTAGAATTGACACGCTGCCAACACTCGATTGATAACTAGTGACAGTTTATTGGCATACATACACGTCATTTTGATTCGCTTGTCTTTTGTATTTTATTTGTTAAATATACATCGGCGCGAAGACGTCATTAGTCTGCAAACTTCAGTAACATTCTTATTGTAATTCGGTTAAAAACTATTATACTACTATACAAATATTTTTGTAAATACATACATGTTATACATAGATACATCCGTGACTCGGAACAAATGTTGATGCTCATCACACAAATATTTGTCCCTACCGGGATTCGAACGGGACCCATAGCACAGAAGGCAGCGTTAATTACCGTTGAGCTAAACGACGTCGAATTGATAACCTCGTTCTTTTTTGAAGTCGGTTACAGAGTAATGATATCGATCGTTCTTTACTGCAGTATGTAAGACGTTGAATGTATTTATTTTAAAAATAACTTGCAATCTGTCTTGTCGGTTACAAAACAAGACATATTAACATACAACACAGTGATACATATTGTGTGTCTGTCAGTAATTCAATTAGACAAAGATTGACTTGATACTATTTCTGACAACTAACTACCTAACTGCCTGGTTGGTCTATGAGCGACATCTATCAAGCTATTATCGAACTACTAATCCTACCTCGCGCAAGTGACATTTGCAGCAGAGCCATTCTCTTCTGCGTCGACTAGGAGAGAGTGGCTCTGCTAGATGACCGGCCGAAGTGCAGTGTGCTGTGCCAAGTCGCTGATGCCGGCTGAAGGTCCTGACCAGGCATGTGCGTCCGCTACAGGCGTGTGGTCAGGATTGAAGCCGGAAGGTTGCTGGCTGGCAGGATGATGCGCTGGAGAGTGCTGTGAGGAGAGGTGATGGCGAAGGTTGCTGGCCATCGAAGGTTGCGTTGATGTTCAGCTCGGGGTCACCAGTATGGAGAGAAAGAGGTGATAGTCCCTCCACTGGTAAAGGAGGATCCTCCGACCAGGTGAGGTGTTGTGCCTGGCGGGCTACTGCCCGACGGTTGTTGGGTGTGTTGGGTGGTTGTATATATGGTATATATGCAATCTCGCGTGCCAATGTCACTTGCGCGATGTAGGATGATGTACACCCACATTTCGCCGGTATGTTTTAAGCCCCATGTAGTAGGGGGCGAGCCTATTGTCATCAACCGGGTACGAATCCAAATTCCGAGCTGCTACTGAGAATTTCATAGAAAAACATTTCCTAGAAAAATCCAATAACACATTGCTCTACCTGGGAATCGAACCCAAGAACTTTTCGGCAGTCGCACTGTACGACCACTAGACTAACGCAGGCAGAAACAAAACAACGCAACGGAAATTAAAAAACGACAAGTTTCTAAAAACAACAACTTTCAATCGTTACAAATTCTAAACGGTAATTTTGATTGAAAAACGATTTTAGTAACTTAAAAAAGATTTTCAAATACCTATTCAATGATACCCCACTTGACATATTTCGAAGATTTTTTTCTTTTAAACATTATGGCATCCAAAATCGGCCATTTTGTTTTTTTCCATATTTTTTATAGCTTTTTTGTTTTTTTTTTATTGCGATAAGGGGGCAAACGAACAGGCGGCTCACCTGATGGTAAGTGATCACCACCGCCCATGGACATTTGAAGGCTTGCAAATGCGTTGCACACCCCTGCAGGA
This sequence comes from Craniophora ligustri, assembly GCA_905163465.1. Taxonomy (NCBI): domain Eukaryota; kingdom Metazoa; phylum Arthropoda; class Insecta; order Lepidoptera; family Noctuidae; genus Craniophora; species Craniophora ligustri. The sequence continues at coordinate 5,133,544 of LR990985.1, read as the reverse complement.
ACCGTTTTGGTTTCTTACAATAGGGAATTACTAAACTGACAGCAAATGGAATGCCCATGCTGTCAGAATAGTCACTCCCCAACGAGCTCTGTAACCTTACTCACTCGCAGAAACACAACCATTGTTGTTTCACTGCGGTGTTCTGTAAGGCGGAGGTACTTCCCCAGTCGGGCAGCGAGATTTGAGCGAGGAATCTCGCTTTGCCCTACCTCCAAAAGCATGTGTCACTCCCGCAGTCATTACAAATCTGAAAACACCTCATAAATATGTTAAAATCCACCATACCGTTTGGGCTGTATGGCGTGCCAAAGAAACAGTCATACATACACTCGAAAAACATAAACCTCCTTCTAGCCAGCTAGAAAACTCTATGGTACCTACTACAATACATAAACATAAAGCACTAGGGAAATTTGCTAAATCTCCAAGATTAAAGGGAGGTTGAAATTACTTGCAGATTACATTTTAATGTGTTGCTTTAAGTCGTACCGTTTTATTTCTACTCCATACAAAAATTTTAGTCAAAAAATCGTTTGTGGTGGCCGAAAAATGGCTGTGTCAAAAAACGGCTAAAAACGACATTAAGTTTAAAAATTTAAATATAGATATGTCGGCGCAGGAAGGCCTTCATCAGAATTCATCGCGTATTCAGTTGTTGTGGGCGTATTTTCGATCGGGAGGCATCATATAGCTTCTGACTTCTCATTATAATCACATACTAGGGCACACTATACGGGCAAATTACAAGCGATCCATCGCAGACGTGGCGCGCTTGCGGTTCCCGTTCAGCTCGTCTCCAAAACAAGATATCCGCACCGCTTCCATTCACACGACGCTCCGCTAGAGCGACTTTGACAACAGCCACTCTCAAATTTGACATTATCGACGACGCACGCATGCGCCGTCAGATACATATATTATTTAGTTTTGACGGATTTTCATCATCATCATATCAACCGTTAGACGTCCACTGTTGGACATAGGTCTCCCCCAATGATCGCTCACGACCGATCATGCGCCGCCCGCTTCCAGCGGATTCCAGTGAGCTTTACCCCAGACGGATTTTATCGCAGTGCATTGACTGCCTCGTTGGTCGAGTGGTCGCACAGTGCGACTGCCGAGCAAAGGGTCCTGAGTTCGATTGCTAGGTCGAGCGAAGTGTTATTGGTTTTTCTATGAAATCCTCAGTAGCAGCTTGGAGTTTGTGAGATTCGTGGCCGGTTCAAGGCAATAGAGTCGCCCCCTATTACATGGGACCTAACACATATCGGCAAAATGTAGGTATACATTAGTACACCTCTGCCTAACCTGTCGGCGACGATAAGCCTGATGGTATGTTATAAATTTTGACTTTACGTTTCGGATCCTTTACAGCATGAATTCACGGGCAGACTGAGGTGTTGGTTGTCTTGAAGTTATAATTACTAACAGCTACCTTACATTTTTAATTATTATTGACAATCCGATTTACACAGAACGAGCTCACTGGGTCCTTCGGTCATGCAGTTTTGTTCTTGGATTTAGATTTAATAGAATCTATGATGGGGTTCCAAGCAGGCGGCAATACCCAGCCATCGTCTATTGAAATTTGGGTGTTTCAGATTTCAATAGCCTCACGAATCAGCCTGGTTAAGAATCGGTTTTCTTTTGCAGGAACTTGGTGTCTATCAAATCTGATGTAAATAAATAAAATAAATATTCCTGGACATTTTGACACACAGCACCATCGAGTCCCGAGCTAAGCAACGAGGCTTGTGTTACGGATACTAGTTGGTTGATATACTATATATATACTTTTTTGTAAATACATACATATGATACATAGATATATCCATGACTCGGAAACAAATGTTGATGATCATTACACAAACATTTGTTCCTACCGGGATTCGAACCCGGGACCCATAGCACGGCAGGCAGCGTTAACTACCACTAAGCTAAACGGGTCGTCAAATGATGTAATGCTTTGTCTATGCTATTTATAGGTATACAAATTTAAGATATTAAAATAACTGTTATACTTTTACAGTATGTTAATATTATTTAATCCCCCAATTTCAAACCTAAAAAAAGCAAAAGATTTAACAAAAAAATTAATTTAATGTGAAATATTTTTGTATGAAACGGATGCCAAATGCAGCTACCCTTAACCCAAAGTTAATTAGGAGCTACGTCTTAATGGAGGGGGCAGGTTCGGTGCCCGAGCGGTGTAACGATTTATTTTACGATTATTATTCCGTCCGGCTTTTAATGGTGGACTTTTGGACTGTTTAAATGTTATTATGGACTAACGTGAACAAGATACAAAGACTTAGTTGTATGTTTAGGAACTATTCTAGTAAATCCATGTTATTTAGGCAATTTAAGTTTAAATATGGAGCTGTGGTAGCCTAGTGGTGTGACCAGTGGACCAATATTCTCTGAGTTTGTTTCGGCATTTCTTCTCAGAGGTCGTCAGTTAGGAGATGCCGATGCCAACTAGATAGTAAAAAAAAACAATTTACATGACTTGTAAAAGTGTCTCTAAAAAGATCTATTTACAGAAATAAACAATCATTTCATCATTTCAATATGTTAAATTTCGAGTGCAAACCCAAGGCACGCACCACTGACTTTTCGGAAGTTATGTGCGTATTATCACATGCTCAAACGGTGAAGGAAAACATCGTGAGGAAACCTGCATGCTTATGAGATTTTTTCGATGGCGTGTCAAGTCTACCAACCCGCAGTTGGCTAGCGTGGTGGACTATAGCCTAATCGCTCTCAAACGGGAGGAGTCTCGTGTCCAGTAGAGGCACAATAATGGGTTGATGGCTGACGATACTCAATTTTAAGGACCTTGGAGGTAGCTACAAGCTATATAAAAGTACACTTGTGTTAAAGTATGTATTTGCCTGAACTGGGCTAAGTCTTCTTCCCAAGCCCAACACTGGGACGATAAACATTATTCTATTGCAGGCCAATTATTGGAAACATAATAAACAACAACCAAAAACTGCGTTGGTCTAATTGTTGTAAAGTACGACTACCGAGCGAGAGGTCTTGAATTCGATTCCCAGGTCGAGCAAAGTGTTATTAGGTTTTTCTATAAAATTCCCAGTAGTAGATTTTTTGGATGGTAGCTATTGTTGATTCTGGCTTACAAGAGTTGCACTGCGGTTATTTTACCAACCGGCTCCGGTCACCGGATCCGGCAGATTAGTACCAGATCCGTTAAGTGTATATTGATGCCGGATCCACCGGATTACCGGATCCGGTCGCTGGATCCGGCAGATTAGTACCAGATCCGGTAAGTGTATATCGATGCCGGATCCACCGGATTACCGGATCCGGTCGCTGGATCCGGCAGATTAGTACCAGATCCGGTAAGTGTATATCGATGCCGGATCCACCGGATTACCGGATCCGGTTTTCCGGATTGCAATCTCTAAGTAGTAGGGACGTAGTGTGGCGAGTTTGTCACAAAAAAATATCTATTGAAAGCCATTCCTGAAACTTTGTTATAACATTAAATCTACAACAGTTGTATCAACGGAAAACTGGCAAAGTTTATTTTCTTCAACTTTTTTCGCCACCTTAAAATTTTAATGAACGTGAATATTCATTAACGTTGAATAATTTATGAGTTTAAAAGACAATAGGCTTGTTATCTTTTCAGCGGCTTTCCTGATAGGAATTGTCTGAGAGAGTCATGAATAATATTGAATTAAGTGACACATTTTGGAAGCACAGTTTTTGCGTACAAAGAAATGCAACGGTACCTCCTTGTCTATGTATTTATGTTTACATTATACAAATAAATTATATTTAAGTGTCTGTTTGTTATTTCAAATTAACAGATTTTAACTAATTGGTCATTAAAGTAAATATATTGAGCCGTGGTAGCTTAGTGGTGTGACTAATGGACTGCGATGTGAAAGGGATTGAGTTCAGAAATTATGTGCGTATTTATCACAAGCTCAAACGGTGAAGGAAAACATTGTGAGGAAACCTGCATGCTTGAGAGATTTTCTCGATGGCATGTGAAGTCTGCCAACCCGCAGTAGGCTAGCGTGGTAGACTATAGCCTAATCCCTCTCAAATGAGAGGAGACTTGTGCCCAGCAGTGGGACAATAATGGGTTGATGATGGTACTGAAAGAACTCTATTTTTAAAAATTTTGCTTTCTGTTTGTCAGTCTGCCTAAATGTCTGTCTATCTGTCGGACTGTCTGTCTATTTGTTGTACACACGTAAGAAGTGTAGTTTTTAGTTGTCAAACAAACATCATGTTGCCAGATAACCATATTCAAATAAATATGGCGCGTAACGGAAAAATGTTACCCAGAAGTAAAGATGGCGCGTAACAGAAAAACGTTACATTGCTATAAAGTTTCTCCCATACGCCGATAAAAAAGTTTCACTTCAAAAACTCATTTAATATATAACATTTCGTGTGTCCCATGAGTAGAAATAACTGTCAACTGCCCGCCCACGTCCGATAATCGGTGACCGATTTTTTGTAGAAGATAAATAAAACTCACTGATAGCAGTAGTGCAACGCACACGTCCTACAAACAGTAGGTCAGAAATAAAATCGGCGCATTCCGACGATTATTGGTGAAAAATGGGACGTTCGGAAATGTAGCGTACAACGCACACTACTCACCGACAGCCACTGACAAAATGACGGACGAAGGCGTTGAGTTGGCTACAAAATCGGTCTTAAGAATCGGAGGAAAAATCGGACCGATTATCTGTCCTACAAAAAGTCTGACGTGGGCGGGCAGCGATATACCACAGCGTTTGACGTGTTAAGTACCTAATTCTAAGCACTAAGAGTCTAGACTTAGTCTGAAACAATTTTTGGCAGCGTTATCCGCTAATGGCGCGCTAAAAGCTTTAAAGCGCTTTTTAGGCGTTAGATGTATAAAGTGAATTATGTTCAGCTTGCTTTTGCACGTGACATTGTTTGCGTAAAACTAGTAGCTTTTTATCCAATCTGATATTATTCTTACGAAAATGGAAATTATAAAAGTTCTATATGTATTAAGTCATTTTTTAAAGAAATTTTTGATTCCTCAAATCCACGTGCTACCCTGTTTTATCGTATGTAAACTGTATAAGACTGTGTTCCCATTTTTTGGGAATAAAACAGGCTAAATATTACTGTGGTTATTATTTTTTTCTTTTACGGCATAAGATAAATATTGTTACTAAAACTTACACGCAAATAATAACCATTATGGAATTACATACTTCTAAAATATTAAATTATCTTACCAGTGGTGCTAACTGGTGAGCGCTAACAGAACTACTTTATTTCTAGTGCAAGTAGAGATGTTTTTATTGTTCTAGTCAGACTGTAAACACAATTTGCACCACCCCAAGAATTTCACAATGTAAGGTAGCTGTCAAATCTACAAAAAAGTTCAATGGGGACAAACTAGATGGCGTTGTATTCAATTTTATCAAAAATATAATACCTTGACTGAAAAATTATTTGACTGGTAGTAGCGTTTTTTATTAGCCTGCTGTATAAATATTTTGGCTATTATAATTATCTATTTTTTTGAGTTTAATCCTATCTTAATTGTATTAATATTTTAACTTGTAGGCAAAAATCTGGGCATAAACATTAAAGGTAAAAATACTCTTGTACAAATATTTTTCAGAAAACAGATTTAATTGTTTTTACGGTACATAATCCCTCCAAAATGAGAGGAGACCTGTACCCAGAAGTGGGCAAATACTTAGGTCAGAGTCAGATAATTAAAAAAAAACTGGCCTTGTGCGAGTCGGACTCGCGAAGGGAGAGTTCCGTACAAAATAAGGCAAAAATTGCGTTTTTTGTATGGGAGCCCCCGTTGAATATTTATTTTATTTTGTTTTTAGTATTTGTTCTTATAGCAGCAACAGAAATACATATTTTGTAAAAAATTTCAACCGTCTAGCTATCGTGGTTCTTGAGCTACAGCCTGGTGACACACAGACGTACGGACAGACGCATGGACAGACAGACGGACAGACAGCGAAGTCTTAGTAATAGACCCTAGGGTCTATAGGTTTTTTTTCTAGGAACCCTAAAAAATGACAAAAAAGAAAAGATAAATAATTTATTTTTATTATTATCAACAATTATATTATTCCAGCACTAGTCGTCCCTTTTTGTCGACGATTCCCACTCTCTGCATCCATCCAATGAAGCCCCTATTGTGACGCATATCCGCCATTTGACTTCCCACACAATCTGCCAGAGGGCGCTTATGCCAAACTGGAAAATAAAATTCAGAATCAAAATATCATTTATTCAAAGTAGGCCAAATTGAATTGGCTCTTTTTAAACGTCGACAATAAAGATAGCCCGCAAAAACGCCCGCCCTTCACCGCTTCTTAGTGTTATTGCTGGGAAGAAGAAGCGGCGCAACAAACTCCCCAGCAACTCAGTTCTGTTTCACAATATTACAATGAATCTAATTAATACTCAGTTTATCAAATGGCTATTATTATGTGAGCTAGCATACACAAATCAATTTTACCAATTCACTATCCCACAGCTGGGCATTGGTCTCCTCTCATTTTAGGATTAGGCTATAGTCTACCACGCAGCTTTCAAATAAAAAATAATCATCAATGTCGGTTCACCATTTTCTGTTCTGTCGAAAGTTTTGAGGTAACAAACATTAAAAAAATACAGTCGAATTGAGAACCTCCTACTTATTTGACGTTAATGAAAAATAGTCTTACCGACGCTGTAGAAACAGGAGTTCAGGTCCAGTTTGCAATGGTTCATGAAGACTCGCTTCTGACCAGTTCCTGAAATGGCACATTGCGGATCGTAATCTTCTGGGCACGTTGCAGGACAAGGATGGGAGCAGAAGTCTCCGTTGGCATCCTTCGTCATGGATCTGAAATAATTCCACTAATATTATAATCCATATACCTACTTCCTTACTAATATTATAAATGTGAAAGTGTGTTTGTCTGCCTGTCTGCCGGTCAAAAGTCGGTGTGAACACTGACTGTTGTCCTATTTTTTTTTGTTATACTTTTCCCTCACTACTGGCGACCCTTGGGGGAGACCTATGTCCAGTAGTGGATTTCTAACGGTTGATGTGATGATGATGATGATGAAACAATCATATAAAGCACGAAAATCGTAGCGTACTCATCCTGCCATGAAATAAAACGCCCCTATCTCAGCAACGTACTACAGCAAGCTTATCACTTACCACCATAAAAAAAACAATTATCGTTTATGAGACATACCTTCTAGAAGAAGTGCTTCTTCTAATAGCTATATCAGCTTTTTGTACTGGTTTGTCTGGGATAAAAGGCTTCGGCTTAAATGCGAAAGGTATTACCGCATAATGAGCCCCAACTGTTGTACATTTATCCACCGGGACCTGCTTATATCCTGGAAAAAACAAATAAATAAATCATTCCTTGTCATCATCATCATTTCAGCTAAATGACGTCCACTGCAAGGAAAGAAAGAAAAATATTTATTTAGTGGGTCCCCAAAACATTATTTGAACCAGTAGCCTAATAAAAAGAAATAGCAATTAATTTATACAGAATGTCCCGTAATGAATGGATAACCTTGAAATAGGTCTTGGTAGAACTAATGCCCATTCAGAAAAAAAAAGAAAAAAATATTAAAAAACAATACCAAAGATACGGCTGTTTAAAAAATATCTATGATTTTTGGTACACACCTTTTTTTACATTATTATATTTTTATATATTCCATTGGATTTTTATTGTTGTTTAATTTACGATAACTAAGCTGATAGATAAGCAATAAATAGTATGACTGGTATTACACAGTTTTAAAAAAAACTAAGTTGAATTATTGTTTCAGTGGAAAATAAAAATAAAATATTCATTTTGAAAAACATTAAGCCCCCAAAGATTAAAAAAAATTTTGAAAACACAAGTGATCAATAATTTAAAAATAATATGTGCTTATAGGCAATTTTAAAATGGTATTATTCATTACTGTACGTAATGTCAATAATGAATTATTGCTATTTATGTTTACAAGGAGCGAAATTTTGCTTGAAACGGCCAAATTTTGATTGGCACCTTGGCAAAAATAGATTCCCCAGTCTTAATTATACCTAAAAAAATATGTATTTTGACTCCTTCGCAGACGAAGTAGCGGGTAGAAACTACTTTGACATAAATTAACTTACTATTAACTTCATATTTAAACGCACAGTTAACTTTGCGGAAGTAACAATCGTTTAAAAATAATCTATACTTCCATTCTTTGTTAACAAATTTGGCTCCACAAATGGACTTAATAGTATTATTGCAATCTAAGTCACTGCAGGTTAATTTCGGCCGAGGTATCTCATCATCTAGAAGCGTAGTCTCTATTTGATTAAAGCTGTCACTTCTGCGAGCATTATCAACGTATCTTCTTCTTTCTTCTTCTTTTTCATGATCTCTATTCTTCCCAGATATGAAGACTATGTCTTCATTTGGTTCTTCTGTAAAGGAAGAATGAATTTGAACAAATTTTGCGAATATTTTAGAGATTGAAATGGAACTACCTAGGTACTTTTTAGGATTTTTGTCGTGGTGTATTTTATTTTTATGGTGATAAGGGGTCAAACAAGCAGGCGGCTCACCTGATGGTAAGTGATCACCGCTGCCCATGGATATTTGCAATACTAGAAGGTTTGCATAATGCGTTGCCATCCCCTGCAGAAACCGTTAAGGTTTCTGAAAATAGGAAATTACGAAACTGACAGCAAGCGGAATACTCATGCTGTCAGAATAATCACTTCTTAACGAGCTCTAGTAACCTTACTCACTCACAGAAATACAACTATTGTTGATTCATTGCGGTCGTTTGGAAGGCGGAGGTACTTACTTCCCCAGTCGTGCAGCTCAATCTGTTTGTTGTCAGTTTAGTAAGTCTCTTATTATAAGAAACCTAAACGGATTCTACAGGGTTGGCAACGCGTGAGCGACACCTCAGTTGTTGCAAACATTTATAGGCTACGGTAACTGCGTACCATCAGCCCAGCACCGCGTCATCAAATTCAACTTACCATCATCGTTCTCAACATAAACCTTCTTATTCAAGGCATCACTGACAGTCCTCAAACCCATTACATCGTTCAATCTCACGCGATTATCACGATTTTCATATTCATCATCAGCTCTATTGAAAGCTCCATCGTTAGGTACAAAGACCACAGCATCACCAGCTGTGGTTGTCTCTTCAGAATAATGTGTTGTTGGTATTTCTTTGTTTGGAGCTTCTATTGTTTCATGTTTGTCATTGACGTTAGAAACTGCAGTATCTATTCTGTAATCTCTGTCAACGTGGCCGCCTCCTCTTATGAAAATGTTTGCATCTGTTTCGTTTGTGTCGCAATTGGATTTAATTATCAATGTTGGTAGCAATACTGGAATCCAAAGTTGGTGCCACATTTTTGTTTTTACTTTATAAGGTATGCATTATTTGCTTCTGATTGCTGTAGAGTGGTTTTCTGTTAACAAGGAGATTATTGATGAAATGATTGTGTATTTCTGTAAATAGATCTTTTTCAAGACATTTTTACAGGTCATGTTATTTTTTTTTAGTATCTAGTTGGCATCGGCTTTTGCTAACTGACGACCTCTGAGAAGAAATGCCGAAACAAACTCAGAGAATCATGGTCTCTTTTTAAGTCCAAACATTTGTTTATAGTATGTGAGCCTGACGATGTAGGTCAAAGTCTGAGATGGCCTTTTGAAGAAAGCACCAGTGCAGCTTTGAGTTGACCTGTCCAATTGTCCATATTGACAGCACGCATACGTCAGCCATCGTTGAGCTCAACCAATATTGAGGGAGCTCAACGATCCGACGCACGCCAATGCAAGATCGCAGGTCAATTCAAAATCCAAAGCCGCCAGACATTAAGAGTTTATAAGTGTGTTTATATAGGTACCTACAAAGTGCTCACATTTACATAATTATGAATAAAAATTACTATAATGTATGTTAGAGCATAACAATCAATATTAAATCATTATAAAAAAATAATATTGTCCAAAAAAAAATTAAATGATTTAAAAATTATTGATGTAGTAATTCATCATCAACCTATTTCTTCTCCCACTCTTCATAGCTCTCTGTACATCCATAAGTATGTTGGTCCATCTGCCAGTCTGTTACCCTTTAACTGTAGCACTAATTTAGATGAAATTTTGGTACGAAAATTGTTTGACATAGCATAGCAAAGGGAAAAACGGAGATGGAAGTTTTCAATCAGAATCTATAGTTTCGATTAAAGGCTTGTTATCGAACCTTTACGGTTCGAAATAAATAGCGGCAAATGATTATTGTACCCGAGTCATGGATATTTCAATTTATAATAAATGTGTATTTCCAAAAAAAATACTATGTAGTGTATCAACCAACTAGTATCCGTAACACAAGCCTCGTTGCTTAGCTTGACACTAGATGGCGCTGTGTCATAACGTCCGGATAATAATAATAATAATATTTCCGGACATTATGACACAGCGCCATCTAGTTGCCGAGCTAAGCAACGAGGCTTGTGTTACGGATACTAGTTGGTTGATATACTACATAAATACTTTTTTTATTTGTAAATACATACATATTATACATAGATACATCCATGACTCGGAAACAAATGTTGATGCTCATCACACAAACTTTTGTTCCTACCGGGATTCGAACGAATATAATCGGGTCGTCAATAATACATATTTATTTATTTTAACCTTACCATATAGTAAAATATCACTCACTAACCTAAAAACAATTGAAAATATCGGAATTTCAATTTTACGGTTTTTAACACCACATCCATTCACGACTCTAACATATCTGATTGCATATCAAACAAAGTATAGTCAACGTTTCAGATAAGCTAGTTTTATCTGAATATAAACAGTCTTTGAAACCTTTATTGTTAGCTCAAATGGTTGCATTGTTACGACTGCACGTTACAAAGGCAGGCAGAGAAGCAGGTGATATTCACGTAATAGTCATTGCATTTACTTACATATAACATCACGCCTGTTGTCCCCGAAGGGTTAGCCAGAGGTGTACTAATCAAAATTGTAGTGTTGGGATTCCCAGAAAAGAAACACACTACCGGATATTCACTAATTTATTTAATTTAATACTCTTAGCAAACAACGTCCGTTCCGAATGCCCGGAATCGACATCTTAATAATATAAAATATTCTCATGCCTCTCAAATAAGAGGAGACCCGTGCCCAGCAGTGGGACAGTAATGAGTTGATAATGATGATGATGGAAATATTCTCGTAAGCGCAAGAAACTTATAAGCTTGGGTGAAATTCATCAATCTATTAATAAATTCGTTTTGGAATCAAACACAACAGTTTTTTTGTCATATTCGACTTCTCATTGTAAATAAAAAAATGAAAAAAAAAAATATAACCGACCGCGTGTATAGTGGCGCCATCTCTTATCAAAGTATTGTACTACGTACTAAGCTCTTTTACTACGACGTGCCACCGTTTATGAGTTTCGTGAAACGGGCTCTCTTGTGTTGTACGTCAACTTCAATAGATGGCGTTACGAGCAAGTTTGCAGTAGTTTAATTGATTTTGAAGTAATTAAATTATGGCTATTGTATTTTGGGGTAGTCAGTCATTCTCTAGTAACTAAGATAGTATCTTTGATTCCTCTAACTTTTCAAAATTATACTGACATAACATCACGCCTATCATCTGCGCAGGGTAATGCAGAGATGTACCTACTAAATGTCCCATGGGCGTATCAGGACTTTTCCTTCAGTGGGGTATTAATTTAAGACAAAACTGTATAGATGGCTCACAGAAAAGTGTTATTATAACCTTAAAGATTTTTTGAGACATGATTATTGTAAAAAAGATTGCAATTAAGTAATTATCTTAATAGATAGGTAGGCATAGTTGTTATTTAAATAATAAGAAATAAATGTTATAAAAAATTTTAATTTTATATTTATGTTATACTTAGATGTTAACAATTTAATTGTAAGTTTTTGCATGTCGGGCATATAGTATTATCTTTCCCGACGCAGTATGTGAGACTATATTATGTATACCAACCAACTGTAATGTACCATACTTCAAGCAAATAACCCAACATCCTAGGATGGACACTGGACCATTCTGACGCCCCTCTAGATGCGCCCATGAATATGGGTCGAGCCTATTGCCATTTACAGGCTACGAATCCAAACCTCAAGCTGCTATTGAGAATTTCATATAAAAACTACATAACACATTGCTTGACCTGGGAATCGGACCCAAGACCTCTCGCTCAACAATCGCACTTATTACCATTAGACGAACGTTATTAGAAATATTTTCAATTTGGTCCCTGTCTTTATTATTTAATCCCGACGTTCTGAACTTTTAAATTTATGTTCAATATACACTCACTCACGCTTTTTTCCCATGGGGGTAGGCAGAAACTACAGAATGCCACGCGCTACGGTCCCTGCATACCACTTTTGCGTCGTCCACATTCATACATCTTGTCATTATGTTCAAATAAGTACTTATATAATTTAAAGCTAACAATATTAACCAGAGAGAGCTGTGGTAGCCTAGTGGTATGACCAGTGGACTGAGATGTCAGAGGGCTCGAGTTCAAACCCAAGGCACGCACCACTGACTTTTCAGAAGTTATGTGCGAATTTATCACATGCTCAAACGGTGAAGGAAAAACATCGTGAGGAAACCTGCATTCTTGAGAGATTTCCTCGATCGTCTGCCAGCCCGCAGTAGGCTAGCGTGGTGGACTGTAATCCCTCTAAAATTAGAGGAGACCCGTGCCCAGCAGTGGGATAATAATGGGTTGATGATGATAAGGAATCTTCTAGGTAAGCGTGCTACATCTTAGACCACATCGTCACTTACCATCAGGTGAGATTGTGGTCAAACACTGACCTAAATAAAATAAAAAAATCTGTCTGTGGCTAAAAATAAATTGCTCTTTAGAAACCTAGTTCTTATTAATATTATAATAATGTAATTATTTGTATAATATAATAGAATTTAGGATATACTTGTGTTATAATTTCTTTTCTTCGTACAATTAATTAAAGCATTTGTCTTACTTAGTAAAGCTATACTATAGACGGATACTTAATTATATTCTTAAAAAAAGGTTTTTTTTTACACTAACACGAATTGATATATACATATATACCTACTATTTATATATTATACTAGCTGACCCAGCACACGTTGTTTTGCCACATCCCCTATGATGTGGCAAAACCCTATGTTGGTGGACTACCCCTAACTTTTAGGGGGATGAAAAATAGATGTTGGACGATTCTCATAGATACCGGATAAGCACAAAAAATTTCATCAAAATCGGTCAAGCCGTTTCGGAGGAGTATGGCAACGAAAACTGTGACACGGGAATTTTATATATTAGATATACCTACCTATAATAGGCCCTGGTCGTCCTACACTACGTTTGCCGAGACGCGGTCTCCACCCAGAACTCGTTTTAAGCCCTAAATTTTCTAGTTTCAATGTCTATTATTCGCTTGAGTATTTAATTTCTTTGTCTTCACCGTTGAAGCAGTGACTTATAGATTCAGCTTTAATTTCTCGAAATTTCTTTTGGGCTGCCTAAGTTATAACTCATTGGAAGTCAGACGGGAAAAGCACCAACTCATAGTCATGTGCAAAATACATAAGATTGATGCATCTGATCTGCATGATGAGTTGTGTAGATTTTTTGTTTCCAATAACTACCGTCGCAACCGTAGACACCTTTTGTTTGCCGTGCCCAGGTGTCGCACCATGGCGCGTGCTAAGTCACCAATACCACGCTCGCTGTCTGCTCTAAACACTCTCCTGTGCGCCAATCCTGACTGTGACTTGTTTGTGGATGGATGGCCGTTTATACTGTCAGAATGTTTGCGTTTTTGTGAGAAGCATGTATAATCGTGTTCGTATTTATTTTAGTAAAATGTAGTAGGTATAAGTTTCTCTGTGTCTTCAGTTATTGTAATTGGTATGTACCGTTTTAATTGAAGTAAATAAATAAATTTAAATCAAGCTTAATACGGTTTGACGTCACAGCAGAGATGTAAAATATCGTATAGCTAGTCTTCTGTAGAACAGAACCTACTCCTGTAGCGAGTAACCCTGAGGCGATACACCGCCTAATTAAGGTACATCGATGGGCAACGCAAGGTACTTCGGTAAGAGTCCATTGTTACACGATAAAATGAGAATTTAATTGTTGTTATTTCTGAGAAATCAGTTCCGTTTCTCTTTCGTCTTAAAACGACACGCACCACTGACTTTTAGGAAGTTATGTGCGTATTTATCACATGCTCAAACGGTGAAGGAAAACGTAGTGAGGAAACCTGAATTTGATTTTGGAGATTTTCTCGATGGCGTGTGAAGTCTGCCAAGCCGAAGTAGGCTAGCGTGGTGGACTATAGCCTAATCTCTCTCAATTGATAGGAGTCCCGTGCCCAGCAGTGGGACAATAATAGGTTGATGATATTGATGAAGTTATAATACATGTATTTAAACTTACTTACTAAAATTCGTAAGCTGATAGTCGTATCTAGATGTAAACATTAACCGAGAGCTAGAGGCGATACGGGCCGAAATACATGTGATAATCCTATTTCGGCAGTGGATGCTAATCATCATCATCATATCAACCGTTAGACCTCCACTGCTGGACATAGGTCTTTCCCAAGGATCGCCACGACGACCGGTCCTGCGCCACCCGCATCGAACGGATTCCAGCGACCTTTACCAGGTCATCAGTCCATCTTGCCGGGGGCCTATCCAGATGCTAATAATTTGACACAATTTTTGCTTTTTTTAACTACATTACTCAGCTTCATCAAACCAGTAATGTCCCACTGCTGGGCACGGGTCTTCTCTCAATTGAGGAGAATTAGGCTATAGTCCACCATGCTAGCCCACTGCGGGTTGGCAGACTTCACATGCCATCGAGAATTCTCTCAAGCATGCAGATTTCCTCACGATGTTTTCCTTCACCGTTTGAGCATGTGATAAATACGCACATAACTTCCGAAAAGTCAGTCAGTGGGTATGTATCGAGACCTTTGACATCTCAGTCCACTGGTCACACCGCTAGGCTTCCACAGCACAGCTCTTACTCAGCTTATTTATAAATATTTTATTGCCAAATTTTTATGTAAAACGTATATTTTTGATTTTATTTGTTTTATTCTATATTGAACAGGCTCCAAAAACTCTGGACCAATCTGAATAATTATCCCAGCACTGTGACATTAAATGGATTGACGCCGATCAAATTCCCGTGACGTATGTATTTATCGTGAGACAATGGAGCCGGTGGTACCCGCAGGCTACAAGATCCGACAATCTTGTTTCATCTCAAAGCCGATAAGTCTCAATCTTTTGTTATTAAAAATTGCAACTATATAATATGTGTTAGTTAAAATGGGTTAATAAGAAATATATTATTTATATATATATAGAGGATTCTTCAAAGGAGTGAACTGGTTTTTTACAAGGTCGGCAACGTGCTAGTGACACCTATATGACGACATACATATTATTGACATAATTTAATCTGATCATTGTAATAAAAATTATATTTTGATATTAATATTAAGCTTGACAAGGCATGAAAGCAGAATTAATGCCGTGGAAATGCGTTCATTGAGAAGCATGTGTGGTGTTACTTTGAATGATAGATTGAGGAATGATGTGATAAGAAAATTTTGTGGTTTGAAAGACGACGTAGTGACAAAAGTTGAGAAGAATGTACTGAGATGGTTTGGGCATGTTGAAAGGATAAATGATAGGCAATTGACGAAAGGAATTTATAAGGCGGATGTCACTGGAAACGCAAGGAGGGGGCGCCCTAGAAGGACATACACCTACCTAATTGGTGAACTCCTTCAAAAAGGTCAGGTACGCAGTACTCGTAACCGGCGCGCGTGCATGACGAGATGTATGAATGTGGACGAGGCTAAAGTGGTATGCAGGGACCGTAGCGCGTGGCATTCTGTAGTTTCTGCCTACCCCCATGGGAAAAAGGCGTGTATGTATATGTATGTTTTGAATTGTCAAAAACTAGTTAATCATCACAATTCAAAAGTACCTGGAATATTTGTCTAATTGAAATAAATCATTTGATTTTGATTTTGAAGGCAGGCTTTATAACCTCTGCGCTTATAGGGTCATTGATCAATAAGTACACGTGTATCTACAATACAAATACAAAATCTATGAAAAAATAACAGTTATCGTCATTTGGGATTTTGTTAGACACACAATTGCTAACATAAAATAAATATTATATGTTAGTATAACATTATTTTATCATTGCTATTCCCTCTGAGATGGGAATTGTGATGTAACGTATAATATTATGAGAAAATTGAATCCTGAATACAGGTGAAATAAATTCATTAAAAGTTTTATTCTGTAAATATTCTGTTTGCTGGTATCCGCTGGATGCGGGCGGCGCATGACCGGTCATCGCGGCGATCCTTGGGGGAGACCTATGTCCAGCAGTAGACGTCTAACGGTTGATGTGATAATGATGATGATGATTGTGTTTTCCTTGTTTCAGAAACCAGCATCCATGATAGTTCCCAGTGGACCCATGTCTTCACCGCCGAGAGGTAAGATGAATTATGTAACCAGTTTCCATCAGCAAATGGTCTCTTCTTATTTAAGAGGGATAAGGCTATAAGTCTATCAACCCGCAGTAGACTAGCGTTGTAGACGCTAGTCTACTGCAGGCTACCACTAGGCTACCACAGTTCTACCGAGCTGGCTTATCGCTTCATCATAAAATTCGACATTGTATCGTTTTTCCTTGGTAAATGCTTTTGCCAATTAAGTGTGAAGTTTCAATATTCTAAATAAAGATGTTTGCGACTTATTTTTAATATCAACGCTTCTTTGACTGTTCATAAAACAATCCACCATCCTCGATGCAAATTTTGCAAACTGAATTTATACCACACGTAAAACATCGCCAAGAATGTTACCAAAAACAATGAACCACAAATATAATTAAAATATTTGTGCTGTAGCTGATTTATGAACACAATTCTCAGGTCAGTGTCTTTATCACGTATAAATGTAATGTAAAGATAATACCATCACGCCTCTCTTCCGCGGAAGGGTTTACAGGGTCAGCAACGCGCGAGCGACACCTCTGGCGTTGCAAACGTCTATAGGCTACCGTAACCGCTTACCATCACGCGGGTCGAAACTTTTTGCCACCGTCACGCGTCGTGGTATTCACAAAAAAACGACTTCAAAAGCATCCTAACGTAAAAAGTAAAAAGAATAAAAAGTATATCCTACCGAACAAAAAAAATATTTTCGAAATCGTTTCACAGATGGCGGAGTAATCGGTGAACATACAAAAAAAAAATAACATCGGAATATCAAACGGCCTCTTTTTTGAAGTCGTTTAAAAATATCAAGATTCTAGATGATTCTAATAAGAATAATGCTTTAATAAGACAGAAAACGGCAAAAACGGTTTGCAGGAAAATTCTTTTTTTATTTTGTATAATAATTTTACAAATACTTAACAAGGTACCTATTAAGAAGAAAATAATGAATACGTACCTACCTTCCTTAAAGAACAAAAACAAATTTTCTTTTTAGCTTTTTTTTTATTGCGCTGTTTGAAAGCAACGTTAGAGAATTTAAGAATCCTACATTAAAAATAATAGGATTCTATAATAGGATAATAGAAGTATTGTAATTTTATACATAATTATGTGAATGTGAGCACTTTGTAGGTACCTAGATAAACACACTTATAAACTCTTAATGTCTGGCGGCCTTGGGATTTTGAATTGACCTACACAAATGTCCTACTGATCTTGCATTGACGTGCGTTGGGCTGATGTATGCGTGCTGTCAGTATGGACAGGTAAACTCAAACCTGCACTGGTGCTTTCTTCAAAACGCCATCTCAGACTTTAACCTACATAGTCGGGCTCACATACTATAAACAAAAATGTTTGGACTTTAAAAGAGACCATGATTCTCTGAGTTTGTTTCGGCATTTCTTCTCAGAGGTCGTCAGTTAGGAAATGCCGATGCCAACTAAATATTAATAAAATAATAATTTTACGTGACTTGTAAAAGTGTCTTTAAAATAAAAAGATCTATTTACAGAAATAAACAATCATTACATCATAGTTCTAAATTTTTATTTGCTGGAATGTAGTACATATATTATAGGTACAAAAAAGAAAGTACACAAATTATGATAAAATTGAAAGATTTTTGATTGAGATTGAAGTCGATAACAATTTTATTTCGATATAGATGGAATTTTATATGAAAAAAATGTTTGTATCCCAGAGAAGGATATAATATAGTTTTTGTCCCGGAAATCATCCTATAAAAGGATGAGAAGGACAAATTTTCACACCAAATTAAATGTAGAAACAAATAAAATTGATAATTGGAGGAAATTACTAATTCTAATCAGATGAAGGCGTAGGCAATAAATAAGTGCATAACAAATTAAAAATAGTCGACACAATTTTTTTTTATGGTGATAAGGGGGCAAACGAGCAGGCGGCTCACCTGATGGTAAGTGATGACCGCCGCCCATGGACATTTGCAACACCAGAGGCTTGCAAATGCGTTGCCAAACCCCTTAGACACCGTTCAGGTGTATTAAAATAGGGAGTTACTGAACTGACAGCAAACGGAATTCCCATGCTGTCAGAATAGTCACTCCCCCAATGAGCTCTGGTGACCTTACTCACTCGCAGAAAGACAACTATTGTTGATTCACTGCGGTCTTCTGTAAGGCGGAGGTACTTCCCCAGTCGGGCAGCTCAATTTGAGCGAGAAATCTCGCTATTTCCTACCTCCTAAAAATTTATTAAGCGCCTAACAATTTTATTTTCTTTTACTTACAACACTATTATTTTCTTTGCTATTATAATATTGGCAGGCGCTAGCAAGCATTCTATAAAAAATGGAAGCGAGGTACAATTTCACGAAAATTATAGAATAATATTCCTGTGTCCTAAAATAACAGAATGAAATTCATTTCGCCATTTTGAATAATGTTATATACCTACACTGTCCCTTACAGAACGCCGAGATTTCAATGTAAGTAGCTCAACATTGTATCCGAGTCATGGATGTATCTATGTATAATATGTATGTATTTACAACAAAAAAAGTATATATGTAGTATATCAACCAACTATTATCCGTAACACAAGCGTCATTGCTTAGCTCGGCAACTAGATGGCGCTGTGTAATAATGTCCGGAAATATTTATTTATTTATTTATTTGACCAAAGCGCAGAGGTGTTAAAAACAAGGGTCTTGGGATCGAATCCCGGTAGATGCAAATGTTTCTGTGATAAGCATGCACATTTTGACGACGCAATTAGTCCAACGGTAGTTAACACTGCCTGCTGTACTATGGGCCCCGGGTTCATATCCCGGTAGGGACAAATGTTTGTGTGATGAGCATAAACATTTGTATCCGAGTCATGGATGTACCTATGTATTTACAAAAAAAAGTATATATGTAGTATATCAACCAACTAGTATCCGTAACACAAGCCTCGTTGCTTAGCTCGGCAACTAGATGGCGCTGTGTCATAATATTAAGGAATATTTATTTATTTTGTCGTAATACGTCATTACTGACGAATCAAAATGACGTGTGAATTCTGCCAACCCGCAGTAGGCTTGCGTGGTGTAAATCGGTTCAGTGGTTTTGGAGCCTTTTCATTGCAAACAAACAAACAATCAAATCTTTCCTCTTTATAATATTATAACATACCATCACGCCTGTCATCCCGAAAGGTTAGACAGAGGTGTACTAATGTACACCCACGTTTCGCCGGTATGTTTTAGGTCCCATGTAATAGGGGGCGAGCCTATTGCCATTAACCGGGCACGAATCCAAACTCCGAGCTGCTACTGAGAATTTCATAGAAATATTTCCAGACATTATGACACAGCGCCATCTAGTTGCGTGGTAAGCGACGACGCTTGTGTTACGGATACTAGTTGGTTGATATACTACATATATACTTTTTTTTTGTAAATACATACATATTATACATAGATACATCCATGACTCGGATACAAATGTTTATGCTCATCACACAAACATTTGTCCCTACCGGGATTCGAACCCGGGACCCATAGCACAGCAGGCAGCGCTAAGCTAAACGGGTCGTCAAATCCATAGAAAAATCCAATAACCTGGACCTCAATCGAACCCAAGATCTCTCGCTCGGCAGTCGCACTGTACGACCACTAGACCAACGAGGCAATCATAATATAGATATAATGTTAAGATTTTGTTTAATGTATTCTCTGTGATGAATTACAATGCATGCAAGCGTGTGAATTAGTGACGTGACTATATCGATATATTTGAAATACCTCGATTATCCTATTTGGGACCTAGATTGAAAACTTAATTAACTGCCTCGTTAGTCTTGTGATCGTGCAGTGCGAGTGTCATGCGAGAGGTCTCGGGTTCGATTCCCAGGTCGAGCAAAGTGAGCAAAGAGAAAAATCCAATAAGGGTTTTTCTATAAGTAGAAGGTTGGAGTTTCGATTTGTGCCCGGTTGATGGCAATAGGCTTGCTCCCTAGGACCTTAAACATACCGGCGAAACGTGAGTGTACATAAGTACAGCTCTGCCTATCCAGTCCATAGGCTAAGTGTTATGATTGAGGAGGTGAGAGGGGTGTTAGTCATAATAATACAACCGGTACAAACAAGCTCATATTGGACTGACGCAGCAGTCAAAATAACTCATGTAGTTATATTTCAAAAAGTGCAGGGTAGGTACTAGATTCAAATTCAAATTCTTTATTGGACTCCATAAACATGTTAGATATTGTTTGTCGCATATGGTACATTATGGACCCTGCAGGGCACGGCAATTTAAAAGAGAGGAGGATACTATGACTATTACGTTATCGCGCATTTGATTCTACGGTTATCATATTTTCTAAAGATAGCTGTATAACACTAAGATAAGTTTTTACCATCAGGCGGGCTGTAAGATTGATAGCCACTCTCAAAAAAATCATTGACCCATTAAGGTCCCACTGCTGGGCACGAGTCTCTTCTCATTCGAGAGGGATTAGGCTATAGTCCACCACGCTAGCCTATTGCGGGTTGGCGGACTTCACATGCCATCGAGAAAATGTCTTAAGCATGCAGGTTTCCTCACTATGTTTTCTTCACCGTTTGAGCATGTGATAAATACGCACATAACTTCCGAAAAGTCAGTTGCGCTTGGGTAAACAAAATACATACGTTGTATAAAATCGAGTATATTATCGATAGTACGCCAACTGCGTCACATCACTAGTAATATGACGAAATTAGGTTAATTGTGTTGTTAAATATTCAATACGGTTCAACTGGCATGGCTTAACTAGTACCTACAGCCGACAGCTTTGTCTGTTAACGTCGGTCAGTATCCTTATATTACAACAGTCATCTAAGAAATACTGAATCTTGTGATTGAATAAAATGTATACAGTTGCAGTTCCATGTTTCGCCTCAGGGAGGGTCAACTAAAATGATCAAATGGACTAAAAATTAAATTACAAAATTTTAATAACCCTATGGCCTATATTGTGGGGGTTATTTTTGACCATCATCATTGTCAACCCGTTAACATCCCACTTCTGGGCACGGGTCTCCTCTCCGTGCAAAGTTAAGATGAAACTTTTTTTTTTTTAGTTAATTTTTTTTTTAGTTAAGCACGCGGACGAAGTCGCGGGTATCAGCTAGTTATCAATATAGAGGTTTCTCACATATTCAGGTTTCACTGTATTTAAGTATTCAGCAAATTAATATTTGATTAACATTATTGCGTTGTATTTGCTTAAACAGCTGTTATAATATATTACATACATTCAATTAATTAAATTAGAAGAATTATTTGAACATTATTTCTGTTCATTATTTAAATGTAATTTCAGTTACTTATTTTATTCAACAGTTATCTTACTATTTTTTTAATTAATTGGTTTTTGCCGCAGTGAGAGGTAGGGAGATTCCTCGATCATATTGAGTTGCCCGACTGAGGAAGTACCTCCGCCTTACAGAACACCGCAGTGAAACAACAATAGTTGTGTTTCTGCGAGTGAGTAAGGTTACCAGAGCTCGTTGGGGGGGAGTGACTATTCTGACAGCATGGGAATTCCATTTGATTAGTTTTTTTTTTTTTTAATTTAGCGTTAGGTTTGAAACTAGGAAAAAATCATTAATCATTAATTCATCAAATCATGTATCATCCATCATAGTTACATTAAAAAAATACTGAAGACTAGGCTGTATGGGTTAGATTCCTTTGCATTATCCCGAAGAGGAAGAAAGGAAAAAAAAATGTACGTCATTCGTATTTAGCGAGATAGATGTCGCTGTTTTACATTTAGCCTCACAGTTCATTAGGCTAGGTTACCTATGTTTCTATCCCTTTCTAATATATCGTCTCCCATCCTTTTCTATGCAAAACACGGGTAATTATAATGCCCCTACGTTAAACCCAGCCTTCGCTCCTTCGTAATTCAAGTAACTCATGAATTTTATACAAACCGGAGCGCTGTGTGTGTTTGGAGTCCTGTTTGAGTTATAAGCGGTGGCGAGAAGGATGAAAAATGAATGAATACAAGCGCAAAAATGTGATATCGATTTGCGGTGGACATTCCAAAAATCTGAACTAGATGGCGCTGCGTCATAATGTCTGTATATATACTACTTTCCCAGTCAGGCAGCTTAATTTGAGCGAGAAATCTCACTATACCCTACTCTTGTACCAATGTGAGCAGTGGACTGAGATGTCAAAGATCTCGAGTTCAAACCCAAGGCACGCAGCCATAATTATTCGGAAGTTATGTGCGTATTTATCACATGCTCAAACGGTGAAGGAAAACATCGTGAGGAAACCTGCATGCTTCAGAGATTTGTCTTGATGCCATGTGCAGTCTGCCACGCAGTAGGCTAGCGTGGTGCAGTATAGCCTTATCCCTCTTAAATGAGAAGAGACCCGTGCCCAGCAGTGGGACAATAATGGGGTGTTTTTTTATGTCATAAGGCTGGCAAACAAGCTTACGCCTCGCCTGATGGTTATCGGTTACCGTAACGTATAGATGTTTGCGACATAAAAAGTGTCGCTCGCGCGTTGCCAACCCTTTAGAAACTGTCTATCATCATCATCATCATCAGCCTATATTCGTCCACTGCTGGACGTAGGCCTCCCCTAGTGAACGCCACAGAGCTCGATCTTCGGCTCTTTCCCTCCAGTCACTGCCAGCTGCCTTGCGCAAGTCGTCGCTCCACCTGGCCGGCGGCCGTCCTACACTACGTTTGCCGAGACGCGGTCTCCACTCAAGAACTCGTTTGCTCCAACGGTTGTCGGTTCTCCGAGAGAAGTCACCGGCCCATTGCCACTTCAGCTTGCTAATAATCTGAGCTATGTTGGTAGAAACTGTCTAGGTTTCTTAAAATAAGGGAGTTACTAAACCGATAGCAAACGGAATTCCCATGCTGTCAGAATAGTCACTCCCCCAACGAGCTCTGGTAACCTTACTCACTCGCAGAAACACAACTATTATTATTTCACTGTGGTGTTCTGTAAGGCGGAGGTACTTCGCCAGTCCAGCAGCTCAATTCGAGCGAGGAATCTCGCTATACCCTACCTCCCAATAATGAAACGATGACGAGGTAATACGTATCGCCGCTTAAAACTTGTACCATACATATAAAGGCGAATACAGACGTTGGGTGTACAAACTGATTTCCCAAATGAATTGCCCCGGGGCGAGCGCGTGGTGCTAGAGAGAGCCAAGAGAAATTAATACAGATTATGTATTATTTTTATTCTACTTTTTATTATAAATGTTCAGTACCTAGCCTTTGTGTGTCTACATGGTATAGTTTTAGTGATTTAACGTTGAGTGTTTTATATTTATTCTAGTTTTTGCCTACCGCCTTTGTCTGCGTAGAAATCATTATTCTTTACTTTATATTTTGACGACCCAGTTAGTCCAGCGGTAGTTAACACTGCCTTCTGTGCTATGGTTCGAATCCCGGTAGGGACAAATGTTTGTATGATGAACATGAACATTTGTATCCGAGTCATGGATGTATCTATCTATAATATGTATGTATTTACAAAAAATAAATATATATGTAGTATATCAACCAGCTAGTATCCGTAACACAAGCCTCGTTGCTTGGCAGGGAACTAGATGGCGCTGTGTGCCATAATGTCCAGGTTTTTTTTTTAATTTATTTATTATTTACTTCTACCCTCTTTTAAGAAATTTTGAATACCATATACAAACATTCACCCCCCGTTTTACCATTTTAAAGGATGATTTCTGAGACAAAACTATCCTATGACTAACTATTGCCTATCGTCCCCGAAGGATTAGGCCGAGGTGTACAAATGTACACCAACATTTCGCCGGTATGTTTTAAGTCCCTTGTAATTGTATTAAAGCCGCCTTCTGTGAAAGATTCTGGGTTCGGATTCCAATAGGGGTAAACAATTTTGTGATGAGCATGTATATTTGTACCTGAGTCATTGATTTTTCTATGTATAATATGTACATATGTATTTACAAAAGAAACCATGTAGTGTATCAACCATTAAGTATCCGTAACACAAGCCTCGTTGCTTAGCTCGGCAACTAGATGGCGCTGTGTAATAATGTCCGGATTATATTATTACTAGTTTTTCCCGCGGCTTCGCTCGCGTTAAGAAGTATTATTATTAATTAGGTATTGCTTTATGCATGCAAAATCTCAGCCTTCTTTATGCATGCAAAATTCTTTCTTAGCGGATGCCTACGACATAACATCTACCTGCATGCCAAATTTCAGCCCGATCCGTCCAGTGGTTTGGGCTGTGCGTTGATATATATACCTTTGAGTTATATGTATATATTTAGATTAGGCTATTTTTCTTTACTTTTGGCTCAGTCTTGCATACAGCGGTCCCAATACAGCTTTGTTCGAAGTTACTTTAAACTTCTTGGTTACTTAACATGAAACACTAGTCCTAGTTTGATCACAGCGTTCGCAGCAACGTGTGCAACGCGTTACATGTAACCGTAGCATGTAACGTAGGTAATCAGTCACTGAGTATCGGCTGAGCCGCGAATCAGCGGCGGATTAAATCAATGTCGGTATAAAATGTTGTATTTGACGATTATTGTAACTGCTTCGTTGGTCTTGTGGTTGTAAACTGCAAGAGCAAGAGGTCTTGGGTTCGATTCCCAGGTCGAGCAAAGTGTTATTAGATATTTCTATGAAATTCTCAGTAGCAGCTCGAAGTTTGGGTTCGTGCCCGGTTGATGTCAATAGGCTGGTGCCCTATTACATGGGACTTATTATATACCGGCGAAATGTGGGTGTACATTAGTACACCTCTGCCTTACTCTTCGGAGATGAAAATTTTACTTTGGTAAAAAGAAATATGCGTATTAATTTTTTTATTTTTTATTTCACTAATTCGGAAAGTGCGTTATTACATTAATAACTGGAAATTAAATAGGTCTTTGCCTCTCTAGGGACGTAAAGTTAAATGGAAATCCATTATTAATTAAAGTTTTTCTTGTAAAAAATGCCTATTCGGTATGTTGTTAAAAGTTAAAATACAATTTGGTTCAATATAATGTGGTTGGTATTGGATTATGAGTTTTTTATCACGATGTATTCTTTATAGGATCTAAAACAGCGGAATTAAGATTATATTAATATAAGTAGGTTCTGCATTTTTTATGGAAATAAGGTGGCAAATGGGCAGGCGGCTCACCTGATGGTAAGTGATCACCACCGCCCATGGACATCTGCAACACCAGAGGACGTGCAAATGCGTTGCCGGCCTTTCAGGAAAGAATATATATGCTCTCTTCTTGAAGGTTCCCATGCTGTAACGGCTTGGAAAGACCGCCGGCGACAGCTGGTTCCACAGAGTGGTGTTGCTAGGCAGAAAATGCCTTAAAAATTGTGCTATAGTGGAACGCATGGCCACTGAAATGTGGTATGCGCTTCCCGAGTGGGTCTTCTCCGATTAAATCTAATCATCAACCTATTATTGTCTCACTGCTGGGCATGGGCATCCTCTCATTTGACAGGGAGTAGGCTATAGTCCACTTCAGATGCCTTGCCATGTTTGTAGTAGATTAAGGCCTGAGATAATGTAGTGTGTGAATAAAATATGACAGCGCATGCGTGCGTCGTCGATAATGTAAAATTTGAGAGTGGCTGTTGTCAAAGTCGCTCTAGCGGAGCGTCGTGTGAATGGAAGCGGTGCGGATATCTTGTTTTGGAGACGAGCTGCACGAGAACCGCAAGCGCGCCACGTCTGCGACGAATCGCTTGTAATCTGCCCGAATAGTGTGCCCTGTGTATCTGATTATAATGAGAAGTCAGAAGCGATATGAGGCCTCCCGATCGAAAATACGCCCACAACAACTGAATACATGATGAATTCTGATGAAGGCTTTCCTGCGCCGACAAATAAATAAAGATTTGTTTGTTTTTTAACCGATTTCAAAAAGGAGGCGGTTCTCAATTCGAATGTGTCTATTTTTTTTGTTTGTTCACCGATTACTCGACGACGGCTAGGCCGATTTTGATGATTCTTTTTTGGTTTGAAAGGGAGTACCTTCAGTGTAGTCCCATACAAAAATGGTGAGGATCTGACGAGTAGATCCTTGGGAAATCGAGGAAAACCCTCAAATATTCTACGAACATGACGCGTTTATTGTTCAACCTATTACAGACACTGAAAAGTTAAAAATAAAATTAAAACCTGCGTTTATCAGAGAACGATTTACGACAGATAAAAAATCCTGTTACAACCCACCTCTTGTCACCTACATTAAAAAGTTCAAAGGGGGTATTCAGGTATTGTCACACGCAGAAATGTGTTATTTTTTTGTTGTTATTTCTAAACGAAACTCTATTTTTCTCTTTGATGTTAATAACGTATTTTTTTAATTTCAATAGCAGCCTTGGTAGTCTAGTGACAAAGTGCGACTGCTGACCTAGAGGTCTTGGGTTCGATTCGTAGATCGAGCAACGTGTTTATTTATTTAATTATGGATCTCCAACAAAGAAAGTCTACCTACATATTTTTTTACAGAAGATTTTGCGCACATCACTTTAGTGTTTGTACTTCT
This sequence comes from Craniophora ligustri, assembly GCA_905163465.1. Taxonomy (NCBI): domain Eukaryota; kingdom Metazoa; phylum Arthropoda; class Insecta; order Lepidoptera; family Noctuidae; genus Craniophora; species Craniophora ligustri. The sequence goes on along the minus strand of LR990985.1, from coordinate 5,106,357 downwards.
TCACTTACAGGAGACCACATCATGCTTATATGTATAAACAAAACTAAACATAGAATAATAATATATAAAGACACCAAAAAACGGAATTTAATCAAATAAATTTTATTTGTTATTAACATGTTATAAGGTTTTTCTATGAAATTCTCAGTAGTAACTTGGAGTTTAGATTCGTGCCCGGTCAATGGCAATAGGGTCGCCCCCGGTCGTGCCATGTCCCCTTACATGGGACCTTCAAGTGGGTATACAGTCGCCAACTGGTCAACCTATCCGAAACTGTCAAATTTTCCCAATTGAACATGAACCTTATTGGTTTGTCATAAAGTTGAAAAGCTATAAAATAAATTTGACAGCTTGATGTGCTGGCTTCCGTACATTAGTACATCTCGTATTTATCACATGCTCAAACGGTGAAGGAAAACATTTTCATTGTCAAATTCAATTCAAATCCGGCCATTATGACACAGCGCCATCTAGTTGCCGAGATAAGCAACGAGGCTTGTGTTACGGATACTAGTTGCTTGATACACTACATATATATACTTTCTTTTTGTAAATACATACATATTATACAGCCATGCCGTGGTAGCCTAGTGGGGTGACCAGTGGACTGAGATGTCAAAGGTCTCCAGTTCGAACCCAAGGCACGCACCACTGACTTTTCGGAAGTTATGTGCGTATTTATTACAAACTCAAACAGTGAAGGAAAACATCGTGACGAAACCTGCATGCTTGAGAGATTTGTCTCGATGGCATGTGGCTTCTGCCAACCCGAAGTAGGCTAGCGTGGTGGACTATAGCCTAGAACCCTCTAAAATGAGAGGAGACCCGTGCCCAGCAGTGGGACGTTAATGGGATGATGATTATGATGCATACTTGGATACAAATGTTGAAGCTCATCACACAAACCTTTCTCCTTATCGGCATTTGAACTCGGGACCCATAGCATCGAAAGCAGCGTTAACTACCGCTGGGCTAATCGTGTCATCAAAATATAAGGCCATTGAACTGCCAGTGCTAATTAATAAAACAAAACGGTAAGTCCCTTTCATACTGAGGTAGCGTTAGCAAAACAATACATAAATTGAGAAGGTATCATGAAAACACAACGTTATTTCTAAACTCAAACTCAAATTCAAATGATTTATTTCAATTAGACCAATATTCCAGGTAATTTTGAATTGTCAAAAACTAGTTGCACGATTCCAAAAGGTAGGTCATATGAAGAAGAACCGGCAAGAAACTCCATAGATCATCATCAACCCATTAATGTCCCACTGCTGGGCACGGGTCTCCTCTCAATTGAGAGGGATTAGGCTATAGTCTACCACGCTAGCCTACTGCGGGTTGGCAGACTTCACATGCCATCGAGAATTCTCTCAAGCATGCAGGTTTCCTCACGATGTTTTCCTTCACCGTTTGAGCATGTGATAAAAACTCCATAGATTCTCTTTATTAAATACAAAATTACAAAAAAGTTGGTTTTGTTTCACAGTATAATATAATATTAATCTGAGACTGATATCTAACTTTGTAGAGGTAGGGCATAGCGAGATTCCTCGCTCAAATCTCGCTGCCCGACTGGGGAAGTGCCTCCGCCTTACAGAACACCGCAGTGACACAACAATAGTTGTGTTTCTGCGAGTGAGTAAGGTTACCAGAGCTTGGGGGAGTGACTATTCTGACAGCAAGTTCCGTTTGCTGTTTCAGTAACTTCCTATTTAAAGAAACCAAAACGGTTTCTACAGGGTCGGCAACGCATTTGCAAGCCATCTGATGTAGCAAATGTCCATGGGCGGCGGTGATCACTTACCACCAACTCCTACCAGTTTGCCCCATATCACCACCCACATCAAAAATACTTATAAATAACCCTAAATTTCGACTCTTCTACCACCAATCCCTAATAAGTACCAAAACAATGTTTGCTGGGTCAACTAGTATTAGGATAGAATTATAATAATCATCCACTGCTGAACTTAAGGCCCCTCCAAAAACCGGCAGATAACATGTTGTATTAACTGTTTTGTTAACTGTACTCCCACGTCAGCGGTGTTCTCTTCTACTACATCTACTTCTGACTACATTAAGATAACATCAGAAGTCAGAAATTTGAGCTAGTTAAATCAGAAATATTAAAAAATTTTGAAACATCTATATTATTATTATAAAGCTGAAGATTTTATCAAGTTTGAACGCGCTAATCTCAGGAACTACTGAATGGAATTGAATAATTCTTTTTGTGTTGGATAGTCCATTTATCGAGAAAGGTTACAGGTTGGTATTGTTTATTGTATATATAAAATCCTTTGTCCTGAATGACTGTAGGATCATCGCACAGCCTAAACCACTGATCATAGAGACCTCATACTTGGAGGGTTTGTGACATTGGATGAGCAATGTCTCCAATCAAGCGACATTTGTCATACAAATAAAATATTAAATTGTAGTGTCTGTTTGTAATATCATAATAAATTACAATGGGCCTTATGAGGAAGCTCACTGTCACTCAGAGAGCGATGGAGAGGGCAATGTTAGGAGTTTCACTACGTGATCGAATCAGAAATGAGGAGATCCGTAGAAGAACCCGGGTCGCTGACATAGCCCGAAGAATCGCCAAACTCAAATGGCAGTGGACAGGGCACATCGCTCGAAGAACGGGCGGCCGATGCTATGCAGCTTAGTTTAAGGCAAATACTCTTTAAAATTTTAAACATTTTGACATAAAAAATTATATGTTACAACAAAATTAATATAGTAAAATACCAATTGAATATCCTTGTGAACCATTTTCGAAGCGGATAAAGTCGTGGACATAAACTAGTATATATAAAATAAAGGTTACAGAACATCACGCTGCAACCAATAGGAGCGGAGCATAAATGAAGTTTAAAAAATAAATGTCCACACATACGAAGCTGAGACGGCGCTAGTCCATATCGATACTATAATATTATAAATGCGAAAGTGTCTGTCTGTCTGTTACCTCTTCGCGCTTAAACCACTGAACCGATTTAAGTGAAATTTTATATGGAGATAGTTTCAGTCCCGAGAAAGGGCATTGGATAATTCTTGTCCCGGAAATTATCCCATTTAAGGCTAAAAAGAGGGTGCAAGTATGTATGCGGATTCGTTAAATTATCATTAAAAGAGAAATATAATTATATAATAACGACCCGATTAGCCCAGCGGGTGTTAACGCTGCCTTCTGTGCTACGGGTCCCGGATTCAAATCCCGGTAGGGACAAATGTTTGTGTGATGAGCATAAATAAATAAATATTTCCGGACATTATTACACAGCGCCATCTAGTTCCGTGGTAAGCAACGAGGCTTGCAACAACATTTGTATCCGAGTCAAGGTTGTATCTATGTATAATTTGTATGTATTTACAACAACAAAAAAAGTATTTATGTAGTATATCAACCAACTAGTATCCGTAACACAAGCCTCGTTGCTTAGCTCGGTAACTATATGGCGCTGTGTAATAATGTCCGGGTATATTTATTATTTATTTAAAATAATTAATATAACAGATTTGATAAAACTACTAATTATATGCAGAGGAAATCGCGGGCATAACCTAGTGTTTCATAATTATATTATTCTTTTTATCGTGCCTTCTAGAATTACGTATAAATTAGTAACTATACAAGACGGTATTAAAGTTTATTAGAGCTACTTGCATTCTGACGTCACATCCGGTGGGCAAACACCGTTTTTATGTCCAGCATTGAACTGCAGAACTGAGTTAAAATACTGACGAGTTTAATACTATTACTGCTTATCCCGTTTTCGGTAATAAAGCTGGCTGCAGTGATGCTCAAAGTTTTTTTTTTGAGGTTTTTTTTTTGGATTTTTTATGCTTTTTGTCGCCCTATTATGCCCCATTAGTGTCCTATTGCTGGGCACATGTCTCGTCTCGCTTAAAAAGGATAAGGATATAGTCCACCACGCTAGCCTACTGCGGGTTGGCAGACTTCACACGCCATCGAGAAAATCTCTCAAGCATGCAGGTTTCCTACTATCGCCTAACTTTGAATTGTGAAGTTAAAATTATCAAGTGATAAGAAACACGTCACGTTGTTTTTGAAGTTATAAGCGATATGCGTATTTATCACATGCTCAAACGGTGAAGGAAATCATCGTAAGGAAATGTGCATGCTTGAAACATTTTGTCGATGGCATGTGAAGTCTACCAACCTCCAGTAGGCTAGCGTGGTGGACTATAGCCTAATCCCTCTCAAATGAGAAGAGACCCATGCCCAGTAAGACAGTAAATGGATTCATGATAATAACTCTAATAAGTCTAACTCCAGTCTGTTTATTGTTTGAGCGGTCTTTAAGAGAAGGCGTCGTCCCGAAGATATGGAAATCGGCTTTTATTACATCGATCTTTAAAAAGGGTGATAAATCGAACGTAGAGAACTACCGGCCCATATCCAAATTATGCCTACTCTCTAAAGTACTAGAGCGGGTAGTCCATACACAACTCTATTCAACTATGGAAAGTCAATTTAGCGACGAACAGCATGGTTTCCTTAGAAAACGGTCAACTGCTTCCAACCTGGTATTGTCAAATGAAATCATAACAGCAGGGATGGATGGACGATACCAAGTTGATGTAATATACACTGACTATAGCAAGTGTTTTGATTGTATAGATCACCGTGTCCTTCTTCAGAAGCTACTATCTGCGGGAATACACGGTGACCTATTTCGATGGTTTTCTTCGTACATTGAAAATCGGACCCAGGCTGTAGTGTTGCGTGGTTATACGTCCAGATGGAATTCTGTCCCATCCGGAGTACCTCAAGGTTCGATCCTGGGACCTTTATTATTTATTATATTTATCTCAGATATTAATAGCTGCTTTAAAAATTCACATATTATACTATATGCAGACGATATGAAGGTCCTAAAGTTAGTGCGCACTTTATCTGATACTGTGCAACTTCAGTCAGATCTTGACAGGTTTGTATCGTATTGTAAAAATAATAAATTGCACCTAAACGTTCCCAAGTGTTACCAAGTAGTGTTTTCTCGTCAAAATTCTTTAATTGGTCCAGGATATACGTTGGATGGCCATGTGATAAATAAAGTAAGTAGTATCAGAGATCTTGGCGTATTACATGACAGTAAACTTATTTTTGATACCCACATAGAATCAATCGTCAATAAAGCTTCTAAAGCATTAGGTTTTATTATAAGAAATTGCGCCAACTTTCGTTCTCTGAAACCCATAAAAGTTTTCTATTGCTCTTTCGTGCGCAGCCACCTCGAGTATGCTTCTCAAGTCTGGAACCCTCAGTACGAGATCTATAAATCTCGTATTGAGTCTGTTCAGAGAAAATTCATGCGGTATTTAGATTTTAAAACAAAACAATCGTCAGCCGATTATGATCACCGTTGTAGGCGATACCATTTTTTGCCATTGGAAACAAGACGTGATATCAGTGATATTTGTTTTCTGGCTAATATTGCAAATGGCTCAATTGATTGTCCTGATTTACTAAGCAAAATATATATTCGAACTAATCAAAACAACCTAAGAAAACGACCACTACTACACGCACCAACCACATCTACAAACTACAGGAGCAATTCCTTCTGTATACGCGGTGTAAAAACTTTTGATAATTTACCATCGCATTTGGATATCGATGTATTTAACACAAGTGCACGTAAAATTAGAGACATCCTAAACAGGGAATATTTTGGCGATAGCAAGAAAGTGGGACAATATCGCACGGCTTGACACCGTTTTTTATTTGTATATTATTATTTATTCTTCTTCATTTTTTTTTTAACTTTGTTATTGTGTAATTCATATGCTGATGAAATATCAACTCGTTATTGCTAACATACATATACATATGTGGAAGCTTGTAATTAGCAATTGTACACAAGCATATCTTAATATTTAAATTTGTTATTAGTCTGTAAGCTTTCTGTAACATAAAGTAAATAAATAAATAAATACATTATGAGACAGCGCCATTTAGTTCCATGCCAAGCAACGAGGCTTGTGTCACGGATACTAGAAAGTTGATAAACTACATGTATATATTTTTTGTAAATACGGACCTATCATTATACATAGATACATCCATGACTCGGATACAAATGTTGATGCTCATCACACAAACATTTGTCCCTACCGGGATTCGAACCCGGGACCCGTAGCACAGAAGGCAGCGTTAACTACCGCTGGGCTAATCGGGTCGTCAAACAAAATAACATTTATATACACTCACGCCTTTTTCCCATGGGTCTATGCAGAAACTACAGAACGCCACGCGCTACGATCTGTGCATGCCACTATCGCCTCCTCCACATTCATACATCTCGTCATGCACGCGCGCCGGTTACGAGTACTGCGCACCTTTTTGAATAAGTTTACCAATTAGGTCGGTGTATGTCCTTCTAGGGCGCCGCCTGCCGGCTTTTCCACTCACATTCGCCTTTATATAAATTCTTATAGTCAATCGCCTATCATTCATCCTCTCAACATGCTCAAACTGCATTACATCAAATTTGGTAAACCACAAGTTCCCTGCAAAAGAAAACCGATTCCTACCCAGCATGATTCGTGAGGCCATTGGAATTAAGAAACACAAATTGCAATAGAGAAGATGACTAAGTATTACCACCTGCTTGGAACCCCATGATAGATTCTATTAAATCTAAATCCAAGAACAAAACTGCACGACCTAAGGACACGGTGAGCTCGTTCTGTGTAAATCAGATTGTTAATAATTAACAAAAATTTTGGGTAGGTGTTAGTAATTATAACATCAAGTCAACTAACAGCTCAGTCTGCCCGTAAATAAACTATAAACAAACCGAAACGTCGATAATAAATAATACCACAACAATATATCACGATAAAATCCATAAAAAAGTAGTTATAATTTCAATCATCAACTACAATAAAAACTCCTTTGTAATCAGGCCTCTTTCGTAGCAAAAAACGAAACTCTGACAAACACACAAATCGATCATCCGAAAAAAAAACACACAGTAGTATATTTAATTTGCTCACAGTTGAGAACCACACGCTTCGCAAAGCCAAATTTCGCTTTAGCGTGGCCACCCTTCAGGAGAGACAGAGACGCAAGATAAACGAGTGCGAGGGAGACGGGTATACAGCTGTCAGCTACGCCCAATCAATGCACACAGGCTTTTAAGTCTGCAAGATAGTAGTGTTTCGCTTACCGGACCCGTAAACGGTACTGTCGCTCCCCGAACACCGAAAATATATAAATAAAATCCGCCCAAAAATCCAATATAAAACATAATACGTCAAAACCAAACGTCAAATTTGAATGAAAAATATCCGATTTGAATTTGGAATACGTTTTCGATGAGAAATCGAGCTCTCAAAATTCGAACGTCTAACAAAAGGCAGCGTTGAATTGTGGCTATTTTTTTTATTAGAATTTGCGTGTAGAAAAAATACCGTGGCAAAGGCAACAGTTTATTTGGAGCCTTGTGATTATTCTAAAATATATATAAAGTGAGATAAAATTGATTTTTCTGGAAGGTTCTCTGGTTCAGGGATATCCTTTGTTCCTGATGCAACGAGCGCAATGCTAAAAGGTAATAACTTGTATCAGTTAGCTCGCCATTTTGTTTTCCTGTAGTGTGTACTGTTTTCAGGATTTTTAGCGAATAAAGCATGATTTCTGTGTAATTTTCAGGGTATTTAACACTGAAATATCAAGGATAATATTAGGAAAATGTTTGTTAGAATAAATATCTGAAAGAACTTGCGTTTTTACTGAGGAATTTTCTTTAGTTTGTTTTTTTTTTGCGGATCTTTTTTTTGTAAAAATATTGCCTAGACTAGAATGAAAAATAGACTATAAAAATATTTTATATGAAATACTTTAAAAAAATATCGGTGTCAATGTATTTTTTTGCAGGTATTTTATTAAATTACTGTGTTTTAGATTTAAAATATTATTTTGTAAACCAAAATGTAGACTTTAAGAGAGACCATGACTTTCTGAATTTGTTTCGGCATTGGGAAGCGCCAACGCCATCTAGTAGCCAAAAAAGAAACTCGTAAAAATGGTATTTTAAAAATATCTTTTTGCAGAAAACAAACCTCATATTATTATATTATTTTGAGAAAGTCTGTAGATATTTTTATATAAATTTTAGTGATTTTAATTATTTGCGTGGTGCGTGGTGGACTACAGCGAAATATTTCTCAAATGAAAGGAGACCAGTGCCCACCAGTGGGACACTAATTGGATTGATACAAATATACTTAATTAATTTGTATATGTAGCTTGTTCTTATACATATATATTTATTACTAGTGGTTATTCGATGTCTGTTTCTTCGCTAAAAAAAGAAATAAATATTTTTATATCTTTATTTTAGTTTATTTGAATTGATTTTTAAATTAAACCGGTTTCAGGACACATCGACATATGTACATAAAAAGTATTTTTGTTTTTTATATATATCTAGCTGACCCAGCAAACGTTGTTTTGCCACATTATAGGGGTTGGTGGTAGAAGAGTGAAAATTTAGGGTTGGAAGTGTTTTTTTTTTGTTACAAAAAATGTGATAAATGAAAAACCGCTCGACCGATTTTGTGCAAACTTCACATAAACCATCTACTAAATAGTCCGAACAAAGCCTAAACATTTGGTTTGGATAGGTGAGTCCGTTCTTGAGTTATAAAATTACAACGAAAAGTGGCATTGATTCTTATATAATAAAATATATTGATTATAATATATAAGTTACGACATTTATCTTAATACAACTACCCAAATTTTCTTTTTGACAGTATTCCTGTAATTTTTATATAATTTAAAAAAATGCAATAATATGTAGACATAAAAAAAGGTTAAGCTGGTCTAGCTGAGTTAAATTTATGGATGGGTGACCGTTTTGATCAACTTTAAACCAATCCGTGCCTCGTGGAGCACGTTAAACTGTCTTGTACAATGTGTTTTGCTTCACGTATCAACAATATACAGATAAAGAAATTATTTATTAAATATTCCTGGACATTCCTGGATATTATGACACACAGCGCCATCTAGTTCCGTGCTAAGCAACGAGGCTTCTGTTAAGGATACTACTAGTTGGTTGATATACTATATATATACTTTTTTTTTGTAAATACATACCATATTATAGATAGATACATCCATGACTCGGATACAAATGTTCATGCTCATCACACAAGCATTTGTCCCTACCGGGATTCGAATCCGGGACCCATAGCACAGAAGGCAATGTTAACTACGGCTGGACTAATTGGGTCGTCAAATATTATTTATTATATAGTCAGTTTTGTGTAAAATACTATAATATTCAGTTGTGTACTGAACAAACCAGCTGTAAGGGTAGCATAAACACATAGAAACTAACTTGCCAAGCGAAATTAATATCTATTTACGACCTTTTAGAGTTGTTTCTATCTTACATACATACACTCACGCCTTTTTCCGTGCAGGCAGGCAGAAACTACAGAATGCCACGCGCTACGGTCCCCATTAGCAGTTTAATTTGTAAAATAAGTGTAATTGTTGAGATGTGTACGTGTGAGCGGGCACATACAGAGACATGGAGGCCAAGAGTGTGTTAATATTATCATCTGTTGTTCTGTATTTCTATATCAGTAGTTTTTATATCTCGGCTTGGTAAAATGGATTGGTATATGCTAGCTCACATAACCATAATTAATTATTGCACTCTATATTGTAGAAATCGTTTAAGTTTCTTAATATAAGCGAGTTACTAAACTGACAGCAAACGGAATTCCCATGCTGTCAGAATAGGCACTCCCCCAATGAGCTCTGGTAACCTTACTCACTCGCAGAAACACAACTATTGTTGTTTCACTGCGGTGTTCTGTAAGGCGGATGTACTTCCCCAGTCGGGCAGCGAGATTTGAGCGAGGAATCTCGCTATGCCCTACCTCTCGAAACAAACTCTTATAGAAAATTTCCCTAAATATAAACACAGATATTAAGGATGAGACGGATATCAGTGAAAATGCAGGGAGGGGGCGCCCTAGAAGGACATACACCGACCTAATTGGTGAACTCCTTGATACAGGTGCGCAGTACTCGTAACCGGCGCGCGTGCATGACGAGATGTATGAATGTGGACGAGGCAACAGTGGTATGCAGGGACCGTAGCGCGTGGTTTTATGTAGTTTCTACCTACCTCCATGGGAAAAAAGCGTGAGTGTATGTATGTATGTATAAACTAATTGAACCTAAAGCCTTTTTCTTATCAGTTACCCTAAAAACAACTAAACCATAGATAGATTCATGTTTTTATTTTTAATGCCCACACACACGGGCGCAGATATTTTAAAGAGGAAAAAAAAAACACAGACAAGCTTCATTTCAAAGTGAAAAAAAAAAACAATGTTGCCTTTGTAAAAAAATGTTAATTAGTTTTTGGAACAATCCATTTTTTAATCTCTTTGTTATTTAATGAAAACATTTCACAGAAGATAATAAAAGGTAGCGAAAGTGGAATTATGTTTTTTTTATTGAATTATGTACTTTTTTTTTAAAACGAAAAGGTTTTTATTTTAAAGCAGTGTTTTTGTGATTAACTCGATATATTTGTGTCTTTTTGGGAATACGTTTTCCTACACTAAGATTTTCTCCTAGATCGACGGTGTATTTAACTTACTAAAAACATAGGTGAATTGCTACGTAGTCGTAGTCACTTTACTACGGGCGTAGATGATATGCTACGAAACCGTAGTCTTCTAACTACAAGCGTAGTAGTTGTGCTACGAAGTTGTAGTCTCCTTACTACGGGCGTAGGCAATGTGCTACGTGATAAAAAGTTGCGTTATATATAACTAAGAAATATAGTGTCTGCTACGAGATCGAGGTATATTGCTACGAATATAGATGACTAGGTTTTGCCCGCGACTACGTCTGCGTAAAATTTGTAATATTATCCGCATACAAACTTTCAAGCCCCTTTCTGCCTTTTAAAGGATGATTTCCGAGATAAAAATTGTCTTATGTCCTTTCCCGGGTCCCAAACTGTCTCTATACCAAATTTCATCTACATCAGTTCAGCGGTTATAGCGTGAAGAGGTAACAGACAGACATACACTCTTTCACATTTATAATATTAGTAGGATATGCTACAAAATCGTAGTCTCCTATCTAAGAACAGCGATGTGCTTCGCGCTCGTAGTTGTATTTGCATCAACGAGTGCCGTTTGAGTGCTACTAAGGCGTAGGTGTATTACTACGAGCGTAAGCGATATGCTACGGAGTCGTAATCAGTTGTTGACTGCGGACGTATATTATATGCTACAAGCTTATGGTTTCATTTAGAAGTATGTATGTATAGTGTATCTGCTACGAGATCGTAGGTGTATTGCTACGAATATAATATGTTGGTGATATGCTACGAATTCGTAGGCTCTTTACTACGGGCGTAGGCAATGTGGTACGCGTTTATAGTTGCATAGAAGTATAGGTGTATCTGCTACGAGATCGTAGGTGTATTGCTACGAATATAGGTGATATGCTACGAAATATTAGTCTCCTATCTACAGGCGTGAGCTGTGGTCTGTCTGGACATTTATCATGTGATAAATACGCACATAACTTCCGAAAAGTCAGTGGTGCGTGCCTTGGGTTCGAACTCGATACCTCTGACATCTCCGTCCACAAGTCACACTGCTAGGCTACCACAGCTCGTCCACAGCACCCACGGCTTTGCCCACATTTTATATAAATAAAAAGTAGCCTATGTGTTAATCCAGGCAATAAACTATATGTATGCTAAATTTCATTCAAATCTGTTAAGCAAATTTTGCGTGAAAGAGTAACAAACATCCATCCATCTATCCATACTTACAAACTTTCGCGTTAATAATATTAGTAGGATAGTGAATCAACTATCTAGTATTCGTAACACAAGCCTCGTTGCTTAGCTCGGAACTAGATGGCGCTGTGTCATAATGTCCAGATATATTTATTGTAAATTTTAATATGTATTTAAATTTAATCGGTCTTGCAGATTTGAATTAAAACGATGTATGACAGACGTGTGGTCCAATGGTTGATTTCAAAATGGTTGGGTCAAGTATAATAGTCATTTTATTCGTGATACTGGATACTAAAAAGTCTCCAAAACGTCTGTATTAAAACAATATTAATAACAAACACTGTTAGGAAAACCGACTTCTAATGTCAAAACTGGACAAAATTGAAATGGGACCACACGAGAAGCACCAGTTTTCAAATAAGAAATATCAGATCAGAATCATCCAAATCGGTTCACCCAGTTGAAAGTTCTGAAGTAACCACACATAAAAATAAAAACAATGAGCCGTCACGGAACGCCTGGCAGATGTGAAACATCGACATTATTTTGTAAAAGTAATATGCAGAAAAGAACATATTGTGATAGGAACTAAATATGTCATAATGATAAAATAAAATATTATGTTTTTTTTCCAAATAACGATGACTATTTATTGAATAAACATTTATTTTCATTAAATACAAAAAGAGGTTTAATACAATTCACAATTCGAAAAAAAAGGTAAACTTGAAAATAGAACTAAAATCAAATTTAAATTTCGTGGCTACGCTTTCGCCACGCCAGAAATCGGTTTTACGTGCGGCTATAGATGTTTCACATCAAAAAGTGTGTGTGTATTAGTGTACACACGTAAGAAGTGAAACTTCTTTATGGCATCATTTTTCGAAAAATGATTTACTATTTACAACTTCACAGAAATTGGTTGAATAAAGCTAAATTAGATAAAGTTTATGCAAAAGGCTTTTATTATGATAGATATAAATAAAATATTATATTATTATTGAAATTTTATTTTTCGTGTAAACTCAGTAGGTAGTGCTACTGAGTTTCAGAAATAAATATGGCGCGTAACAGAAAAACGTGATTTAACATAAATAATTTAAGGTGTGTGTGTAAAACGCTCACGCTACGTGTATTTAGATAGGATTTTGCTCATTGTGAGCGCACCTATAGAAATAAAGATGGCGCGTAACAGAAAAACGTTAACATTGCTATAAAATGTCTCCCATACGCCGATAAAAAAGTTTCACTTCAAAAATACAGTCGAATTGAGAACCTTCTCCTTTTTTGAAGTCTATTAAAAATGGTTGCTCTTTCAAAGGCTATCACTGTTTACCAACCCGTTTCAACCATTTTTTAATGCCTGTGTCTTTCTGTTTACCCCCGAAATGTGAAGTCGTGAAAGCCTCCGACTGTAAAGCCGGCCATTAAAAAATTAGGTCACAATGCATTAGTATTGGGCACGGCTTTGTTTCGCCAGTATTCTTAAAGGGGTGGGCACAAATATAGGTGGCTAAGTATACATGAGTTACAAAATGTGCATTTTTGAGAAGGCCATTATCAACCCATTAATGTCCCACTGCTGGGCACGGGTCTCCTCTCAATTGAGAGGGATTAGGCTATAGTCCACCACGCTAGCCTACTGCGGTTACTATTGAGAAGGTATAAATAAATAAATATTTCTGGACATTATGACACAGCGCCATCTAGTTCCGAGCAAGCAGAGGCTTGTGTTACGGATACCAGTTGGTTGATATACTACATTTTTTTTTTTTTGTAAATACATACATATTATACATAGATAAATCCATGACTCGGACTATCTATGTATAATAAGTATGTATTTACAAAAAAAGTCAGTCTCAGTGTCAGTTTAGTAATTCCCTATTTTAAGGAACCAAAACAGTTTCTCCAGGGGTGTGCAACGCATTTGCAAGCCTTCTGGTGTTGCAAATGTCCATGGGCGGCGGTGATCACTTACCATCAGGTGAGCCGCCTGCTCGTTTGCCCCATATCGCAATAAAAAATAAAAAAACAGAAATAAAAAATAAAACATTAATTGAATCACACTCTCCCAGACGTGCAGTTCAATTTGAGCGAGAAATCTTGCTATAATTTGACGAATTAGTCCAGCGGTAGTTAACACTGCCTTCTGTGCTATGAGTCCCGGGTTCGAATCCCGGTAGGGACAAATGTTTGTGTGATGAGCATAAACATTTGTATCCGAGTTATGGATGTATCTATATATAATATGTATGTATTTACAAAAAAAAGTATATTATGTAGTCTATCAACCAACTAGTATCTGTAACACAAGCCTCGTTGCTTACCACGGAACTAGATGGCGCTGTGTAATAGATAATAATGTCCGGAAATATTATATAATATTATTGTAATAGGTTATTTGACAGATGTTTTATTATAAACTGAGACAAAACTATTGTTATAATGACATTACATGCTTGTAACAACATCACAATGATAGTTTTGTCGGTCAAGGATAGAAAATATCCCCTCTGAGTCCTTAGACTCAAAATCCGTATACTAGTTACTACGGATACTAGTTGGTTGATATAACCAACTAGTATCCGTAATACAAGCCTCGTTGCTTAGCTCGGAACTAGATGGCGCTGTGTCATAATGTCCAGAAAAAAATAATATAAATGGTTTTAACATGGTCGGCAACGCGCGGGCGACACCTCTAGTGTTGCAAACGTCTATAGGCTACGGTAACCGCTTACCATCAGACGAGCTGTAAATTTGTTTGTAATATCCTACTTCCTACTAATATTATAAACGTGAAAGTTTGTAAGTATGGATGTATGTACGGATGTTTGTTACTCTTTCACGCAAAAACCGCTTAACAGATTTTAATGAAATTTAGCATACAAATAATTTATTACCTGGAATAACACATAGGCTACTTTTTATACAATATAAACAGATATCTTAGGAGTAATAAAAAAAAAATCATCACACTAGGCTACCACAGCTCTTTATCGCGTTCGATGTATCATATCAGTTTTGATAGCTTCTCCGTCGCTATGTACGTTGTTGCTATGCAGCGACATTGACGTCGCTTAATACACATAGTGGATCATTTATATATATTTATTTATTCTATGGAAACGCGAAATGAGGAGAAGAAATTAGTATTAAATTGCACGGGCGAAGCTGCGAGCATCAGCTAGGAAAAAATAATATGTAAATATGTATATTTTGGTGTTTTTCATAAAAACTTCTATGTAATACTTTTGGTCTGAAGTGTCATGATATTCGTGAACTGAATATGTAATGGACACTTCAATATCTTATAAGTTGGTGCTGAATGCTTAGTGTCACAAATAAGCGAAAATGGCATAATATATTATATTTATTTGTAAATAAGGTACATGTTTCAATGAAAACTGGAAGCGTGCATTGAGATTTAGGATTTCTATATAGGTTTAATTATATTTGTTACTGGAGGCTGGGAGCTGTGGTAGCCTAGTGGTGTGACGAGTGGACTGGGATGTCAAAGGTCTCGATTTCGAACCCAAGGCATGCATCACTGACTTTTCGGAAGTTATGTGCGTATTATCACATGCTCAAACGGTGAAGGAAAACATCGTGAGGAAACCTGCACGCTTGAGAGATTTGTCTCGATGGCATGTGAAGTCTGCCAACCCGCAGTAGGCTAGCGTGGTGGACTACAGCCTAATCCCTCTCAAATGAGAGGAGACCCGTGCCCAGCAGTGGGACGTTAATGGGTTGATGATGTTGTGTTTGAACTCGAGATCTCTGACATCTCAGTCCACTGGTCACACCGCTAGAATACCTACACCTACACCGTTTGCATACTTAAGAGATTTTCTCAATGGCATGTGAATTCTATCAACCTGATAACTATAGCCTTTTTTTTTTTTTTTTAAGTGCGGAAAAATCCTTTACGGACCTTTCCGTCGCTTGGGGAGGCGACAGGGTGTGTCGGACTCCGCATGAGCGTTTACCGACTAAAAAACCGCACCCGTCAACGCCACCAACCCAATTGCCGTGGCCATGGGATTCGCAAAAGCATGCACCACAACCCCGGCGGGCTTCGGTCCAGCTCTGGTCGCTGGACCCCAGCTAGGAGCGAGGCATCGCTCGCCTCGCATCCTCCGAACCTAATAACTATAGCCTAATCCCTCTCAAATGAGAGGAGACCCGTGCCCAGCAGTGGGACGTTAATGGGTTGATAATGATGATGTGTACAATATCAATATGAGAATAATGCAGTTTGATGTGAAACGCATGAATTCCATTAACTTATTTACCGTACTCATGGTATATAAGAAAATATTTTTGGAAGAATAAAGATTGAAGCGCCCATTTTCCCCCTAAATTTCCGTTTGTTTATTCAAATGTAAAATCAAAAACTTTGGCGAGAAGTTTTTTTTTGAATTCATTATCAGAAGGAGAGATGAGAGAGTCTGATAAAACTTTTGGGAGACTTCGTACACGTCGTTTGATTCCAAATTTGACTTTATTCTTTGCTTTAAACTGTGAACAAATTTCGTCACAAAAAAAAGAGAATTTATGTCTATTGTTGTTCATAATAAAACCTTGTTTTTTGGTGTCTGTGGCTTTTTTAAAATGTCATTATGTCTGTTAGTGTATGTCCTTCTAGGGCACCTCTAAATTTTTCTTCTTTTTAACGATCTATATCAGCCTATTGCCGTCCACTGCTGAACGTAGGCCTCCCGCAAAGAGCGCCAACCATCCCGGTCTTGGCCAGCTCGCATTTAAGGTCTTGATATGACTCATTTCCAAATTTCTTCTGCACTTCTAAGCAAGACTAAGAAGTATTTACGTTTATAAATATAGAGTACAGAGCCTTAGTATAAGATGCCAATTCGCTCTTAGTTCGTAATATTTGTCCATCTCGAACATATCTCGGTGTGCCAAAACTCAAGTGACTAACTTCTAAATGTTGGCGCCAAAACCGTCGCCATTTTGTTGGCAAGCGGCCATCTTGAATTCAATCTGTCAAATATAATTCACTTTTTCAATGATCGGGTTTCATTTAGGTTTTAGTTTTTAGTTTCTGGAATTCTATTCCCTTTTGGTTTTTTTTTCCATTAACGCAGCGATATCAAAGGCTTCTGTAGTAAGATTATTGGGTTCGAATCTCGGCATGACCAAATGTTTGTTTGATGAGCATGAACATTTGAACTGGGGCATGCATTTTTCTATAATAATAATATTTATACTAGGTGTAGCTGTGGTAGCCTAGCGTTGTGACCAATGGACTGAGATGTCAGGGGTCTCGAGTTCGAACCCAAGGCACGCACCACTGACTTTTCGGAAGTTATGTGCGTATTTATCACATGCTCAAACGGTGAAGGAAAACATCGTGAGGAAACCTGCATGCTTGAGAGAATTCTCGTTGGCATGTGAAGTCTGCCAACCCGCAGTAGGCTGGTGGACTAACATATAGCCTAATCCTTCTTAACTGAGAGGAGACCCGTGCCCAGCAGTGGGACATTAATGGGTTGATGATGAATAATATTTCTAAGTAAATTTAAAAAAAACAATGAATTTTAAAACAACCATCTAGTATCCCTAACACTAGCCTCGTTGCTTAGCTGGGAACTAGATGGCGCTGTGTTATAATGTCTACATATACATACATTTGGTTTTACTTGTTAATAATAAATAGTATTTAGTTACCATTAACCATTATTGTTAAAATAATAACATTTTCTCAAACAACAGGAAGTAACAGTGGTTATAAAAACAAGCAGCTTAATTCTGACGGTTTAAAACGAAATTTTCTTTGAGCGCGCCGCTCTTTGTAGTGTCGGCCTTTGATCTAACCGGCTAGATGGAAATTAAGCTGTGTGTTAACCTTCTTGGTAAAAGATGTAGTTTGTGTTTTCATTCATACGTTGGTTAGTGTGAGGTTAGATCGTTAGGGTGTAAGCTGTGGTAGCCTAGTGGTGTGACCAGTGGACTGTTATGAAAAAGGTCTCAAGTTCAAACCCAAGACACGGTATACTTAACACTGCTGCACTAATAATAATAACCATCGTCATCATCGACCCATTACTGTCCCACTGCTGGGCACGGGTCTCCTCTCATTTGAGAGGGATTAGGCTATAGTCCACCACGCTAGCCTACTGCAGGTTGGCAGATTTCACATGCCATTGAGACAAATCTCTCAAGCATGCAGGTTTCCTCACGACATTTTTCTTCATCTTTCGAGCATGTGATAACGACGAAAGCAAATTCGAGGTATAATTTTATTTGTGAATATACACATAGCTGTGATGACCTAGTGGTATCACCAGTGGACTGGAACGTCAAAGGTCTCGAGTTCAAACCCAAGGCACGCGCCACTGGCTTTTCGGAAGTTATTTGCGTTAGTTTTGCACTTTCGCAAACATTCCTAGCACCTCGAAACACATAAGATAGTAACATCCAATATTTTGTAAACACAATAGTATGAATGTTTTTATACAGTAAGGCACAGGTGTTTGGCAAACAGCCAAGACGTATTCAAACTTATTTGAATATATTCTATGACATTATGTATCATAAATAAAACTTTGTTATTGTATTTTTAATAATCGGAATTGCTTATCTATACTTTTAGTATACAAAATTTGAAAGTATGTCTGTCTGTCTGTCTGTTACCCCTTTTATACATACATACATACATTCATACACTTACGCCTTTTTCCGAACGGGGTAGAAACTTTGTATGCCTCATCAATAATTTCTTAACATAAGATACCATCCCGCCTCTCATCCACAAAGTATTTTATTTTATTTTCCTGACATTATTACACAGCGCCATCTAGTTCCGTTTGCAACACCAATGGTGTCGCTCTCGCGTTGCCGACCCTGTAGAAACTGTCTAGGTTTCTTAAAATAAGGGAGTTATTAAACTGACAGCAAACGGAATTCAGCTGTCAGAATAGTCACTCCCCTAACGAGCTCTGGTAACCTTACTCACTCGCAGAAACACAACTATTGTTGTTTCACTGCGGTGTTCTGTAAGGTGGAGGTACTTCCCCAGTCGAGCAGCGAGATTTGAGCGAGGAATCTCGCTATGGGCATAGCCCTATTTCTCCAAATAACGGGTTTTCTCCACTTATTTATTATGCAAATATTTTATATTACTATATAAATATTTCCGCCGTTCTTTCTCCCGTTGGGGGTTGAATTTCCGAAAATTTCTCAACACTATGCATTTATTTTTACCCGGAAGCAACATTGAATTTCGTGCCTCTTATTTTAAAAAATTACGGAGTTCCTGTTTAAAATTTTATAACCCTTATTTCGCCCCTAGGGATGAAATAAAACTCGGAATTACGTGTAATTTTAATTTTGAACCGTATATAAAAAATTATATGTTTAAAACTGTGAAAATTACAGACTTTAGTGGCGGAGCCCTTAAAAAAATATAGTTCCGACGCATCAACTTCAAATATTTTCAAATAGGCTTTGCCCCATAAGTTCTCTAGATAGTATACACATTTGTGGCGGCTATCTTGGACCAATTTTCATCAAACATAGCTAAGAACACACCCGAATAACTCACCTTTTAAACAACATCAAAATCGGTTCACTCGTTTGGGAGCTACGATGTCACAGACACACACACACACAGACACGTCAAACTTATAAAACCCATTGTTTTTGCGTCGGAGTTGAAATCGAACTCGTCCCGTTAATATCCCAGATTGAAGCCAAATTGTACTTGCCTTAATACAAATTTAAAATGTTATCCCCAAATTAAAATATCCTATGATAGGTACCTGGTTTTTTTCCTTAATTTAGGCCCGATTTAACTACGTCTACCAAATTTAAACCGACGGTTAAATAACAAAGCCAAAACATTACTAGCATTAATTTTTAACACCCAAGTTAAACTAAACACTACTTGACAACTTAAGATAACTAAACTCCAAGATCAAGTAGAACTTCAAAAGCGCCGACAAGCTTTGAGATCAAAGTGATAAGCCGCCGGAAGGGTAGAAAGGGTTTTGTTAAAAATTACTTTAAATATATTGTCTTTTGTATTAGTTTTGAGGGTATTTTGTAGAATTAGGTTACGTTTTATATGCTGAGGTTAATTTATGGATGCAAGGATTTAAATTGGAGTTTATTGCATTTAAATTTCTCAATTACTCAATTACTCAAATCTTTATTGCATTCCATAATGTGTACATTAGTTGGTAGGCATGTTAAACATTGCATCAATTATGGACCAGATTCAGTCTTCATACTGCAGAAAAGAGCAATAAGGGCAATTTATACCCTAAGTAGTCGTGATTCTCTCAGGGAACTCTTTAAAGAAATAAATATCATGACTGTGCCCTGTCAGTATATCTTTGAAAATATCATGTACGTTAGGAAGAATATATCACTACATACCAAAAGATGTGAACTGCATAATTATAATACTAGATATAAGTCAAAATTAATGCAGCCACAGCTTCGTCTCGCTAAAGTCCATACCTCTTTCGTGGGATATAGTGTTAGGTTTTATAATAAAATTCCGGAAATAATTTTAAACCTCCCAGAAAACAAATTTAAATCTATCGTTAAGTCTACTCTATGCAAGAAAGCATATTACAAATTAGAAGATTATCTTGTAGATAAAAAAGTTTGGCAGAATGCTAGTCCAGCTCCACAGGTTTACTAGCCTCATGATTATTAATATTATTTGTATTTATTGGTCTGACTTCTTTTGTTTTACATAAAGATATATTTATACATTTTTACAATTTGACATGCTCAGTTATACACTTATACAATTTGACATGTTTAGTTATACACTTTTACAAATTGACATGCTAATTATTTATTAATTTAATTTATGATTTATTAACGCAATAGTTACTGAGTTAGCAAAATAGCTTGTAAAATATGAGACTGATGTTGGCTTTGATGTTGTTTTTTTTTTTATTATATAAAATTGAAAATGCCTACCGGTTGCCGGGCAGTCTGGGCTTGTCATGCTCACTCAAATGTCCTGCTGGTGGTGGCGTTGTGTGTCGGGTCTTTTTATTCCCTACAACATGGTTGAGTAGACAGACGCCGATACACACGTCATGCTCGTGAACGGGTGCTATCAGTTGGGACTGGTCGGCACATACATGTTATGGCAACCTATATTGGTTTTAGTTATTTCCTTTCTGCATAAATCATACGTTTCACATCGAACTGCACCAGTCTCATATTAATAATACATTACATTACATACATAAATCTTTGTAAAACAAAACCAATAATTTTGTATTTAATTTAAAAAGAGTATCTATGGACTTTCTTGCCGGTTCTTCTCCATAAGACCTACCTTTTAGAACCGTGCAACTAAATTCAATTAAATATGACAATTCAAAAGCACCTGTATTGGTCTAATTGAAATAAATGATTTGATTTGATTTGATTTGACCCTGTCGGGCACAGCAAAGATATTTTTAATAGGAGAGAGGATGAAGGCGCTCTTTGTCAAATAAGATAAAAACTATATAGGCATACTAAATTGTATCATTAAAATATGTATTCAAATTTTATTTTATTATTCAAATGAGAGGAGACCCGTGCCCAGCAGTGGGACAATAATGGGTTGATGATGATGATGTTGGCCATAAACTGGTTCGCCACCTTTATGACATAAAAATAATATGTAAGCTTCCTCACAATGTTATTCCTCTCACATATAACTTCGTAAATTAAATGTTCTTGTAATCGAATCCACGGCCTTTGACTTCACAGCTCATTGGACACGCCACTAACCTCTTTAACCATAAACGATACAAAGAATATAGGTAACTTTCTCATTATAGTTTCTAATCGCCGGTCAAAAGAAGTTTATAGCTTTTTTGATCGTTCAAATAGAAAAGAAAATATGTATTCTATAAATACGCATTAACGACCCGTTTAGCTCAGCGGTAGTTAGCGCTGCCGGCTGTGCTATGGGTCCCGGGTTCGAATCCCGGTAGGGACAAATGTTTGAGTGATGAGCATCAACATTTGTGTCCGAGTCATGGATGTATCTATGTATAATCTGTATGTATTTACAAAAGAAAAGTATATATGTAGTATATCAACCATCTAGTATCCGTAACACAAGCCTCGTTGCTTACCACGGAGCTAGATGGCGCTGTGAAATAAACGTCCGGAAATATTTATTTATTTAAACATCCTCAGGACGCTATTTGGGCTCCGTACTCGTCGCACCACCGACGCTACTTTCTTACGCATAATAATTGCGTAAAAGTGATCTACGCTCGCGTGGGCAAACATGGCGGGATACGCTGCAATATTCATTAATGATGTAAATTAAATATTATTGCTGTGCCCTAACAGGGTCATGTATGAAACTTTATATTTATGTAGCACCTTATTAACTACATAAATGCAATAAATATATGATTATATATCGAGGGAGCCGAAACAGAGACCTGAACACATTATTATTGAACACATTTTTTCTTGGTTGCAGTACAAAAGATACAAAACCCGTGTTAAATACCAATTACATCGCTTTTGCTGTCCAAACGCACACAAAAACCGCAACAGAATGACACAGCGTTGTCCAGAAAGTCCCCAAAACCGTTTTGTATAACTTGACAGTCTGTCACTTTAAAACCTTTTTGTTCTCGTTAATAAAGGCCGGACGGTATCGATCGCTTGGGGATGAGAGGGATAATGAAGGGTTAACATTTTAAAATTTCGGAAACATGACAGGCGTTGAAATAAAATTATGTTAAAAACGTATTTGTATAGAGACAGACACAAATATGATGGAGGTAAGATTTGTATGTTTGTAACGAATAAACTCGAAACTACAGAACCAAAAATAAATTATTGAAGTGAAACTTCTTTATCGGGGTTGGAAAAAATTTAGTGTAACATTTTTGCGTTACGCGCCATCTTTATTTGAATAGGTAACCATAGCAACATGATGTTTGTTTGACAACTAAAAACTATACCTTTTCCAATACACCAAGACCATTTGTTTTTCTATTGAGAACTTGCTATTGGTTGAGACATCGACGTTTTGATAAATAGAAGATTATGATTGGTTCCCACTATTATTTGGAACTGACAGAGCTACAAATCGAAGACTATTAATTCAAACGCTCTTTTTAAATTCAATGTTATTCGAGTAGATACCATAATTATTTTATCATTAGAATGCTATATTTTATTTTAAAACAATTAGTAGCTTCAATAATATAACCTAAGACAACTTAGATTTTTATTTTTCCGAAATAAAAATCCTAATATTATGATGTATTGAAGTAATATTAATTAAATATCTATATATACTTGTGCCACATACCACAAAAGCTTAAAGAATTACAAATATATAATAAATAAATATTTCCGGACATTATGACACAGCGCCATCTAGTTCCGTGGTAAGCAACGAGGCTTGTATTACGGATACTAGAAGGCTGATATACTACATATGTTTACCTTTTTTTGTAAATCTAATCTATAAAATTCTCGTGTCACAGTTTTCGTTGCTATACTCCTCCGAAACGGCTTGACCGATTTTGATGAAATTTTTTGTGCTTATCCGGTATCTACGAGAATCGGCCAACATCTATTTTTCATACCCTTTAGAAATAAGGATGTCCCTCACCAGACTTTTTTTTTTTTTGTACTCTTCTACCACCAACCCCTAAAATGTGGCAAAACAACGTTTGCTGGGCCAGCTAGTATTATATATAGATACATCCATGACTCGGATACAAATGTGTATGCTCATCACACAAACATTTGTCCCTACCGGGATTCGAACCCAGGACCCGTAGCACAGAAGGCAGCGTTAACTACCGCTGGGCTAATCGGGTCGTCAGTTTTTTTTTTATGGCGATGAGGGGGCAAACGAATAGACGTCTCACCTGATGGTAAGCGATGACCGCTGCCCAGAGGCTTGCAAATGCGATGCCAACCCCTTAGAAACCGTTCAGGTTTCTTAAAATAGGGAGTTACTGAACTGACAGCAAACGGAATTCCCATGCTGTCAGAATAGTCACTCCCCCAACGAGCTCTGGTAACCTTACTCACTCGCAGAAATACAACTATTCTATTTTGATTTCTATGTATATATGTATTTATAGATATTATATTCATGCGTAACTAGTTCCGTGGGCGCCCGTGGCATCTCTGTTGGGCCCTATCAGAATACCAGCGCTGCGACATTCAATGTCGTAGCATTATGCTGAGATAGGGGCCTGTTTGGTCTCGTACAGGCTTTTAATATTATTATTTTATTTTTTGTTTTTTGTCTTATTGTTTACTGCGAGTGTTTTGTATGAGTCACAAATAAATATTGTTTCTAATCGGATCATCGAACCGACTTTGAGTTTAAACAAGCCAGTTTCCAGTTTCCAAAAAAGAAAGATTATGTACCCTATTTTTCTTTGAATGACCTGCGCTAGAAAGGGATAGTGAATCCTTTGTCCCCCTTCATCTAAAGGGATCAATACATGAGACGGTGTTAAGTTGATGGTTGATTAAGTTTTGTATTTTTAGAACGATGTATTCTAGCTTTTTATACTTACTTCGTAAGGTAGAGAGATTTCTCGCTCAAATTGTGCTGCCCGACTGGGGAAGTACCTCCGCCTTACAGAAGATCGCAGTGAATCAACAATAGTTGTGTTTCTGCGAGTGAGTAAGGTCACGAGAGCTCGTTGGGGGAGTGACTATTCGGACAGAAATTCCGTTTGCTGTCAGTTCAGTAACTCCCTATTTTAAGAAACCTGAACGGTTTCTAAGGGGTTTGGCAACGCATTTGCAAGCCTCTGGTGTTGCAAATGTCCATGGGCGGCGGTCATCACTTACCATCAGGTGAGCCGCCTGCTAGTTTGCCGCCTTATCACCATAAAAAAAACAAAAAAGATCTGATTTCCAAATAAAACAGACCTAATGAACCGTTTTATAAGTTCTACACAAAAGCTCAAATTATAATGGCTACTTTTATAAAGATTTGTATTCATACACATCCATACTTTTAATATTATGAATCCCAAAGTGTGTCTGTCTGTCTGTTACCTCTTTACGCTTTAACCTCGGAACTTAGATTGAACTTTTGTATGGAAACAGCTTGAGTTTTGCGGAAAGACATAGGATAGTTTTTATCCTGAAAATGATCTCTTAAAAAATTACGTTTGAAGAAACCAAAAAGTTAAAAATAACTTCATACAGTTTTAACTTCTTTTTAGTTTTAAAGGTATGAAGTCGGTGCCAAGCCAAATGTAAAGGTATGTACACCCATCGCCCGTGATCTTGAGCGGGGTGGCTTTAAACCAGGCACCGTCACCGACTTGGCACCGATGAGCTAACAAACATTAAAAAAAAACTTGAGAGGTGTCAAGGGACACCCGGATGGAACGAAGTTCCTTTTTACAATTCCTTCACTAATTAATCGAAAGGAACTTCGTTCCATCCGGGTGTCCCTTGCTTTCCATAAGAGAGAGAGAGAGAGAGACAGTCAGAGAAACATGCGCACGCCGCTCGGCTTACAATAGCTTACTATAGCAAAAAGTGTCGTTACAACTTTTCGTCTTATTTTTTTCCGTCTAGCCCCCTTTCGCAACGCGCGATAAGGAACTTCGTTCCAAAAACAAAAAAAAACAGTCGTATTGATAACCTCCTCATTTTGGAATTCGGTTAAAAAGAGCGTAACGGGTGCAAGTTTGTATACGAAATCGATAATTTGTTGAAAGTCTTCTTAGAAATTAATGATGACTCACGATGTTTTCCTTCACCGTTTGAGCATGTGATAAATACGCACATAACTTCCGAACAGTCAGTGGTGCTGGTGCGTGCCTTGTTTTCAAACTAGAGATCTTTGGCGTTCACAACACTCTAATCATGTCACCAAGCTATCACAATTTGACATGATTTTTACCTGTAAATAAAATGCCTGTATTTCAATGTTTACTAAGGAAAGAGAAATCGGCAAAGTGCGTGCTAAACACCCATTATTATGGGTCCCGTATAGGCTAAAGAACGAAACATTTTTTTCCCTTTAAGATAGGGTTACCATACGTCCCGGTACAAACTAGGATATGTCCCAGTTTGAGCATGGTGTCTCGGCCAATAAGCAAATTGTCCCGGTTGAAAAATCTTTAAAACTCTAAGAATCAGAATCAGAATTGTTTATTTGTAAAACATAGGTAATAGATATTGGTCTTAAGTAGCAGTAAAATAGTGCGCTAACAAATAAATTTCTACCTGTCATCATCATCATATCAAGCGTTAGATGTCCACTGCTGGACATAGGACATTCAGGTACTACTTAATAGGCGTAGAAATTATTTAATGTTTTGTTAATTTATGTGGGATTCGTTTTTTTTTGCCGCTGGCCCCAGGCTCCCCTAAAAATTATCGTAGATACGTCAATATTTACGTATTAATATTTAGTAATAATTATATAATAAATAAACCAATATTTATATTAATTGACGACCGCTCAGCGGTAGTTAACGCTGCCTGCTGTGCAATGGGTCCTGGGTTCGAATCCCGGTAGGGACAAATGTTTGTGTGATAAGCATTAACATTTGTATCCGAGTCATGGATATATATATGTATAATATGTATTTACAAAAAAAAATAGTAAATAAGTAGCAAACACAACACAAGCCTCGTTGCTTACCACGGAATTAGATGGCGCTGTGTAATAATGTCCGGAAATATTTATTTTATTTAATATATATTTTTTTCTTTAAATGTCCCGGCTTGGATCCCTTTACTTATGGTAACCATACTCTAAGAATTTTTCTTTAATAGTTATCGGTAAAAATGTCCTATTTGAATATTATTTCCGCATTCCTGTTATTATATTTATTCAAGGATTTACTTTAGTTAGGCGTCACACGCCAAGGTTTGGAAAATGATGGGTGGCAGTGTCACTTACTGACGTAGTTTTTAAATAATCCTAAAATCCTATTTAATATATTAATAGGTTCCAGTAATTTAAGTTTGAGCCATTCAATTTATTTGACTTCGAATTTAATTTTAACAAATTCAAGCATCGTTTACCAAGGTGTAGAAAATGATGGGTGGCTTCGTCACTTAATTTAATGAATTCAAAAATGTTTATACATACCGATGTTACAAACTCCAAAGAAACTATGTTTATATTATTATTATTTTTCACCAAAGTTAAGCATCTACTTACAAAGGTTTAGAAAATGATGGGTGGCCTCAAAATACTGCTATTCGTTTAAATAAGATGTATCCGACTACAAACGGCCGCCATTTGTAATATTGAACTGTTTTTTGATAACATCATGGTTATATTATTTCAACCTAAAATGCGGTGCACACAAAAAGCTATTCAGTTAGATACTATCAAACAAAACTGGGGAAGTACCTCCGCCTTACAGAACACCGCAGTGAAACAACAATATGTGTTTCTGCGAGTGAGTAAAGTTACCAGAGCTCGTTGGGGGAGTGACTATTCCGACAACATCGGTACTCCGTTTGCTGTCAGTTTAGTACTTCCCTATTTTAAGAAACCAAAACAGTTTCTACAGGGTTTGGCAACGCATTGGCAAAAAAAAAAAACGTTTATTTCTCAGAATATGGTACAATAGACGGTATACATAATATTGGTTCCAGCATATCCTGCCATAATGTGGCGTACAAATATTTATAATTATGTAAGAGTAATGAAAATTAATGAATGACAGAGCGAAAATAGTTATGTCACTAACGACTTATCTTCTAAGTATTCTTGAACACTGTAATAATTCTTTTCTAGTAGAAGTTTGAATAATAAATCTATATTTAAGGGTTCCGTACCCAAAGGGTAAAAACCCTATCACTAAGACTTCGCTGTCTGTCTGTCCGTCACAAATTATGTATTTCTGTTGCCGCTATAACAACAAATACTAAAAACAAAATAAAACAAATATTTAAGGGAGGCTCCCATACCTACAACAAATGCAATTTTTTGCTCGATATCAATAATATCAACAGGTAGGCACTTGAAATATTCCAAAAAATACTTAACTGTATTTTTACTTTAATAATAAAATTAAAATAAAACAAATATTTAATTCCCATACAAAAAACACAATTTTCTGCCGATTTTTTTACGGAACCCTTCGTGCGCGAGTCCGACTCGCACTTGGCCGGTTTTTATAGCTTTATACAATCGTAGTGGATCACTAGCCTTAAGGCTTGGTAACACGCAACATAAGTTTGTCACAAAAAAAAGAAATATTAATTATATTATTTGTGTTATTGCGTAAAATAACCTTCAGAAACTAACTATACGATAAACATAATAGGCATAGTACTTTTTATCATCACCGTATACAACAACCCATTAATATCCCACTGCTGGGCACGGGTCTCCTCTCATTTGAGAGGGATTCGGCTATAGTCCACCACGCTAGCCTACTGCGGGTTGGCAGTCTTCACATTGGGGCGCCTTTTTCCCATGGGAGTAGGCAGAAACTACATAACGCCCCGCGCTACGATCCCTGCATACCACTGTTGCCTCGTCCACATTCATACATCTCGTCCTGCACGCGCGCCGGTTACGAGTACGGCGCACCTTTTTGAAGGAGTTCACCAATTAGGTCGGAGTAGGTCATTCTAGGGCGCCCCCTCCCGGCGTTTCCACTGACATTAGCCAAATCGCCTTACAAAAAGGCGATCGCCGAAAATATTTTAATTCTTTTCATTAATTCATTCTCTCAACATGCCCAAACGATCAAAGTACCTACATTCTTTTCAATTCATGTCACTATGTCGTTTTTCAAAGCACAACGTTAAAAAATATTATATCATCGTCATTAAAATTATTCAGTAGTTTTGCGTAAAAGAAAAAAACCGGCCAAAAATGACGTAATTTGTATGGGAGCCCCCCTTAAATATATATTTTATTTTGTTTTTAATATTTTTTGTTATAGCGGCAACAGAAATATACAATCTGTGAAAATTTCAACTGTCTAGCTATCGCGGTTCTTGAGATACAGCCTGGTGACGGACAGACGGACGGACAGAAAGCGAAGTCTCAGTAACAGGGTTTCGTTTTTACCCTTTGGGTACGGAACCCTAACGAAGATCCTGTGATACATACCTACAACAATACAAACTTTCAAGTTTATAATATTAGTAGGATAAGATAAGAAATTCTTGTTAAAACTATTTATACTCAGAAAGTTTGAGGTAGTTTAAAGTTCTAACTAATCTCTATATTGTGGGGTAATGTTAGGAGTTTTGCTCCTTCAACTGAAACAAATTTATGCGAAAACCAACCTTAAAACATATCTCCGGTTCGAGATACCCGATACACCTTGTTATAAAGATTTGAGAGGTAGGGCATAGCGAGATTCCTCGCTCAATTTGAGCTGCCCGACTGGGGAAGTACCTCCGCCTTACAGAACACCGCAGTGAAACTACAATAGTTTTGTTTCTGCGAGTAAGGTTACCAGAGCTCGTTGGGCGAGTGACTATTCTAACAGCATGGGAATTCCGTTTGCTGTCAGTTTGGTAACTATTTTAAGAAACCTTAACGTTTTCTACAGGGTCGGCAACGCGCGAGCGACACCTCTGGTGTTGCAAACGTGTATAGGTGACGGTAACCGCTTACCATCAGGCGGTCGTAAGCTTGTTTTTGACATAAATAAAAAAGGAATATTCTTTTTTAATGTTGGTTAGTCCCGTTGGTCGAGTGGTCGTAAGCGCGACTTCTGAGCAAGTAAGTCTTGGTATCGTCGTAGCTCGAGCAAAGTATTATTGAGTTTAACCTAAAACGAGCTGTGGTAGCATGATGGTGTGACCAGTGGACTGAGACGTCAAAGGTCTCAAGTTCGAACCCAAGGCACGCACCACTGACTTTTCGGAAGTTATGTGCGTATTTATCACAAGCTCAAACGGTGAAGGAAAACATCGTGAGGAAACCTGCATGCTTGAGGGATTTCGCGATGGCATGTGAAGTCTGCCAACCCGCAGTAGGTTAGCGTGGTGGACTATAGCCTGATCCCTCTCAAATGAGAGGAGACCCGTGCCCAGCAGTGGGACGTTAATAGGTTGATGATGAAAACATACCTTTGAAAAGTGGGTGTACATTAGTTCACCTCTGTCTAACCCTTTAGGGACGACATTGGTGTGTTAATGTTGTGTAATTTGACGATCCAATTAAATGTAAACGACCAGCTCACATATTTTAAACAGAGATGTTTTGACATTAAAAGAGGCCATAATTCTCTGAGTTTATTTCAGTAGTTCTTCTCCGAGGTCGATGACTTGTAAAAGTGACTTTAAAATATGTATTTACAGAAATAAATGTCATATTTTTATATTGTTTAAAATAGTATCTATGGAGTTTCTCGCCGGTTCTTCTCCATAAGACCTACCTCTTGAACCGTGCAACTAAATTCAATTCAATTCGACAATTCAAAAGCATCTGTATTGGTCTAATTGAAATAAATGATTTGATTTGATTTATGTTATAATAATCCATACTTCCATTTTATTGTTAAGAAGAGAGATGATAGTGAAACGTAATTATGACTTATGAAAGTAAAAGAAATAACTAAAACCAATTTAGATTGCAATAACATGTATGAGCCGACCAGTCCCAACTGATAGCACCCGTTCACGAGCATGACGTGTGTATCAGCGTCAGTCTACTCAACCATGTTGTAGGAAATAAAAAGACCCGACACACGTAAACAAACCCAGTCTATATACCCAAAGAACGCAACCACGCTGATAAAAGCGATATATTTTTACGAATTTCAACTCTGCACCCCTAATACGCCAATACAGCGAATTTTACTCAAAATGAAAACACATAACTATCTAGAAACGTAGCTAGGTACGTTTATATGTGAATACAGGAACAAAGAAAATCCTACCACGCATGCGCGAATAGAAAGAGACGGCGCAACGGTCGAAGCCTATAACCAACGCCTTGCTAGAAAAGGACAAATTCAGTCATAAATTCTACGCTGCCTCCTAGAGGGTGTGTAATATTTTTAAATAATTAGGAATTATGCTTTTTTGGGCGAGAATTAAATATTGTTTTGCAGCAAATAGATTTATTTTAAGCTATTGCATAGCTTCTATCGCAGGCCTTGAGCGCGGAGACCGAATCCAGAAATTCCGTAACGAAAATAACATAAGCGGCACAGCGATGATATTTTTTTTTAAGCTATTGCATAGCTTCTATCGTGCCTGCTCAGAGT
Source organism: Craniophora ligustri (assembly GCA_905163465.1). NCBI lineage: Eukaryota > Metazoa > Arthropoda > Insecta > Lepidoptera > Noctuidae > Craniophora > Craniophora ligustri. The sequence continues at coordinate 5,075,315 of LR990985.1, read as the reverse complement.
TTCGGCGTTAGGCCTCTTTGTATTTACTTCATGGTACGACTCAACGAAGCTCGCACGAATCGAGACGAGCTGCTCCAAAATCGGACGAATACGTAATCAGCTGTTTGTGAGAAAGTATATAGGTGTATAGGTATTTATTTTTTGTTATTTTTGATAAAAAAAATGCTATGCAATAGCTTTACCGCGGCAGTCTCCGAGTGCCACACGTCTTTTTTTTGAATGGTGGTTCAATGATTGTAAGTGCGACAGGTCGTACTTTCCCAGGTCGGGTAAAATGACATTGGGTTTTTCTATGAAATTCTCAGTAGCAGCTCGGAGTTTGGATTTGTGTCCGGTTGAGGGCAATAGGCTCGCCCCCTATTCCACTCATAAACATACCCGTAAAATATGATGTGTAACATAATTACACTTCTGTCTGACCATTCTGAGATTCAATGATTAATAAATAAATATGCCGCGACATTTTACACAGCACCATCTATTCCCAAACTAAGCAGAGCTTAATGTACTATGGGTACTAGACAATGGATATAATACATATGTACTTTTTTTTTTTGTAAATACTTACTTATAAACATAGGAAACACCCAGACGAACACAAACACTTATATTCATCACATAAATATTTGTGTCCCGTGGGAATCGAATCCACAACCTCGTGATCAGCAGTCCGGTACTCGAACCACTAGACCACAAAGGTCGTCATATTCACTATGTTATTTATTTAATTCTTACACTTACTAGACATTGAAATAATTTGTTTTTGTTTTTGATGCTGTAAAGGATCCGAATGATTGGGATTAAAAAAATATCAATATATCACATCTTCAATCTAATAATACCAATATACCGCGATAAAATCTGTAAAAAGTATTATTTCATCATCCTCATATTATTAACCGTTAGATGTCCACTGCTGGACATAGGTCTCCCCGAAGGATCGTCACGACGACCAGTCCTGCGCCACCCGCATCCAGCGGATTCCAGCGAACTTTACCAGGTCGTCAGTCCACCTTGCCGGGGACCCACGCTTCCAGTACGTGGTCACCACTCTAGAACTTTCAAATCCTAGAATTCTTTAGTATAGTCAAAATTAAAATTATTTATTGCTTCATTTGTCAATACGTACATAGAGTCTAAATTTGATAGGTAACAACATAAAACTCTGTTTTGGCACATCATAGATTAATTATTTAATAAATAAATAATAAATATTTCTGGATATTATGACACAGCGCCATCTAGTTCCGAGCTAAGCAACGAGGCTTGTGTTACGGATACTAGTTGGTTGATATACTACATAATAATACTACTACATATTTTTTTTTGTATATACATCTGGGGGCACGGCAGTGCCCCCGCCAAGTCGAGCAAAAAAAAAAAGCGGCACGGCCGTACTATCTTTTCTCGAACCAATTCAGGCCATTTTAGACCCCCTATAACTTCGTTGTGGATTAAACTAGAAGCTTGAATTTTTATCACTCAAGCACGCATTGAGTGAATACGGCATATTTCAAATTTCATTCAATTTGAACCAGTAGTTTAGGAATAATAACTAGCCAAACTTTCTTAATTTTGTTTCATTTTGTCACTCACTGACTGACCGATCATCAAAACTCTAAGGTACTTCTAGCAGACATAGAAGCTTCACATTTAGAATACAATGAGTGTTTAGTGTACAAATAAAGGGAAAACTAAAATATCTTGCGATTTCAGTCCAGTTTTTTAGTTTCACTGACTGCATAAATAACTTTGTATTCCTATATACATATATAGGATTACAAAGTTACATTTGCGTTGCATTTAGAATGAATCGTAATTATAGAATAATTATAGGTGTAGATAGGTACCTAGATATAATTATGTTTAACAATCATCATAATTTCAGCTAAATCACGTCCACTGCTGGACATAAGCCTCCCTTGAGGAATTCCTCGACGACCGGTCCTGCGCCACCCGCATCCAGCGGATTCCAGCGGCCTTTACCAGGTTGTCGGTCCACCTTGCCGGAGGCCTAGATAAGCTGTGACTTCCTGATCGCAGTTGCCACTTTAGAAACTTAGAGCCCTACCGGCCTTCAGTTCTTCGGAGCAATGTGCCCTGCCCACTGCCACTTGAGTTTGGCGTTTCTTTTTGGCTAGGTCAGTGACCCGGGTATTTCTACGGATCTTCTCATTTCTGATACGATCGCGTAGTGAAACTCCTAACATAGCCTTCTCCACCGCTCTATGAATGACTATCAGCTTTCATAAAATGCCCATTGTTAGCGGCCACGTCTCGGTGCCGTAACTCATTACTGGTAACACACACTCGTCAAACACTGTCATCTATAGACACTGTGCTATTTGGGAGAAAATGAATTGGCATATCTTCCCGAACATTACCCAGCTGAGATGGGTCCGACGATTGAACTCTTTCTAAGAAGTTGGACTTACCTACCACGTAAACGCAATCGTCAACAACTTCGAGGACAGAGCTACCGACCTTCAGCGGAGTTCTAGCCAATTCAACATGGATATTCAACATCACTTTCGTATTGTTCATGTTCGTTTTCAGGTTAAAGGTAACAGGTTCGATTCCCAGGTCGAGCAAAGTGTTATTAGATTTTTCTGTGAAATTCTCAGTAGCAGCTCGAAGTTTGGATTTGTGCCCGGTTAATGGCAATAGGCTCGCCACCTAATACATGGGACCTAAAACATAGCGGTGAAACGTGGGTGTACATTAGTACACCTCTGCCTAAACTTTCGGGGACAACAGGCATGATAGTGTGTAAGAGAACAATAAACGCGTCATCTGCGTATAAAATATGAGGGTTTCTCTCGATTTCCCCAGGATCCACTCATCAGATCCTCACCATTTTTATGGAACCACACGGAAAGCATCAGCTTTCATATAAAAAAAGAATTTTTAAAATCGGTTGACCCAATCCACAGTTATGAGGGAACAAACATAAAAAAAAAAAAAATTACAGTCGAATTGATTAACTCCTCCTTTTGGAAGTCGGTTAAAAAAAGAAAAACTTACAGAGAGTGGGCTTTAATTAGATGGGCGGAAAGAAATAATTGTAGGACTATATACAAAAAGAAATGAGATGCCATCAAAAACATACCTGTAAAAAACCCAAGTCGCGCAATTCAGTTCTCCTACCGTAAAAAGTTGTGAGATCCATGTAATACCAAATCGGTTAATTTATTCAGTCTCTACTTTTAGATTTAGATTGACTCGTCCGTCTACTCAACCATGTTGTAGGGAATAAAAAGACCCGACACACAACGCCACCACCAGCAGGACACACCACTACGCTACCACAGCTCTACCTGTGATTTACATATAATTAAATATATTAATAAATATATTGTAAGTCAAAAAAAAACGGCCTTACTTTATCGAATGTACGACTAAACGCCGACAGACTGAACACCGACAAGACTTTACGCCGACAGGACACTAAAAAATTCAGCTCTGGCGCTTCGCCGGCCGCTGGTCCCGCACGCTCGCTTCGCTCGCTCGGCTCGCGCGTGGGGTCAAAATACAACCTAACACTCCTCCTCGCTCGGTCGTCATACCTATCATTTTTGCTTATGTATGTATATTATATACTGCTTTGATGGCGTAGCGTCCTGTCGGCGAAGTCCCGTCGAAGTAAAGTATTGTCGGCGTTCAGCCTGTCGGCGTAGTGTCTGTCGGCGTTTAGTCGTACACTGTAGTGTATCATTATCATCAATCCATTATTGTCCCACTGCTGGGCACTGGGTCTCCTCTCATTTGAGAAGGATAAGGCTATAGTCCACCACGCTAGCCTACTGCGGGTTGGCAGACTTCACACGCCATCGAGAAAATCTCTCAAGCATGCAGGTTTCCTCACGATGTTTTCCTCTATTTTCTTAAATAAATTTAAAACTAAAACGGTGTTTTTTCTTTGTTGCAGATTGCTGCCCACTAACAAAAGGGAACAAGGAACAAGGTCATTATTTCAATTATAAACCTAAGCTATAACAATTTAGAGTTTTAAATTCTTTGACCGACTTAATCGTACTTGTGTAGTTCACGTATTATGTACTAATAGGAATTAATTCTCAATACTGATAAAAATGAAGTATTCCTTTTTCGTACATCATTATTTCAGTAGTAAAACTCTTAAGATTTCGATATACATATGCATACCCAGTTGTAAACATCTGTTCTTATTTCAATGACATTTAAACTCTATTTCTAGGAGGTAGGGCATAGCGAGATTTCTCGCTCAAATCTCGCTACCCGACTGGGGAAGTACCTCCGCCTTACAGAACACCGCAGTGAAACAACAATAGTTGTCTTTCTGCGAGTGAGTAAGGTTACCAGAGCTCGTTGGGGGAGTGATTATTCTGTCAGCATGGGCATTCCAGTTGCTGTCAGTTTAGTAATTCCCTATTTTAAGGACCAAAACGGTTTCTGTAGGGGTGTGCAACGCATTTGCAAGCCTTCAGGTGTTGCAAATGTCCATGGGCGGCGGTGATCACTTACCATCAGGTGAGCCGCCTGCTCGTTTGCCCCCTTATCACCATAAAAAAACTGTTATTCTTCTTAATCCTCCTATATAATTTCATGATTAATTTCGCTGCGGGTTTCAGGACAGTTATCATCGTTTCCCTGGGCGTCGGGCTTCATTGTCTTGACGATTTTCTGGATGGTTACTATTGTTGATCCTGGCTTACAGGCGTTGCAGTAGTAGGGACTTAGGGTGGCGGGCATGGGCGTTATATTTTTTTTTATTATTTTGACTATTGACCTCGCACAGTTGTTTCCAGAATATAGCATATTGCAGAATATTGCATTGTATATTATAGAAACTCCTAATATAAAAGGAGAAGCTGACTGACTGACATATCAACGCAGGGCCTAAACTATAAGGGTTAGAAACTTGAAATTTGGCATAGGAGTTCCTTTTATAACACAGGGGAGAAATAAGAAAGGATTTTTTTTTAATTTACCCCCTAAGGGGGTAAAACAGGGGTGTCAATCAGCTATAGATGTATAGAATCTAAACGTTTCAAAATAGATAAACATATGTAATAATAAATATATCGAGATAATACGACACAGCGCCATCTAGTTCCGTGATAAGAAACGAGGCTTGTGTTACGGAAACAAGAAGATTAATACTCTAAAAATATATTTTTATTGGCAAATACATACATACATACTATTATAAATGCGAAAGTGTGTTTGTCTGTCTGTTCACGCTTTAACGACCAGATTTATGCATCTATTTATTAACATCAGACAGAAAACATCAACTTTAATTTTGAATAAACTTTATTATTATTATTATATTTTTTATGATGACCCAATTAGTCCAGCGGTAGTTAACGCTGCCTTCAGTTCTGTGGGTCCTGGGTTCGAATCCCGGTAGAGACAAATGTTTGTGTGATGAGCATCAACATTTGCATCCGAGTCATGGATGTGTATCTATGTATAATATGTATGTATTTACAAAAAAAAAGTATATTTGTAGTATGTCAACCATCTAGTATCCGTAACACAAGCCTCGTTGCTTAGCTTGGCAACTAGGTGGCGCTGTGTCATAATGTCCAGGAATATTTTTTTTTTTAGTTAGGCGGTTGAGTTTCAAATAAAATCATATATCATTGTAGTTTATGTAACATGTTACATAAACATTGAACTCATATAAAATAAGAACAATATTTTGTAACCCAAGTTTGCCCGGCTATGCTCGGTCCCTTGGGTTTGTTTGGCGTTCAAAATTTCATTACACGGAGCCGTCAAGTCACTAATTAGAGCGAGTAGTGTTGGGACACACGGACGGTGATATCGATAAAATTTTAATTAACGCGACTTTTTTATGGCAATTAAATATTTGGGTTAAGTAATTAAGTATTATTGACGTGATAATAAATCGATGAACGCCGGCTGCTCACACGATTAATAATAATAATAATAAATAAATAAATATTCCTGGACATTATGACACAGCGCCATCTAGTTGCCGAGCTAAGCAACGAGGCTTGTGTTACGAATACTAGTCGGGTTGATATACTACATTATATACTTTTTGTTGTTTAAAATACATACATATTATACATAGATACATCCATGACTCGGAAACAAATGTTTATGCTTATCACACAAACATTTGTCCCTACCGGGATTCGACCGGGACCCATAGCACAGCAGGCAGTGTTAACTACTGCTGGACTAATTGGGTCGTCATTGTTCTGCTATGAATATGAATTGTTCCGCGAGAGCCGAGCGTGTAAGCGAGAGCGCGATACAAGCGATAAAGAGGCACGATCGGCATAAGCGTTCGTTTGGACTTCATACCTTTAAAACTAAAAAAAGTTAATACTGTAGTAAGTTATTTTTTGCTTTATAAATCAAATCAAATCATCTATTTCAATTAGACCAATACAGGTGCTTTTGAATTGTCATATTTCATTGAATTTAGTTGCACGGTTCCAAAAGGTAGGTTTTATGGAGAAGAACCGGCAAGAAACTCCATATATACTCTTTTTAAATTAAATACAAAATTATTGGTTTTGTTTTACAAAGATTTATGTATGTAATATCTATATGTGACTGGTGCAGTTCGATGTGAAACGTATGATTTAGGCAGAGAGGAAATAACTAAAACCAATTTAGGTTGCTATAAAATGTATGAGTCAACCAGTCTAGAATCAGAATCAGTTTAGATTTTGAAATCGATTTTTTGAACGCAGTTTTTTCATTTATTTTTTACTTTTTAGTCTCTGTAACACGTTGAACGCGGGATCTACGCAGAAAAATTGAGGGTTTCCTTCGATTTTTCAAGGATCCACTGATCGGATCCTCACTATTTTTTATTGGACCACTTTTGAAGGTATTCTCTTTCAAGCAAAAAAAAATATCATTAAAATCGGCGCAGCCGTCTTTGTATAATCGGTGAACAAACATAAATAAAAAGCGACATACGAATTGAGAACCTTTTCATTTTTGAAGACGGTGAAAAGTATCCTATTAAATTATTTATTCCAAATTATTACTAATAAATAATAATAATAAAAGTTTATTTGTCATCATAGTACATGGATAATGTAAACACAGACATAGCACTTATAAAAGAAAACGGAGGTCAAGCAGATAGATTAATGGCCCCCATGCTAGGAAAGTCCTGTGTTATGGGGGTCATCCAACCGTCCAATTGATGTTAATCAGTGATGTTTTTATTTTTAAAAGTAGATACATTCAAATTTGGGTATTGTACTAATGACAGTTAAATAAATAATTATTAAACTAGTCTATAAAAGATTTGGTTAGTTTTTTGTTTATTCCACTTCTGGTTTCTTGTATTATTATATTCTTCTCTTCCTTCGATAAAACTAAACAAATTTCCCATCACTACGCCAGAATTCAGTAATGAATATTTTGTTGAACGCGTTCCCGAAACTAAAGTCAACTTCACATTAAACAACCCTTGCGATGGTAGGGGTGGGGGTGATACCTAACTCCTTACTGTGTTAAGAAAATTATAACAGTTTTCGTCTTATCTGTGTTAATTTATTGATCTGGGTGGGTAAGCTGCGAGCTCAATAGATGAGTACAATATGAAAGGTAGGGCTTTTTTATGGTGATAAGGGGGCAAACGAGCAGGCGGCTCACCTGATGGTAAGTGATCACCGCTGCCCGTGGACATTTGCAACACCAGAAGGCTTTGTGTTGCCAACCACTGCAGACACAGTTTAGGTTTCTTAAAATAGGGAATTACTAAACTGACAGCAAACGGACTTCCCATGCTGTCAGAATAGTCACTCCCCCAACGAGCTCTGGTAACCTTACTCACTCGCAGAAACACAACTATTGTTGTTTTACTGCGGTGTTCTGTAAGGCGGAGGTACTTCCCCAGTCTGGCAGCGAGATTTTAGCGAGAAATCTCGCTATAGGTTACTCTAGCAAGTCTAAATAAAGAAGAAATATTTCCTTTTGAAATTCAAATCTTGTGACTATTTCAATACGAGTTGCTATTGGTGTCAGTAACGTTGAAATGGAATATTTAAATAGGCGCGTTGGTACTAGGTGGAGACTTAGAATGGAGGCTTCACGACTATATTGGAACGGGTAGGCAGAGTTCTTAGCGTAGACTCCTAGTTAAGCCGCTTACAGTCCCACTGCTGGGCGGTTGCTGTCTTCTCATTCCTTTAGAACCCCGTAGTACGTTTTTTTTATGTCACAAGGGTAGCAAACAAGACATACCATAGACCTATAGACGTTCGCAACATTGTACATAACACATATGTATATATGTATATAGCATACCCATGGAAGTTTGCAACGTAAAAGTTATAATTACTAACAGCTACCGTACATTTTTTATTATTATTGACAATCCGATTTACACAGAACGAGCTCACCGTGTCCTACGGTCGCGCAGTTTTGTTTTTGAATTTAAAAAGTTCAAGGATTGCAAAGAAGTTTACGGACCGTCTCATGATAAGCGGTTACCGTAGCGTATAGACGTTTGCAACACCAGAGGTGTCGCTCGCGCGTTGCTAACCCTGTAGAGACCGTTTAGGATTCTTAAAATAAGGGAGCTACTAAACTGACAGCAAACGAAATTCCTGTGCTGTCAGAATAGTCACTTTCCATCGAGCTCTGGTAACCTTACTCACTCGCAGAAACACAACAGCTGTTATTGTTTCATTGCGGTGTTCTGTAAGGCGGAGGTACTTCCCCAGTCGGGCAGGGTCCCGTCTTGCCATAGAATGTAGCCTTTAACACTTATATGGGGTTGTCAAATATATGTATTTATTTTAACAAATACATATTATTATAAACAGTTGTTCTATAAACCTATTATTTCAATTGACTAGAATGAACTCACTTCTCGGAACTAGATGGCGCTGTGTAATAATGTCCAGAAATATTAATTAATTTATTAAATTTCTATACCATGAGTATATCTGCTTTTGAAAACACAAAAACAAACAAACACAAACCCGAAACAAATACCTGTAGGACATTTAAATATTTGTTCACCGGGGATTCAAACCGTGCCCTGAGGCTCTGACGCCGGTCGCTTAACACACCGCCATTTGTGTGGTCGTTTATTTACAAATCGACTTTAAAAAAAAACGGCAAAGCGTGAGACGGAATCGCGCACGAAGGGTTCTATACATAATTAGGCAAAAAATGCCGTTTTTTCATGGGGGTCGCCCTTAAATATTTATTTTATTTTATTTTAATGATTTATTATTAAAGTAAAAATATAACTGAGTATTTTGTGAATATTTCAAGTGACTGCCTGTTACCATTATTGATATCGGCGAAAAAACGTTTTTTGTTCCCTTAAATATTAATTTTATTTTGTTTTTAGTATTTGTTGTTATAGCGGGCAACAGAAATACATAATTTGTGAAAATCTCAACTGTCTAGCTATCGCGGTTCTTGAGATACAGCCTGGCGACAGACAGACGGATGGACAGACATCGAAGTCTTAGTAATAGGATCCCGTTTTTATCCCTTGGGTACGGAACCCTAAAAAGGGTATTGTCAATTTGATTATTATCTGTGTATCTTATATATAAAATTCTCGTGTCACAATGTTCGTTCCCGTACTCCTCCGAAACGGCTTGACCGATTCTCATCAAATTTTGTGAGCATATTGAGTAGGTCTGAGAATCGGCCAACATCTATTTTTCATACCCCTTAGTGATAAGGGTTGTCCACCAACCCCTATAATGTGGCAAAACAACGTTTGCTGGGTCAGCTAGTTGTATATAAAAATGTGAAAACCTAGCGTTGTGATCAATGGATTCAGAGGTTTAATAAACATTTGATTAAATATAAACGCATACGATACAGATTTTTGGAAATTAATTGCGTATTTATCACATGCTTCGACGACCCATTTAGCTCAGCGGTAGTTAATGCTGCCTGCTGTGCTATGGGTCCCGGGTTCGAATCCCGGTAGGGACAAATATTTGTGTGATGAGCATTAACATTTGTTTCCGAGTCATAGATGTATCTATGTATAATATGTATGTATTTACAAAAAAAAAATATATGTAGTTTATCACTCAACTAGTATCCGTAACACAAGCCTCGTTGCTTAGCTCGGTACTAGATGGCGCTGTGTCAAAATGTCCAGAAATATTTATTTATGCTGAAACGGTGAGAGAAATTATCTCGAGGAACCCTGTATGCTTGAGAGAATTTCTCACTGGCGTGTGATCTCTGCCAACCCGCAGTAGGCTAGCGTGATGGACTATAGCTTAATCCCACTTAAATAAGGTGAGACCTTTGACCAGCAGAGTGACAATAAATGTGGTTATAATAACAGTAACGGCCGGAATTAGGATTAATGACCGGTTAATGGCAATAGGCGTGCCCCTATTACGTGTACATTCATACTCCTCTACCTACCCCCTTATATAGATGGAGCGTGATTATAATATTTAACCTGAAGCTCTTAAAACATAGGAATTTATGCTTCGCAATTAAATTAAAGCTTTGGCTACGCCGTAGTAGGATGGCTACGCCGTAGCAGGTATATGTAGCAATATATCTGGTACCCCAATTCCGTTAATGTACTTTTATAGGCGGTTTATTTAGGGTTGTCATGAAGACTTTAAAATAGGGTCGACTTTAATTTTTTTTAGAAAAATAATAATTGTAACAAACTACTTTTTACGGATTTTTTCGCGGTATATTGATATTATTTTTATCCGACGTTTCGGATCCTGTACAGCATCCATGGTCACGGGCAGACTGAGCTTGGTTGTCTTGAAGTTATAATTACTAACAGTAACCTTACATTTTTAATTATTATTGACCGTACGTTTTTATGTTTTTTTATATATTTTATTATCTTACTGATTTATAACATGTATTTAATTGTGATAACATTTGTACGTCGGAAACGGCAGAATATTCTGGACTTCATTTTATTGTAACAATATGGCAACGCCTCAGCGACACCTCTGGTGTTGCAGACGTCGATAGACCATCAGGTGTGCTTTATAACCCAAGTCATATGGAAAAAAAAATACTTGCTATTTTTAAATTTACTTTTTTTCAGTTCATATTGTCGGAATTGTCATCTGTGACAACCCTGAGGGAATTCCAGCCGCAACAACAGGGATGTCACCCAAAATTAATTTGCTCACATTTTTTAGGGTTGTACAAAAACAGAGTGTTTTCTGGCGCGTGTCAACCCTTATATATACATATATATGTATATGTATATACATGTATGTGAAAAGTCATCACAAAATCATGTTTGTTAGGACATTGTTTTCAAAGCCTTTTTTTTCATGTAAGGATCTAATTTGAACAAAAAGCCTTTTAAACATTTTTTTTTATAATAGTAACAATATTTAGAAAGGACATCGTATTTTTTAAGATTCTAACTCAAACTCAAACTTTATTTTTGCATACTTAGTGTATAGAGTAGGTTTTAATTTTAAAAACAATGATTGGAACTTAAAATTTAGCGGCATTTTAGAGATAAGGGTAATGCTGTGACGCCAATGGTCTCCAGTTCAATCCCAAGGCCGATTTTTTTTTAATTTGAACATTTTTATTGCGAAGAAGAATGTGAAAAATTTGGTTTTGTATTTCTTTTTAAGTCAAAAAACTATAATAGATCCCAAAAATATCTTACCTTATTTTTCTTTTAATTTTATTTCAACGTCCAAAAATTTATAATGTATGTGTGTTTTTTGTTTTATATTTTAAAAAAAGCCACAATTCAATCAGCCGCGAATAGTATTTTTAGAATTCAAAATGACTTTATTCTTTACACTTCAAACTAAAAACCGTAGTTACGTTTTACTAGTAACAAAATATATTCAAACATTTCGAAACTGATTTTTTTATCCATAATATGTATAATATATGTATATGTAAAACTAATTGAATAAATTGCTAATCAAATATTTTATGAACAAATTGACTACAATCAATAATATATTCTTATCATTATGAAGTTGTGGTAGTCTCGTGGTGTGACCAGAGGACTGGGCAGTCAAAGGTGTTGAGTTCGATATCAAAACACCACTGACTTTTCGGAAGTTATGTGCGTATTTATCACATGCTTAAACGGTAAAGGAAAACATCGTGAGAAAACCTGCTTGCCTGAGAGATTTTCTCGATGGCAAGTGAAGTCTGCCAACCCGCAGTAGGCTAGCGTGGTGGACTATTGCCTTATCCCTCTCGAATGAGAAGAGACCCGTGCCCAACAGTGGGACTATGAATGCGTTGATAACAATTATGAAATTATTCAAATTCTATTATTATATATGTATATAAGATTCAGTTTCCATAAAAAATACGCTTATAATAAATAAATAAACATTTTAACTCCACAGATTTACTATCAATAGTTTAGATGTATAAATATACATAATTAATTATGCCAGTGGTTGAAATTATGTGATTTACCCACTTATAAAACTAATAATCTGTAGTTATATACAAAAACAAAACCAAAAATATAGTATATATATTTCAAAAATATATATATAAAATATCCAACTAAAATTAAAGAAAAATAGTGTTTATATATAAGAAACTGTGCTAAAACAAAGATAAGGATCTGTGTGACAAAAAGTGTGTGCGCGTAAAGAAAAAAATGGATTTTTGAAAAGTGCCGCGAGTAATAGTATTTGTTTGCCGCGCGCGTCAAAATGCTTACCATGTCGACTCTAATGATGCCCGCAGCTACTATGACCACGATGACCAACGCTGGGCCGATCCCAGTCGCGGCGGCCACGAAACTCGAGCCCAAATTGCTCCAACTACCCCACCCAGCGCTGGTGCCCCAGATGCAGCAACAACCTCAACCCCAGCCCCACCACCATCAGCATCCGCACAACAACAACAAAGTTGGTGAGTACAGTAGATGTAGCGTAAAGTCGGGCTGTTTGAGAACTTTCTGGGGGTGTTTGAGAACTTTTCGGGGTTGTTTGAGAACTTTTTGGGGGTATTTGTGGACTGTGGAGCTGTTTAAGAACTTTGTGAAATGAAGTGAAGAAGTTTTAAGGCTATTTGAGAAAAAATATTAGGGGATAGTAGTTTAAAAACCTAAGATTCATTTAGGACTACTTAGTTATTTGAGAAGTGTGAAATTATTCAAGAACTTTATAGTAATCACTTAAAAACTCCCATAATGCTACAATCTGTTACCATATGGGTTTCTGTAAATTAAAAAAATATGTATATCGATTTAATTACTAATCATGTAAGTTAGGCGAGTCTATTACCATTTAAGAACTTCTGCACAAGAATTTAAGAACTTCTGGCTAGAAAGAACTTTTGTGAATCGAACTCCATAACAAATGGTCCAAAGCTATTTTAACAGCTAGAAGAAGTAATTTTAGATTCTTAAAGATTTAACACTCTTTTCTCAATAAGCCCTACAATTTTGAGCATACGTGTTTTGTAGTTAAGATTTGAATGACCTGTAAGTATTTAAATGTTATAATATTGCATGCGGTGTTCGTAATACATACTTAAATTAAATTATTTAGTTATATATAAGTTAAATGTGAAATAACCTGTCTGTAACATACATACATAAAAACTTATTCTGACAAATTGACACAGTTTCGGCCGAAACCGAAACTGTAACCAAAATTCGGTTTCAGTCCCAGTTTCGGCCGAAACCGAAACTGTAACCAAAATTCGGTTTCAGTTCCAGTTTCGGCGGAAACCGAAACTGTAACCGAAAAACGGCTCCAGTCCCAGTTTCGGCTGAAACCGAAACCAAAACCTTTCACATAAGGTCATGTTATATTTCATACACTTCTTTTGAAATAATAATAATAAAACCTTTATTTTCAGGCTACTGTGGCCCATAGATATACCTTACAGACCAACATATATATATCAAAAATACAAATCGTGTTAGTAAAAAAAACTGCACTATGTATTGGTGCATTCTTGTGGCACTTGTCCGCGGAAGCGACGGAACACCACGCCTTGCGGCCAGAACTCCTCTTCCAAGACGAGGTGCAGCAAACACGTTGGTATTCGCACCACAAACGCCTCAAAGTTGACGGTCCGGCGCGACTCCAACAGCTGCACTCTCTAATAATATATCTAACATAATAGCAAAACTCTCCTTTCATTTAAATTGTTTTGTTTTTGATTAGATTGTTATAAAACCTTTCTTATCATTTTTATCAATATTTAAATAGGAAATCTATCTTCGATTCAAATCTATCGATCTGTTTGCTGATTGTAAAGCTCTTCACTCCGTAATATATGAACGACTAGAAGTACCACCAGCCCTTATAAAAGGGGGCTGTTAGGTAGCATGTAGCCATGAGCCACGTACGGTAAATTATTCAATTACATTCAGTTTATGCGGGGTCAAGTGACGAAGTTTCCATAGGGAACTGTTTTCATTGTCCTTTATAAATAAGGTAGGTAGGTTGGTGGTTGTTAAGGTTAGCAGACCAATTCTTGAGAATTTTGATTTGTTATGTTGCCAGAAAAAAATACTTTTAACTAACTGACTTCAAGAAATGAGGAGGTTCTCAATTCAAATCTATGTTTTTTTATGTTTGTTACCTGATAACTTTCGACTGGGTGAACCGATTTTGATGATTCTTTTTTTAATTATGAGTGTGATTAGAGTTTTTATCCATGTGGTCCCATTTCAATTTGGTTCAATTCCGACATTCGAAGACAGTTTTTTTTTTGACAAAGAGTAAGCCATATTTTCTTTGCTCTTGTTGAACGTCGAACAATAAAGACAGCCCCAAAAAGCGCAACTTCACCGTTTGTGAGTGTTTTTTGCAGGGAAAAAGCAGCGGCGCTTAAAAAAGCGCTTCTCCATAAGTTTCCTAAAACGGGGAGTTACTAAACTGACAGCAAACGGAATTCCCATGCTGTCAGAATAGTCACTCCCCCAATGAGTTCTGGTAACCTTACTCACTCGCAGAAACACAACTATTGTTGTTTTTTTTTAAGATGATAAGGGGGCAAACGAGCAGGCGGTTCACCTGATGGTAAGTGATGACCGCCGCCCATAGACATTTGCAACACCAGAAGCTTGCAAATGCGTTGCCAAACCCCTTAGAAACCGTTCAGGTTTCTTAAAATAGGGAGTTACTGAACTGACAGCAAACGGAATTTCCATGCCGTCAGAATAGTCACTCCTCCAATAAGCTCTGGTAACCTTACTCAGTCGCAGAAACACAACTGTTGTTGTTTTACTGCGGTGTTCTGTAAGGTGGAGGTACTTCCCCAGTCGGGCAGCGAGATTTGAAATAGAAATGTGATCATATCCTAAAGAAAAATATCTTCTGTAGTAGCACAGGATTTTTTTTTTTTTGTATCATAGTGTTTTTTCTAATAATAAAAATATTTTTTTGGGTAAAGAAAAGGATTGGAATCTTTTCGCAAGGCATTCGTATTTGTAATTTTAACCAAACACATCCCTAGCTGAAATTGGACATGTGGCAACCCTAAGTAGGGTATATGTCTTGCTACCCTCCCATTAAAGATAATATGTGCGTATTATCACGACCATTACGCTTGTGGGATGAACAGGACTCCAGGATATAGAGGTCGGGGTTTTCAAATTCCGTATTTTTGTGTTCATATGAAGTTATTTTTGATGAAATTCTTGAAATACCATCCACGCCTATCGTCGCCGAAGGGTTAGGCAGAGGTGTACTAATGTACACCCACATTTTGCCGGTATGTTTTAGGTCCCATGTAATAGGTGGCGAGCCTATTGCCATCAACCGGGCACGAATATAAACTCCGAGCTGCTACTGAGAATTTCATGGAAAAATCCAATAACAGTTTGCTCGACCTGGGAATCCAACCCAAGATATCTTACTCGGCAGTCGCACTGTACGACCACTAGACCAACGAGACCTGTTACAACGAACCTATTACAGACACTAAAAAGTAAAAAAAAACTAATGGGTGCGTGTACTTATGTACGCGCGTGAGAAGTTATACTTCTTTGGCATCATTAAATAGTTAACCTCAATTATATTGGAGCACTTGAAAAAGTATATAAGCACAATTTTTTTCACTAATATTCACAAATAGTAAGTAATATCAATCAAAATATTCAATTTAAATCACTACTGAATATAATTTATTAGCACATATATAATTCGCACTTGTATGAAACTAAAACACGTGTTGTGAATGTATAAACTAGAAACATGTTGATAAATATTATAAATATGAAAACAGTGATCAGAGGTGACGAGCGTACCAACATGCGCGACTAATATCGAGGTTCAATTTCTATTTTGTTGGTAGCTTTTTCTTCGAGACTTAATGAGCGGTTAAGCAGACAGGTTCATACTGTTAATTTTGTGTCACAGATGCGCGCGCATCTTAAAATTTCACTCTCATCATTTTTTCATAACGCGCCTAAAGAAGTATAACTTCAAAAGTAAAATAAAAAAGTGCGTTTTAAAAAACCGACTTCAAAACTAAACAGTTAAAAATAACAATACAGTTTTAACTTTTTTTTAGTTTTATTCAAATTTCAAATTCAAATTCAAATTCAAATTCAAATATTTTTATTTCAAGTAGACCAATATTACAGGTTCTTTCGAAATGTCAACACTAGTTGCACGGTTCCAACAAGTAGGTCTTATGGAGACCGACTTTACATCAGCGGTAGGTATGTGAAGATTTGTGTTTCTAAACACACCCACGATGCAGGAGAAAATCCTTAAATAAAGATAAAGTAACTCAATTTTAAGAAACCTACAACCCTCGCTAGTTTATTTGCTTCTTCGGGTCGGCAACGCGCGAGCGACGCGTCCGATGTTGCAAACGTCTATAGGCTACGGTGACCGCTTACCTTCTGGCGAGCTGTAAGCTTGAAGACACGTGGTACAAAAAAGACTAGACTGCCGCGGTAAAGCTATTGCATAGCATTTTTTATCAACTTATGCAATTATAATTATATATCACTTTGTACACAAATTATACGAGTACAGATATTCACTGCTGTACATAGATAATAAATACCTATACACCTATATACTTTCTCACAAACAGCTGATTACGTATTCGTCCGATTTCGGAGCAGCTCGTCTCGATTCGTGCGAGCTTCGTTGAGTCGTACCATGAAGTAAATACAAAGGCCTAACGCCGAAACTCTGAGCAGGCACAATAGAAACTATGCAATAGCTTAAAAAAAAAAGTATCATCGCTGTGCCGCATATGTTATTTTCGTTACGGAATTTCTGGATTCGGTCTCCGCGCTCAAGGCCCGCGATAGAAGCTATGCAATAGCTTAAAAACAAACGAAGCTGCCGTATGAAGCTAGTTAAGGACAAGATAAATAATGATCGCTTGATGATTTCCTTATGTTGTCGGCGAAAACTTTTTCTGTGGACGCCATTTTTCTTTAAGCCTTTTCCGTATCTGTTTTTCCTTGTCCTGTCAAAGAGACATGCTAGTTAGAAAGATAAACTAAATTATGTAACATACTATCATACCATCACGCCTATCGTCCCCGAAGGGTTAGGCAGAGGTGTACTAATGTATACCCATGTTTTGCCGGTGTGTGTTAGGTCTTATGTGATAGGGGGCGAGCCTATTGCCATTAACCAGGCACGAAACTAAACTCCTAGCTGCTACTGGGAATTTCATCATCAATATTATCATCCGCAGTCTTTCTGATCCCACTGCTGTGTAATGGCCTCTCTCAATGCGTAATGCGTGCCATTCGTTTCGGTCCTGTGCCAATCTCGTCCAGGTTCGACCCGAAAACTGATCGATATCGTCGACCCATCTCGCTGCCGAGAATTTAAAAAGAAACTCTTTCACAGAAAACCCCAATGACATTTGGTCGCTCTGGGAACCCAGGACCTCTTGCTAAGCAGTCGCACTGTGCAATCACTAGACCAACGAGGCAGTTTAAATATATTTGAAATAGAATAAATTATTGATAAACTAGTAATAATATATCGTTTTTTTTTATCAAAGTCAAAGTCAAAATATCATTTATTCAAAGTAGGCCAAATTAAATTGGCTCTTTTTGAACGTCAACAATAAAGACAGCCCCCAAATCGCCCGCCCTTCACCGCTTCCTAGTGTTTTTGCTGGGAAGAAGAAGCGGCGCAACAAACTCCCCAGCAACACAGTTCTGTCTGTTTATTTAATTAATGATTCTATACATATAATACGATAATCAATCTATACTCTATGGTTATATATCATATACAAATCCATTTTACCAAGCAGAAAAAAAAAATACTGATGTAGAATACAAATAACAATAAATAATAATATTAACACTCTCTTGTATAGGCAAGCGTTTCATATTTGATTACAATCTCACCTGATGAAAGATCACCTTTGAGTTTGAGTATTGAGTTAAAAAAAAAGATCTGTAGTTTATATACCATCTAGTATCCGTAACACAAGCCTCGTTGCTTTAGCTCGGAACTAGATGGCGCTGTGTCATTGTCCAGATATAATGAAAAAATAGAGAGAGAAAGCTGTGATAGTGGTGTGACCAGTGGACTGAGATGTCAAAGATCTTGAGTTCAAACCCTCAGCACCACTGGCTTTTCGGAAGTTATTTGCGTATTTATCACATGCTCAAACGATGAAGGAAAACATCGTGAGGAAACCTGCATGCTTGAGAGATTTTCTCGATCGCATGTGAAGTCTGCCAACCCACAGTAGGCTAGCGTGGGGGACTATAGCCTAATCCCTCTTAAATGAGAGGAGGACCGAAGCCCAGCAGTGGGACAATAGCGGGTTGTAAATCCACCGATGATAACTTAATAAAATCTGTAATAAGTAGTTTTAATTCATTATTTTATCATCTTATATCAGGATCGATTAAAAAATATTAAGTATATTATTATAAGGGTTGGGTTTTGAAACGTGTGGTTGTTAATTCTACCACCCCTTAAGGGCGAGGCTGTGTCATAAATTTTACTAATTATAACTGTGACCTACATTCGACCCCTGGCTGAGTAATTCTGCTGTAAAATAACATCATGTAAGCAGTTTTTTTGTTTGCAAGAACTTTAATAATAAAAACTGCTAAACGATTTGCGATATAATTGGTGTAGAGTTTAAAGCGAATATGATATTTTATCACATGCTCAAACAGTGAAGAAAAGCTTGGAAAGAAAGAACGAGGAAAAGAAAGGGCACAGAAATTAATTAAAAAGTTAAATAAACATAAACACTTAATGCGAGAATGTATCTATCTGTTACCTCTTCACGCTATAACCACTGAACTGATTTAGATGGAATTTAGTATGAAAATAGTTTGAGTTCCGGGGAAGAATATAGGATAGTTTTTGTCCCGGAAATCATCCCTAAAAAGGGTGAAAAGGGGGGTAGAAGTTTGTATGCGGATTAAATTACTATTTTACGCAGACGAAGTTGCGGTTAAAAGCTAGTTATCTATAAGGAAGACAAGCGATCCACTCAAAACGGTCATTGCTCAGTATAAGAGAGTTTGAGATCTGAGAGTTTTTCTCGATAACAAGTGAATTCTCTTAAATTTAGCAAGTTATAATAGTTATAAAATCTATGCTGTTGTATATTTACACTATGTCTTTTTACCCTTCCTTTTAAAACTCTCTCACTCAAACAAAGAAAAACAGAAAGAAAACACTTTTTATTTACGTTGACATGACGCGTGGAAAATTAGGTTAAAAAACAAAAATAATACAAAATAAATCTGTGAAAACATGACTCACACCCAAAGATTTGCTGGAAGAAAATTCAAGCTTGAATTAGGCTCGCTTTTGTGCACAACACTTTAAATGTATTGTTTAATTTATGTTGTGTTTTATCTTTTGTGTACAATAAAGAATTAAAGAAAGCTAAATAATATACATGTGTTAATATAATAACGTGGTGATGAAATAAAATTTCCGGGATCCTTGAATATCTAATATATAAAATTCTCGAGTCACAGTTTTCGTTGCCATACTCCTCCGAAACGGTTTGACCGATTTTGATGATTTTTTTTGTGCTTATCCGGTATCTATGAGAATCGGCCAACATCTATTTTTCATCCCCCTAAAAGTTAGGGGTAGTCCACCAACCCCTATAATGTGGCAAAACAACGTTTGCTGGGTCAGCTAGTATGTATATATTTCTTGGAAATATACACAATACTTTTTATAAAAAAACAATCTTCTTCTCTAACTAATATTTACGTTCCATCTCCTAATGTCATTCTCTCTCTCTGTCCCTCTCACACCTCTTTCCCTTTCACATTACCCGTTCGGATACGTTCACACAATCATCTTATATTCAATCCACTGTTGCGTTCTGATACTTACAAATCCCACAATAATGTACATATGTATTAAGTACAGTTACTATTAAATTTTATATAATGTTTAAAATATATTTATTTATAAATAGTATAGTTGATGGCCACACGGTCGCGTTAGGTTTTACTCCTGTATTGGTAGTATTAAGGTTCAATAAATAAATAAGTAAGTAAATTCTGCCAATCCGCAGTAGGAGAATAAGAAGAGAGCTGAGACTGTGCCCAGCAGTGAGACAGTAACTGACGATGATATAAAAAAAATTTAAAGGAAAAAGAAAGTTCCAACAAAAATAACTTTTCATAATAAATATATTAGAACAGATTTCTATCTACTTGTATACTTGAAGAGTGAGATTTTTTCAGATTTTTATCAACAAATTATTGTCCCGTTGCTGGGCTCGGGTCTCCTCTCATTTGAGAGGGATTAGGCTTTAGTCCACCACGCTAGCCTACTGCGGGTTGGCAGAATTCACACGCTATCGAGAAAATCTCTCAAGCGTGCAGGTTTCACGATATTTTCCTTCACCGTTTGAGCATGTGATCCACAAATATATCATCTAAGGTTTTCTTTCTCTTAGGATCATCATCATCAGCCTATATTCGTCCACTGCTGGAAATAGGCTTCCCTAAGGTTAATCCTTCCTTCCTCTTAAGATACTTTATGGAAATTTCAACTTCAAAAACGAGACATGAGATATCAAAACGTATTCTTATATATAAAATTCTCGTGTCACAATGCTCGTTCCCGTACTCCTCCGAAACGGCTTGACCGATTCTCATGAAATTTTGTAAGCATATTGAGTAGGTCTGAGAATCGGCCAAAATCTATTTTTCATGCCCCTTAGTGATAAGGGTTGTCCACCAACCCCTATAATGTGGCAAAACAACGTTTGCTGGGTCAGCTAGTAAAATATAAATGTGGAAACTATTTTGGATACTGTATATCTACATGAAATACTTGTAATTATAATTATATATCTGTTTGTTTCCCAAATAAAATAAAATAGAAAATTAAACAAAACAACTCTAAGCAAATTATATTTTAACAAAAATACTAATAACCTAATTTCACATGAATAACCCGACAGTTAAAATTATACATTGCTTAACTGGGGCGTGGCTGCGTGTTATAAGCGAGTTAACTTTTAACTGGCGGACGTATTATAATGTCTGTGTGGTCATAGTTATATGTATAGGTACGTAGTTACAATATGAGAGACAATACGTTAAGTAAAATTGTAACTGAGGATTTTTTTACATCAGTTTGTACAACGAGTCAAATAAAATCAAAGCCTTTTTTAACCGACTTCAAAAAGGAGGAGGTTCTCAATTCGTCGGAATCTTTTTATGTATGTTCACGAATTACTTCAAAACGCCTGGACCGATTTGCAAAATTCTTTTTTTGTTTAAAAGGGTAAACTTCACAGATGGTCCCATTGTAACCACATCAGGATCACATTGGATCCCAGGGAAATCGAGGGCAACCCTCAAATTTTATAGGCAATTATCACATTTTCAATATATTTACTATAATTGTTCCAGTATTTGCGTCTGATAATCATCATTTGATGTTGATGAGCTGATGATGGAAGGTAGAACTCCTCAACAGTTAAGAGTTAAAAGAAAATTCTTTCAGTTATAGGCATTTATTACATTAACATGTATTCTCCAAAGCTGTTCAAGTATTTGCATCTGAAAATCACCATCTCATGTAATGATCTGATGATGGAAGGTACAACTCCTCAACGGTTAGGAGTTGAAGGAAAAATCTTTCATAATTATAAGTATATATGGATCGATAGTTGTATTCTTTCAGGCTGTTAGATTGACCTGATATGAAAAGTTTAATATATACCTACAACACTAAAATTAAAAAAATAAATTAACTTTTTACAAAAAGAAAAACCAACTTCAAAAACTAAAAAGCAAAAAATAACTTCATACAGTTTTACCTTTTTTTTAGTTAAGTTTTAAAGGTATGAAGTCGGTGCAGATGATGTGGTGGTTGTAACCACCCCGCTCAAGGTCACTCGCGGAGAGTGTACTTACTATTACGTTTGGCTTGGCACCGACTTCATACCATTAAAACTAAACTAAAAAAAAGGTAAAACTGTATGAAGTTATTTTTTGCTTTTTAGTTTTTGAAGTTGGTTTTTCTTTTTGTAAAAAGTTATTTTATTTCAACTGATACGTTTTCATGCATTTTATTATCATCAACCCATTACTGTCCCACTGCTGGGCATGGGTCTCCTCTCGTTTGATAGGGATTAGGCTATAGTCCACCACGCTAGCCTACTGCAGGTCGGTCAGACTTCACATGCCATCTAGACAAATCTCTCAAGCATGCAGGTTTCCTCACGATATTTTCCTTCACCGTTTGAGCATGTGATATGTACGCACTTAACTTCCGAAAAGTCAGTGGTGCGTGCCTTGGGTTGGAACTCGAGACCTTTTGACATTTCAGTCCACTGGTCACACTGTTTTTGTCACTGAATTATGCATTTCTACTGTGTCTATTGACGATTTAAGATGAACTTACATTGACGTCGAACATTGACAGATGTTCACCAGAATACTGTTGCAATGAAGACTTTTTTACCGACTTCAAAAAGGAGGAGGTTATCAATTCGACTGTATTTTTTTTAATGTTTATTACCTCATTACTTTCGATTTGCTGAACCGATTTTGATGATTCTTTTTTTATTTTTAAGCTTATGCTTTCCGTGTGGTCCCATAAAATGGTGAGGATCTGATGAGTGGATCATAGGGAAATCGGGAGAAACCCTCAAATTTTCTACGTAGATGACTCGTTTATTGATCATTATAGACATTATGATACAAGATATTGCTATTACAGACACTAAAAACTAAAAATAAAATAAAAAACTGCGTTTAAAAAAAACCGACTTCAAAACTAAAACGTTAAAAATAACTTAATACAGTTTTAACTTCTTTTTAGTTTTAAAGGTATGAAGTCGGTGCCGGTGCCTATTTTGAAGCCACCCCGCTCAAGATCACGCGCGATGAGTGTACATACCTTTACATTTAGCTTGGCACCGACTTCATACCTTTAAAACTAAAAAGAAGTTAACACTGTATTAAGTTATTTATAACTTTTCAGTTTTGAAGTGGGTTTTTTTAAACGTATTTTTTTTTATACCTCACGCTTACGCCTCGTCTGATGGTAAGCGGTTACCGTAGCCTATAGACGTTTGCAACACCAGAGGTGTCGCTCGCTCGTTGCCGACCCTGTAGAAACCGTTTAGGTTTCTTTAATTAAAGGCGTTACTAAACTGACAGCAAACGGAATTCCCATGCGTTCATCGATTTATAAACACGTTTTCACGTCAAAAAATATATCATAAGGGTTGGTTTGATAGACGTAAATAATAAATAATTTCTTAAATAAAAGTGTATTAGGTATCTTACAATTAAATACATACATACATACATACACTCACGCCTTACAATTAAATACATAATTATAATAAAAAAATAATAATCTAGATATTAGTTTTTTTTAATTTCTAGCATGTATTATTTTAAATCGAAAGCTTAGATATAAAAAACTCGTGTCACGGCGTCTGTAAAAAAAAATATCTTTTCTTTCTTTTGTCTCCTTCTTTCTTTGTCGCTGAACTCCTACGAAACGGCTACACGGATTATTATGAAATTTCGCATGTATATTTAGTAGGTCTGAGAATCGGTCGTAGGCTATTTTTTACACCCCTAGATGACATGGATGTCACTCACCAGTTTTTTGTATTTTTTTTAATGATTTTGCATTAAAAAATATTTTAAATTCTTTTTAAAACATGCATAAAATACTTTTAATTAATTATGGTCGGATTTCGATCAGTGGGTGACAACTAGTATAGCATATAATGTGAATGTGAGCACTTTGTAGGCAGATAGACACGCTTACAAACTAATGTCTGGCGGCTTTGGGATTTTGAAATGGCCTACGCAAATGTCCCACTGATTTTGCATTGCACTGATGTTGGACAGGTCAACTCAAAGCTGCACTGGTGCTTTCTTCAAAAGGCCATCTCAGACTTTAACCTACATCTTCAGGCTCACATATTGTAACCAAAATGTCTGGACTTTAAAAGAAACCATGATTCTCTGAGTTTGTTTCGGCATTTCTTCTCAGAGGTCGTCAGTTAGGAAATGCCGATGCCAACTAGATACTAAAAAAAATTTACAAGAGCTGTAAAAGTGTCTTTAAAAAGATCTATTTACAGAAATAAACAATCATTTCATTTTATATCAAAGTTCATGTTAAAACCCAATAACTTTACCACAATATTCAATGCAGAAATCACTCAACAGTTATTGAAACTGTACGATGACAGAAACGAAACGCGAGTGTAGTCAAAATCAATACTCATTCACACAATGGCCGATGATGGCGGTGTGTGTAGACAGGCAATGGCCGATCATGGCTGTGTTTTGCATTCCGTAAATTATTAACGAGATGAGGGGTGGTTTAGTTATAACCCCGCATTTTAATCGATAAGGGGTAAGCTGCGCTCTTCGAGGTTAAACTATGGATTGATGGCCGGTAATTAATGTATGGATTTGTACTAATTTCTTATTTTACGCAAATATTAGATATTGAAATTATTAAAATAATTTTTACGCGATTTTTTTCGACGTGTCTTGATAATGTTTTAATGTAGAGCTGTTGTACGACGACTGGTCTGGCGCCACCCGCTTCTTTACGCTGCTTTCTGTGCCAGGTTCGAATCCCGCTAGGGACAAATGCTTGCGTGATGACAATCAACATTTGTATCCGAGTAATGGATGTATTTATATACAATAAGTATGAATTTACAAACAAAAAATGTATCTATGTAGTATATCAACCTTCTAGTATCCGTAACACAAACCTCGTTGCTTAGTTTGGAACTAGATGGCGCTGTGTCATAATGTCATGCTATGTCTTGATGTTATTTGCCTCCAGCGAGATTGAAAGTCAAATAATGCTCGGATAAAAATAATATCATACGTAATTAAAATGAAAATATGTTTAATTACTTAATTATTTAATAATTGTATCGGTTTTAGTTGTGATAGTTCTGCTTTCCAAGGCTATCATTAAAAATGGTTAACTATTCAAATAAAACTACTTTAAACGGATTTTATTTTATCGTCTGTCCGTGACCATGGATGCTGTAAAGGATCCGAAACGTAGGGTTAAAATAATATCAATATACCGCGATAAAATCCGTTAAAAGTAGTTTTATTTCAATGTCTAATATTCGCGTAAGTGTAAGAAATCGAAATGGTTAACTAATTTTATTATAATCTACTATGATTTTACTATAGAGGTTTAACTAGAGAGCTGTGGCAGCCAAGCGGTGTGACCAGTGGAGTGAGATGTCAGAGATCTCGAGTTCAAACCCAAGGCACGCACCACTGACTTTTCGGAAGTTATGTGCGTAATTATCACATCCTCACATCGTGAGGAAACCTGCATGCTTGAGGGATTTTCTCGATGGTATGTGAAGTCTGCCAACCCGCAGTAGGCTATTGTGGTGTACTAAAGCCCTAAAGTGGTGTCTCAATAATTGAGAGGAGATCCATGCCCAGAAGTGGGACAATAATGGGTTGATAGTGGTAAACTATTACTATCGGGCCTCAGTTCTGATATACACAGAAACTATTAATAATATCGGTTTGCATATAATATTGCAGTCAAACGAGTGTAAATAGATGAGTTTCCTAATTCAGGGTTCGCGTAATAAAAGCTACGCTAAGTCAAAATTTTGTTCAAAGGCTGAGATTAAATTTTATTACACCAATCTTTTTTTTATGGTGATAAGTGGGCAAACGAGTAGGCGGCTCACCTGATGGTAAGTGATGACCGCCGCCCATGGACATTTGCAACACCAGAGGCTTGCAAATGCGTTGCCAAACCCCTTAGAAACCGTTCAGGTTTCTTAAATAGGGAGTTACTGAACTGACAGCAAGCGGTAGGGACAAATGTTTGTGTGATGAGCATTGACATTCGTATCCGATTCATGGATGTATCTATGTATAATATGTATATATTTACAAAAAAAAGTATATAATATGTAGTATATGAACCAACTAGTATCCGTAACACAAACCTCGTTGCTTAGCTCGGTACTAGATGGCGCTGTGTCATAATGTCCAGAAATATTTATTTATTATTTTATAGTAAACGGAATTCCCATGCTGTCAGCTGTTGATGACAACATGAAAGTTCATGCCCGGTTGATGGCAATAGGCTCGCCCCCTATTACATGGGACCTAAAACATACCGGCGAAATGTGGGTTTACATTAGCACACCTCTGCTTACCCTACGGGGATGATAGGCGTGATAGTAATAGACAATATTCCACACATCCAAAGAGCTTTTTTTACATTATAGAGTAGATGATTCCCACCGTCGCTCGTCACTTATACAGGGTGCTCGTAAAAGGATGGCTTAACGAACCGTGCGCCGCTTGATGTTATAATTTACATATATACAGGGGGAGCAAATGGCACGAGTCTATTGATGTGGGGATTATTTTATTTTTAATTCGACCTACTTGGAATTACGACTATTTTGTGTTACTAGAAATCTGCGCAGATTTATTTGATGGTTCAATACATCATCAACCCATAAACTGTACTGTTGGACACGTGTCTGCTTTTGAGAGGGATTAGGCTATAGTCCACCACGATAGCCTGCTGCAGGTTGGCAGACATGCCATCGAGAAAATCTCTCAGGCATGCAGGTTTCCTCACGATGTTTGCCTTCACCGTTTGAGCATGTGATAAATACGCAAATAACTTCCAAAAAGTCAGTGGTGCCTTGGGTTTGAACTCGAGACCTCTGACATCTCAGTCCACTGGTCACACCGCTAGGCTACCACAGCTCCTTTATATTATTGTATTAATAAACAGACCAAAATGCGTTGCTGGGGAGTTTGTGGCGCCGCTTCTTCTTCCCAAAAAAAAACACTAGGAAGCGGTGAAAGGCGATTTTAGGAGCTGTCTTTATTGCCGACGTTCAAAAAGAGCCATATAAATTCGGCCCAACTATGAATCAATTAAAATATCTATACCAATATTATAAAGAAGAAAGATTATGATTACGATGTGAACATCAAACTGCATTATTCTCATATTAATATTACATACAAACATTGTAATAATAAATATAATAATAATAATATTTATTCAGTAAAAACATTAACTGCTAAGTTACATATAAACAAGGTCATGGAAAGTATAAATAAGTTACAAAACAATACACGTGCCTGAACTAGGTAATCCTGTGTTTCAGGCGAAAAGAGCTAATACGTTCTAAAATAATCACACATAATATACACACTAACAAAAATTAAATTATAAATTAACTGGTAGAATAAGTAATATTAATTAACAAAATATATTTCCTAATCGAACTAATCCGGTATAAATAGAATACCTAACGAACACAAGTAACACAATTATTTTATTTTAGCACAATTAGTAACTTCTCTGTATCTTCGTAGGACATACTTTGAAGGGACTCCTGGAGTATTTTTTTACAATTTCTGAAGTTGAGGGAATACATATTTACTTTTGCATTTATTCTATTATATAGAAGTGAACCTAAAAATACATAAAACTTTTTAGTCAAGAAAACCAATTATTTAAAAGAGTATCTATGGAGTTTCCTGCCAGTTCTTCTCAATAAGACCTACCTTTTGGAACCGTGCAACTAGTTTTTGACAAATCAAAAGTACCTGGAATATTGGTCTAATTGAAATAAATCATTTGAGTTTAAGTATGAGAATTATATTTTTTATTTGAAAAGAATATGCTCCAAAACTACTGAACTTTTATTACCGGGATTAAAAAGCAACATTATCCGTGATAAGCATCTTGGCCTCCTTACTAATATTTAATATTATAAATGCGAAAGTGTGTCTGTCTATATTTCTGTCTGTCTGTTACCTCTTCACGCTTAAACCGATGAACCAATTTAGATGAAATTTTGTATGGAGATAGTTTGAGTGTAGTGGAGATACTTTCAAAAAGTAAGTTGCGCGTGCCTTGGGTTTTAACTCGAGACCTTCCAATACCTCAATACTTCATTTATTTGCTTAAAATGTGGTTACAAAGATGGTACATAATATTATATTAAGAAAAGTCACATTTTGCCATGATAAAAGCATGCAAATTTAAAAAATAATAAAGCTCCAACTGAGATCAAAACATACAATATTATTTTAATACATACACCTAATAATATTAATATTTATTAGGTTTTACACTTTGATAAAACTAGAATTTCACATTAATATATTCGTTGAGAGTATAAAAACATTTGTCTATCAACCAATGCAATCGAGACTTGAAAATTTTAGCCGGGAGGATTTTAAAACTTTCAGGCAACTTATTGTAGATCTTGATCGCCATATTATAACAGTTCCGGCGATATAGTTCAGTTTTTATATTTTGTAATAATAAGCGGTCGGGATATCTTGTATTAAAATTACAGTGATCACTCCATTTATTAAATAACTCAGAATGGGTTAATCTTTTTGTATTTTTTAGCATATTTCAAGCTAAGATTTTTAATAAAAATTAAAAATCTTAGCTTGAACAGAATTGTCCAATCGATGTTGCTATGTCGCCGTAAGACATAAGTAACATAAAGAAGGCAAAATTAAACACATCAGGCGGATACCTCGGTGACTCAGTTGGCAGAGCGTCTGGAGTACTTATCTAGAAACGGGTTCGAGTCGCACCTGAAGTTGAATTTTTCTTTCTTAATAAAAATCAGGATGGGTTTTTACAAAGACACAACATTCTAATGTATCTCTGACAGATCTCAGTCCACTGGTCACACACACACAGCTCAGCAGGCCGCCAGTTTTGTATAAAATTGAATAAATTAGCTTAATGTAAATTGAAGATATTAAGCAGTATCTGTTCCTACTAAATTCTCCTTCTAATCTTCCGCCATTTAAACATTAAACATCTTACATAAACCATTGCGAACCAAATTACATGACTTCCACTTTCTAAGCCGGTTAAGACCTCCAGAAGTTAGGACATAAAAAATTCACACCCTGTACAACCCTCGCCGAAAAACCCGACACTGAATTTTCGACTTTAAACCCGTACAGTATAAAGCACACATTGCTATGGAGGTTGCGTAACAAATTTCCGGGGGGTGAGCGGTTCATAGAATATCGAACCTTGAGTGTATAGAGTTAAGGTGTGAATTTCCGTGTATGTTGTTCGGGTGGCAACGGGGCATATTCATGGTAAATTTAATTTTGGGTATAGGTAGAGGAGAACCTTTTCAACTCGATAGAATTTGGGATAAATTGTAATTTTAGCAGATACGATATATCGGACCAATATTTTTCGATGATTTTTAGGGATCCGCGGCAATATAGCACTGAAAATAAAACCATTATACGTATAAAAAAATTTTTTTTTTTTTTTTTGGTATCTCAAGAGTGACAGACAAGCTCACATCCCGCCTGATTGTAAGCGGTTACCGTAGCCTATAGACGTTTGCAACACCAGAGGTATCGCTCGCGCGTTGCCGACCCTGTAGAAACCATTCAGGTTTCTTATAATAAAGGAGTTTCTAAACGGACAGCAAACGGAATTCCCATGCTGTCAGAATAGTCACTCCCCCAACGAGCTCTGGTAACCTTACTCACTCGCAGAAACACAACTATTGTTGTTTCACTGCGATCTTCTGTAAGGCGGAGGTACTTCCCCAGTCGGGCAGCGAGATTTGAGCCAGAAATCTCGCTATGCCCTACCTCCTACAGTAAACTTGATTAACTGAATTAAACTTAGGTTAATTTAAATTTACGTCAACTTGTCTTAAACTTGAATAATAACAATAGTATGCATAATAAATATTGGCAAATTGTTGTTACTCTGATGCATCTTGTCTTCCGACAAAGCCCTCCTCTAAAGATTTCCATTCATTTCTATCTCTTTACGAGTCCAGAAGAAACCTGCTATCTTCCTGATATCATTCTCCCATGTAAACTATCATCATCATCAACCCATTACTGTCCCACTGGTCGGCATGGGTCTCCTCTCATTTGAGAGGGATTAGGCTATAGTCCTCCCCGCTAGCCTACTGCGGGTTGCCAGACTTTACATGCCATCGAGAAAATCTCTCAAGCATGTAGGTTTCCTCACGATGTTTTCCTCACCGTTAGAACATGTGATAAATATGCACATAACTTCCGAAAAGTCAGTGGTGTGTGCCTTGCATCTCAGTCCACTGGTCACACCGCTAGGCTACCACAGGTTCATGTAAACTACACTTAGAGTTAAATCCCTGAAATCGTTCACCAAATATCTAGTTGAAATTGAACAGAGTCTTGGTGAGAATTAACTTAAAATATTACTGCCTCCAAATCCTTTAACGACCAATCCGCTGATGGCGCGAGCTTCTTCGTTGCTCCCGTTTTCGAATTTAGAATGCGGCGGAATCACCCGAATGGGATCGTATTTGAAAGTCGAATTATCCTCTAAAAGAGGGGACGTTGAGGTTGCTATAATAGTCTCACACTTACAGGTACTGGTCTCCTATAATTTGGGAGAGATTAGGCTATAGTTTGCCAAACTAGCCTAGTAAGGTTGGGGTGCCTAGAAGGGGTATCTATGTGTTGTTAAATAGTTCATTATATCAACCGTTAGACGTCCACTGCTGGACATAGGTCTCCCCCAAGGATCGCCACGATGACTAGTCCCGCGTCAACCGCATCCAGCGAATCCCAGCGACCTTAACCAGGTTGTCGGTCCACCTTGCCAAAGGCCTACCCACGCTGCGTCTTCCAGTACGTAGCATTACCGTAACGTTAAATAGTTACCAGTCCGTAAATTGAAGTTGAAACTCATTGAACACAGATTGGGAGCTGTGGTGTGTGATGTCACCAATGTACTAAGATATCAAATGTCCCAGAGTTTGAACTCGAGAACCTTTGACATCTCAGTCACCCGAGGCACTTCTATTGTCTTTTTGGAAATTATGCGCGTATGGAGGGGAGAAGGTGTTAATCCCTCCATTGGAAAAGGAGGATCCTCCGACCAGGTGAGGTGTTGTGCCTGGCGGGCTACTGCCCCGGGCTGATGTTGGATGGTCGTATATATGCTATCTGTGCTTGTAAACTCCGCTATCGCGATGTAGGATGAGCTTCGTGATTGGTGCGTTCGATGAGACGTCAGTTTGACAGTTCTCCGTTGCTATGTACGTCGTTGCTATGTAGCGAGATGGACGTATTAATCACACATCATATCAGCTCAAACGGTGATGGAAAACATCGTGAGGAAGCCTGCATGCTTGAGAGATTTGTTCGATGGCATGTGAAGTCTGCCAAGCCCTAGTAGGTGGACTATAGCCTGTAGAATATGTGGACTGTTAGATGATCTTCTATTAAATAAAGGACGATAGGCTTGATAGCGACAAAAAAACGATGTTAATGTCCCACTGCTGTGCACGGGTCTCCTCTCAATTGAGAGGGATTAGGCTATAGTCCACCACGCTAGCCTACTGCGGGTTGGCAGACATTACATGTCATCAAGAAAATCTCTCAAGCATGCAGGTTTCCTCACGATGTTTTCCTTCACCGTTTGAGCATGTGATAAATACGCACATAACTTCCAAAAAGTCAGTGGTGCGTGCCTTGGGTTTGAACTCGAGACCTTTGACATCTCAGTCCACTGGCCACACGCTAGGCTACCACAGCTACCTTATTCTAATACATATTATGTTTTTTGTTGGTGTTTACAACATTGCTTAATCCCTCTCAAATGAGAGGAGACCCGTGCCCAGCAGTGGGACAATAATGAGTTTATGACGATAATTGATTGCTCAACGTTCTGAGACCTGAGGTAGCCTAGTTCTGTGACTATTGGAATAACAAAACATATGCCTATCACGCCTATCATCACCGAAAGGTTAGGCAGAGATGTACTTATGTACAACCAAATTCCACCGGTATGTTTTAAGTCCCAAGAAACCTGTGCCCAACAGTGGAGATAATAAATAGGTTACTATTAAAGTTTCCTAGCTACTTTAGTATCCTATCTCTTTATATTTTAACAAAATATCACCTTCAAGCGTCAACATCAAATCTTATTTTCACATATTTAAGCCGACTCTAGATTCTTATTATGGAAATTCCCGGGAATGTTGCAAAGCTCCCCTCTAGCGGTGCGCCTCTAGCGATTTAACGGGATTCAAGCGTCTCTATGCCAGAGTATCGATTGTGAGGGAATTCAATTTGGATTGAGTGTATGTTGTGGGTGCCGAGATAAGTAAATAATATCACTGTGAATGCTGTTACATTCAGAAGAGTAATGCACTGATTTAGTTTAGGATATTATATTATAAAAAAAGACGTGTGGCACTCGGAGACTGCAGCAGTAAAGCTATTGCATAGCATTTTTTATCAAAAGTAACAAAAAATAAATACCTATACACCTATATACTTTCTCACAAACAGCTGATTACGTATTCGTCCGATTTCGGAGCAGCTTGTCTCGATTCGTGCGAGCTTCGTTGAGTCGTACCATGAAGTAAATACAAAGAGGCCTAACGCTTAAACTCTGAGCAGGCACGATAGAAGCTATGCAATAGCATAAAAAATAAAATGTATCATCGCTGTGCCGCTTATGTTATTTTCGTTACGGAATTTCTGGATTCGGTCTCCGCGCTCAAGGCCCGCTATAGAAGCTATGCGATAGCTTAAAAATATGTCACTTGTTAGATTAATCTTTACTTCAATACATATACTAAACTAACTTTTGCCCGCGGCTTCGCTCGCGTTAAGAAGTATTATTATTAATTAGGTATAGCTTTATGCATGCAAAGTCTCAGCCCGATCGGTTTCAAATTGACAAAGTTTCATACAAACTTTCATCCCCTATTTTATCTCCTTGGGGGTAGAATTAATCAAAATCCTTTCTAAGCGGATGCTTACGTCATAACATCTACTTGCATGCCAAATTTCAGCCCGATCCGTCCAGTGGTTTGGGCTGTGCGTTGATAGATCACTATGTCAGTCAGTCACCTTTGAGTTATATATTATATATTTAGATATCATATCCCTTTTCTCATCCCAACTCAATTATTTTCCCACTGCTGGGCACGGATCTCCTCTCCATTGAAAGGTAGGTTTTAGTCCACAATGCTAGCCTACTGCGGGTTGGCAGACTTCACTCGCCATCGAGAAAATCTCTCAAGCATGCAGGTTTCCTCACGATGTTTTCCTTCACCGTTTAAGCATGTGATAAATACACACACGTCAATAGTCAGTGGTACGTGTTTTTAACCGACTTCCAAAAAGGTGGAGGTTCTCAATTCGTTGGAAGCTTTTTTTGTGCAGCTCAATACCTTTGTCTTCACATTCCACTGGTCGCACCACAAAGCTATCACAGCTTGAAGCAGTGTTGTATCTATATAGTAAATAAAAGGAGTAGCTGACTGACTGACTGACATATCACCGCAGGGCCGAAACTGTAAGAAAATGTAGGGGAGTTAAATAAGGAATAAATCCGTATTCCTTCAATTGATTGTATAAATTTTATCTCTCGTTCATCGTTTTATTCTTAAGAAAAGTAGTTGGTGAAATGTAAAATTTGCTATCCGAGAGTGACTTCAGTTCATCATTATTCTTGAAATAAAACTTATGTTAAAAAATAAAATAAATCGGACTTTGGTTAAATCGGCCCTGTCATTTAAAATTAATTTAAATAAATATATAATATTGTCTAATAACTACATGGCTGTAAAAACATTGTATATAATCTAATATATACAATTCTCGTGTCACAGTTTTCGTTCCCGTACTCCTCCGAAACGGCTTGACCGATTTTCATGAAATTTTTTGTGCTTATCCGGTATCTATGAGAATCGGCCAACATCTATTTTTCATCCCCCTAAAAGTTAGGGGTAGTCCACCAACCCCTATAATGTGACAAAACAACGTTTGCTGGGTCAGCTAGTTGTCTAATAAAGTACATATTGCATTGGGCACATGCCTGTAAAAAGAAGAAGCTGACTGACTTAATGACTGACAGACTGACATATCAACGCAGGGCCTAAACTATAAGGGTTAGAACCTTGAAATTTTGCACAGGGGTTTTTGCAATTTTTTATAACGTAGGGGAGCACTAAGAAAGGATTTTTGAAAATTCACCTTCTAAGGGGGTAAAATGGTAGGTACGGTACAATATTTTTTCGAAAAATTGCACGCGGGCGAAGTCTCTGATATCAGCTATTCTTTATAATACCATTGTATAAAACTCGCTACCTACTTACGCCGAGATAAATAAATAATTCTTTTATAAAATCCAAAAAGGGAACTAGAATAAGAAAAACATACAGAAAGGTTTAATTTGGGACGGTCATGCGCCGTTTTCTATCATCTTTTATTCTAGCAAGCGTGTCTATGGTCCGCACTGAACTATCGGTATGATAGTCTATGGATTTTTGCAATTTTAAATCACATCAAGACCTTTCTTCTTTCTTGTGACGACCCAATTAGTCCAGCGGTAGTTAACACTGCCTTCTGTGCTATGGGTACCGGAGTCGAATCCCGGTAGGGACAAATGTTTATGTGATGAGCATTTGTATCCGAGTCATGGTTGTATTTATATATAATATGTATGTATTTACAAAAACAAAGTATATAATTATGTAGTATATCAACCAACTAGTAACACAAGTAGATGGCGCAGTGTCATGATGTCCAGGAATATTTATTTCCCTGTCTCAATTGGCACGTTGAAAATCAAAATATCGTTTATTCAAAATAGCCTTTTAAGTAGGTTCTTTTCAAACGCAATTCTACCTTTATCCTATATGTTGAGGCAACTGCCTCGCTATAGCAGTGCATCTGAGATGTTTTGGAGGCCCAAAGAAAGTAGTAAAATCATTTGCTATCCCATTGCTGGGCACGGGTGCGCATTACCATCAGGTTAGCCTAATGCGGGTTGGCAGATTTCGCACGTCATCTCAAAAATCGATATTTTTCCTTCTCCGTTTAAACAATCACCACCATACTTAAAAAAAACACAAAACGTCCCATCTTCACAATCGAGAACGACACAGAAAAACGCTCACAAAAGGAACTGCTACGTTGAACGCACCCGCGCGAACTGAATGCCCGCGTGTTTTCACTGAATAAGCCACTGTGCCTTTGAAGAAGACAAGATTTCTCAACGAAACATTAAAAAAACAAAAGCTTTTATAAAAAGCAGCAAAACGAACGTCCCGGCACGCTTCAGTGCGCGCGAGCGTTTCAAGAGACAAGCGACGAGCGATTTGAGGACTCAACATATATACAATCACGCCTTTTTCCCATGGGGGTACGCAGAAACTACAGAATGCCACGCGCTACGAACGAAACTATTAACCAGTGATATTAATAATGAAATTAAATAGAAGTAAAAAAATCCACTTCCCTCCTTATCAAGCGAGAGACAGAATATAATTTAAATGTCATTGACGAAAGGACAATAACACAACAAGGTTTACAACTGGGTTAAGCCCAGTTGCCAGGTACCAACGATTACAAATTAATGAGTTATAGGTCCTAATAATGTGAGCTATATTATTTCTGATTCCAATAACAGGTACGGGAAAAACGCTTAAACGCACGGAAATGTATTCTTTTAGCAATAAAGTTTTGAGACGTAGGGCATAGCGAGATTCCTCGCTCAAATTGGGGAAGTACCTCCGCCTTGCAGAACACCGGAGTGTATCAACAATAGTTGTATTTCTATGAGTGAGTAAAGTTACCAGAGCTCGTTGGGGCAGTGACTATTCTGATAGCATGGGCATTCCGTTTGGTGTCAGTTTAGTAACTTCCTTGTTTTAAGAAACCTGAACGGTTTCTGCAGAGGTTGGCAATGTATATGCAAGCCTTCTGGTGTTGCAAATGTCCATGGGCGGCGGTGATCACTTACCAGGTGAGCCGCCTGCTCATTTGCCCCCTTGAACCGAATCGCTCATCGCTCGTAGCTTATACCAATCTACCCTTAACTAAAATACTGGGCTACGGACAAAGACAAAATAATTTCAATTATATTTTGCGAGGGGACACCGGCTCTCGTTTAATAGAATAATATGTATATACATAATTATATAATGTATACATATTTATTTCAATCTTATTCCTTAAACTTATTTTGTTTTTATACATCCCCAATTTCGAAGTCAGTGATTTTATTTATTTAGGATCTGTAGATCTGTTTCCAATATTTTATTCAATGATATTCTATATATACATACATACATATTACATATATACGGTACATACAGACAAATGGAGGCTAAGTGTGTGTTAAAATATACATAATTATATGTTTCTTTTATTTTATATTTATTGGTAAAATGGATTTGTGTATGCTAGCTCACATAATAATACCTGAGTACTGATTAGATTATTTGTGATATTGTATAGAATCATCAAAATTTATAAACAGACAGAACTGTGTTGCTGGGGAGTTTGTTGCGCCGCTTCTTCTTCCCAGCAAAAACACTAGGAAGCGGTGAAGGGCAGGCGTTTTTAACCGACTTCAAAAAGGAGGAGGTTCTCAATTTGTCGGAATCTTTTTTTTTTTATGTATGTTCACGAATTACTTAAAAACGCCTGGGCCGATTTGCAAAATTCTTTTTTTGTTTAAAAGGGTAGACTTCACAGTTGGTCCCATTGTGACCACATCATGATCTGATGATGGGATCCCAGGAAAATCGAGGGCAACCCTCAAATTTTATAGGCAATTATCACGTTTTGAATATATTTACTGAAATTGTTCCAGTATTTGCGTCTGATAATCATCATTTGATGTTGATGAGCTGATGGTGGAAGGTAGAACTCCTCAACAGTTAAGAGTTAAAAGAAAATTCTTTCAGTTATAGGCATTTATTACATTTACATGTATTCTCCAAAGCTGTTCAAGTATTTGCATTTGAAAATCACCATCTCATGTAATGATCTGATGATGGAAGGTACAACTCCTCAACGGTTAGGAGTTGAAGGAAAAATCTTTCATAATTATAAGTATATATGGATCGATAGTTGTATTCTTTCAGGCTGTTAGATTGACCTGATATGAAAAGTTTAATATATGGAACACTAAAAAGATAAAAATAAATTAACTTTTAAAAAAAAGAAAAACCAACTTCAAAAACTAAAAAGCAAAAAATAACTTCATACAGTTTGACCTTTTTTTTAGTTTTAAAGTATGAAGTCGGTGCCGATGATGTGGTGGTTTTAACCACCTCGCTCAAGGTCACTCGCGGTGAGTTTACTTACGTTTGGCGTGGCACCGACTTCATACCTTTAAAACTAAAAAAAAAGGTCAAACTGTATGAAGTTATTTTTTGCTTTTTAGTTTTTGAAGTTGGTTTTTCTGTTTTTTGGGGGCTGTCTTTATTGTCGACGTTCAAAAAGAGCCAATTAAATTTGGCCTACTTTGAATAAATTTATATGATTTTATATGTTTAATGATATGTGTAGAATCAACTGCGTTTGTTTTTACAAGCTCACGACTCATCTGATGGTGAGCGGTTACTGTAGCCTATAGACGTTTGCAACACCAGAGGGGTCGCTTTCGTTGTCGACCCTGTAAAAACCAATTCACTCTTGAAGAACACAAAATAGGAAGCGTTTTAAGTTACTTACTATACTGACAGCAAACGGAATTCCCATGCTGTCAGAATAGTCACAGTAACGAGCTCTGGTAACCTTACTCACTCGCAGAAACACAACTATTGTTGTTTCACTGCGGTGTTCTGTAAGGCGGAGTACTTCCCCAGTCGGGCAGCGAGATTTGAGCGAGAAATCTCGCTACGTTCAACCTTTTATTAATTATTTTACATAACACTTATCAAAATGTTATAATCATGATCATAATTTTATTGCATTCCATAATGTACATACAGATGATATAAATAGTTAATATAAACAATTATGGACCCTGTCGGGCACAACAATATTAATAGGAGAGAGGAAGAGCCTTAAGTTCAAATTTAATTTCTTACTAATACAAATATGAACTATATATACGACGATTTATTTATAATTTATTTATTTATTTATACATATTTGACGACCCAATTAGTCCAGCGGTAGTTAGCCCTGCCTTCTGTTCTATGGGTCCTGGGTTCGAATCCCGGTAGGGACAAATGTTTATGTGATGAGCATAAACATTTGTTTCCGAGTCATGGATGTATTTATGTATAATATGTATGTATTTACAAAAAAAAAGTATATATGTAGTATATCAACCAACTAGTATCCGTAACACAAGCCTCGTTGCTTACCACGGAACTAGATGGCGCTGTGTCATAATGTCCAGGAATATTTATTATTATTATTATTGTTTATATACATAATATTTATGTTACCTAATGTTATACTGCGATAAAGGGCAAAAAAAAAAACGTTTTCGTTGATTCTACAGAACCTAAAAGTAATTTAAGATACATCGCAAATTGAACTGTATATGAAAAGAAATAGGATACTTAATCCCAAAGCATGTTAATTCTAAAATGGCTGCTGTGTGTGTATTTAGTTGGTGTTAGACGTGCACTGCGCAGGCGTAGAAAGTCTTATCAGCAAATTGGACGGTAGTCCTCTTTTCAACTTTATTTTCCAGAAAATAAGGTCTAAAATTGGTCTACCTTTGAATTTGTTGATTGTATGATAATATATATTTCGCAAAATGTCTTTAGGATCATGTTATTTCCTTAAAAAATCGCAATAAATGTTTTAGAAATCTTTGTTTTCGCAAACATATGAATTCAAATTTAATTTTCATACATTTTATTTAAATTTTAATATATTATGTTATATTTATAATGATATTACATAATTATCAACTTAGAATTCAATAAATTATTGTCTGTATTCACATTATAGACGATCGCAAAACGAGTCAAATGCGAAAACGCCTTCAATT
This sequence comes from Craniophora ligustri, assembly GCA_905163465.1. Taxonomy (NCBI): domain Eukaryota; kingdom Metazoa; phylum Arthropoda; class Insecta; order Lepidoptera; family Noctuidae; genus Craniophora; species Craniophora ligustri. Next base: position 5,036,082 of record LR990985.1, on the reverse strand, counting down.
CGTACAAAAGACACAATTTTCGTACAAAAATCTGCGAAAAAGTCATTTTGCGAAACAAGACACCTAAGACATTCTGCGAAAAAAGTTCGAAAAACCTCTACGCCTGTGGCTGTGTCATTAGTAAATGTACTATATACATCTGATATAATATTTAGGTTTTTTTATACAGGATGGGAAGAGTTGCGGCGTAGTGGACATGCCTGGGGGCCGCACGCCATGTCTGTACAAGGTACTAACAATTTCTATACTAACTCCTCCCCGCGACTGCGTGCGCGCACTTTCTTTGTCCACTTTTATGAAAAAAAAATGAAAATTGAAAAATGAGTGATGACTGAGTGGTGACTGAGTGGTCACTGAATGATAACTGAGTGATGGGTGACTGGTTATTGATTGACTGACAATTATGACTGACTGATTACTGGATGATGGATGATGGATGATGGATGATTGTGACTGACTGATTTCTGGCTGACGAATGGCTGAGGACTGGATGATAACTGAATGATGGCTTGTTGATGACCAGTTAATGAGTCGCCAATGACTGAGTGGTGACTGGCTGATTATATACAGGTTGGGAACGCGATGGGCATGCCATGTCCGTTCAAAGTACTAACAATTTCTATATAATCATCATATATAACTCCTTCCCGCGACATCGTGCACGCACTTCCTGTCATCTTTTATGAAAAAATATGAAAAATGAGAGATAACTGAGTGGTTTCTGCGTTATGACTGAGCAATGAGTGACTGGTTATTGATTGATGACTTTCAATGATTGTTGACTGAATTATGACTGACTGATTTTATACAGGATGGAAAGAGTTGCGGCATAGCGGACATGCCTGGGGCCCGTACGACATGTCCGTTCAAGATACTAACAATTTCAATACTAACTTCTTCCCGCAACTGCGTGGGCGCACTTCCACTGTCTTCTTTTATGAACCAAATATAAAAACTGAGCGATGACTGAGCGATGAGTGAGTGATGACTGAGTGGTGACTTAGTGATGACTGAGTGATGGGTGACTGGTTACTGATTGATGACTGACATTGATTGTTGACTGAATTATGACTGACTGATTTTATACAGGATTGGAAGAGTTGCGGCGAAGCGGACATGCCTGGGGGCCGCACGCCATGTCCGTTCAAGGTACTAACATTTTTTATACTAAATCATTCCCGCGCCTGCGAGCGCGGTCTTTCTTCGTCGTTTTTTATTAAAAAAATGTGAAAAATTATCGATAACTGAGTGGTGACTGAGTGATGACTGAGATGACTGAGTTATGACTAAGTGGTGACTGAGTGGTGACTGGTGACTGAGTGGTTGATGGATAATTGATAACTGACTGATTACTGGCTGATGAAGGGCTGAGGACAGAATGTTAACTGTGAATCATGACTTGTCAAGACCAGTTGATGAGTCGCTAACGACTGAGTGGTGAGTGACTGGTTATGGCTTATGACTGAATATGGACTGGCTAATGGGTGATTGAGAACTGACTAACATCAATCTTCAGCCTTTTCTTATTCAACTTTTTCTGTCTTTTTATATAAAAAGAACAACGTGAAACTGATTTATGGACGACTGACGGCTTTCTGATGTTTGATGGTCTTTTGATGGTTGACTGATAACCGACTAGTGATTGAGTGATGGCCGACTGAAAGTAAACAGATGACAGTAAAAAATAATGTAATGAAAATCAACTCTTTCTCTCTGTACAAAGTCTGGGGACTGACGCAGCTATAAATACAATTCATAAGGAAACCTAAATAAATATTACAACTATTATTCAATCGTATCCAAGTATTCCATATAAAAAATAAAGACTGCTATTTTCTTAGTATAATAATAATCTAATATATTAGATAATATTATCTTTGTGATATTTTATTTGAACGAAAAATAACTTTTGAAGAAAATTTATTCTTATCATTCTGATTTCTTAGTAACTCACGCAAATACTAGATGTTGAAATAAAACTACTTTTTATGGCTTTTATCGCTGTATCATCCCATTAATGTCCCACTGCTGGGCTCGGGTCTCCTCTCATTTGAGAGGGATTAGGCTATAGACTACCCGCTAGCCTAATTCAAATTCAAAACATTTATTTCAAGTAGACCAGTATAACAGGTGCTTTTGAATTGTCAAACTAGATGCACGGTTCCAAAAATTAGGTCTATGGAGAAGAACCGGCAAGAAACTCCATAGATACTCTTTTAAATAAATACAAATTACAATATAGGAAGTCAATTCCTTTACAATTTTGATGTGAAATGTATGAATTATTTACCCAAGACAAAATAAAAACGAATTCAGAATGCCACAGCATGTATGAGTCGACCAAACCGACACACAACGCCGCCATCGGCAGGACATGCAATGCAATAGCTAGCCCAATTACACTTTGTTCGCCCTGAGAATCGAACCCAAGACACAACTGCTGAGCAAGAGGTTTCGAGTTTGATTCCCAGGTCGAGCAATGTTATTGGCTTCAGAAAACTCTCAGTAGCATCTCGGAGTTTGGCTACGTACTTGGTTGATGGCATAGGCTCGCCCCCTATTACATGGAACTTTAAACATACCGGTGAAATGTGGGTGTACATTCATCATCATCATCAACAACCCATTAACGTCCCACTACTGGGCACGGGTCTCCTCTCATTTGAGAGGGATTAGGCTATAGTCCACCACGCTAGCCTACTGCGGGTTGGCAGACTTCACATGCCGTCGAGAAAATCTCTCAAGCATGCAGGTTTCCTCACGATGTTTTCCTTCACCGTTTGAGCATGTGATAAATACGCACATAACTTTCGAAAAGTCAGTGGTGCGTGCCCGGGTTTGGACTCGAAACCTTTGACATGTCAGTCCACTGGTCTCACCACTAGGCTACCACAGCTGATCATTCATACGCGTCTGCTTAACCCATATTCTGTATAAACTACAAGTAGCGCAAAGGGCAATGGAAAGAAAAATGGTGGGTGTGACATTGAAGGACAGAAAAACCAATACGTGGCTTCGTAAACAGAGCAAAGTAGCAGATGTTGTAAAAAGGGAAGCTAAGTTGAAGTGGCCGTGGGCCGGTCATCGAGCCAGAAAGCAAAACTTTTGATGTAAAAGAGTGTTAGAATGGAGACCATGGGACCAGAAAAGACCTCGAGGAAGACCACAGATGAGATGGAAGGATGACATCAAAAAAGTGGCGGGCAGCAACTGTGTCCTAATTGCCCAAGACAGAGGAAAGTGTCCTCTCCACTTTCCTCTGTGTTTGGCAATTAGGATCCAGGAGATTTACACCAAATATTTGGTCGATTAAGGCTACAGAAAAAGAAGAAGCTTAACCCTCCGACAATTGTCTTGATGTTATGTTAAAGAAAAACATAATATTCTGCGACATTTCACACAGCACCATCTAGTCCCAAACTAAGCAGAGCTTGTACTATGGGTTCTAGACAATGGATATAATACTTATATACTTTTTTTTTGTTGTAAATACATACTTATAATACATAGGAAACACCCAGACGAACACAAACACTTATATTCATCACATAAATATTTGCGTTCCGTGGGAATCGAACCCACAACCTCGTGATCAGCAGTCCGGTACTCGAACCACTAGACTACAGAGGTCGTCGAATACAATACATCTACCAATTATTATAACAAAAATGTCATAAGTCACACATTATGTGAAATGGACCTTGTATTAAGGTGGAATACGATAAAAAATATTTGACAATTTTTCTTCAAAAAACACTGGAGTCGTTTATAAAAATCCTGCTTAGTCTAAAAGATCATAAAAAAGTACAAAGTCTTTTAAACAACCATAAAAACGAACCGTCTAAGTTGACTGTATTGTTTAAAAACTGTAATATTTTATGCAAAAGGCAAATTTCTTAACGGCCCCCGGGAGCCCGCCATTTTGACGTGACGAGATGTGACGTCACAAACAGGACTAATAAATATTGAGGTATTAAGTTATACAGTCACCAAACTCAAATTTTATTTACTTTTTGTAAATTATAGATGGAAGTGAAGTGAAAGGAATATAACAAAAGTAATCGCGATTTTAACTATATTATAGGTTAACTAGTCTGCTTTGAAATCGTTGAAACCAGTAAAAATCCGGAAATTATAACAAACATTTGTGCAGCTGTGGTAGCCTAGTGGTGTGACCAGTAGACTGAGATGTCACTAGTCCCGAGTTCAAACCCAAAGCACACACCACTGACTTTTCGAAAGTCATGTGCGTATTTATCAATGCGTGCGTGGAAGTTATGTACGTATGCTCAAACGGTGAAGGATGACATCGAAAGGAAACCTGCATGCTTGAGAGATCTTCTCGATAGCATGTGCAGTCCCACAACCCCGCAGTAGGCTAGCGTGGTGGCCTGTAGCCTAATCCCTCTCGAATGAGAGGAGACCCGTGCCCAACAGTGGGACAATAATGGGTTGATGATGATGTTGTTAAGTACCTATACATGAATAGTTTAATGGACTGTTAAGTCACGGTGACACGGTCAAACGATGATGGAAATAATTGCAAAGAGACTTGCATGCTTGGACTTTTTCGATGGTGAGTGAAATCTGCCGAAGTTTCAGGCCGCAAAGTTTCTAGTCGAGCGTGGTGGACTATCTACTATGTCCCTCCTCGCTCAAATAAGAGGGAAAGAAGAAGAGACCCTTGCCCAACTGATGGACAGTAAATGGGTAGAAGAGTAAATCTAATAATTGTTAAAGTATATAGTGAATTTGACGACTCGTTTGGCTCAGCGGTAGTTAACGCTGCCTGCTGTGCTGTGGATCCCGAGTTCGAATCCCGGTAGGGACGGGGGGGGTTTGGCTATAGTCCACCGCGCTAGCTAACTGCGGGTTGATACAAATTTACAACAAGCAAAAATAAAAACAAATTGAATTCGACTCTCATACCTCTACATGCAACATCTTGAGCAAAAACTCGCTTCAACGTTTTATCTCAAGTGTATAATAACTCAATGGATATAAACAGGAGTTGTTGTTACACGATAATAGATGTCGCTTTTTATATAAATATCGTCAATACTTAAATGGTGCGAAGTTTTTTTACTTTTAAGGTTATGTCTGTTCTCACACAGGTGAGAAAAATGTCATAACTTTCGCTGACGAAGAATTTTACGGTTTGTTTTATCATAAAACAGGATATATTCGTTTAACATACAATAACAATATTATTTGATGACCCTTTAAAAATGGTTGACTGTTTGTTCCGGCTATTTTCTGAAATTGCAGGACCGATTTTGACGAGAGTTTCACTCGCAGATAGCTAATATTATAAGGAGTGACTAATTTAATTGAAGAAAAAGATACGAATTAGGGTTCCACGGGACTAAAACCGCGTGTTTTAAGAACGCGGAACACAGTCACGCGCGACAACTTGTCGTGAGCGAACGTTGCTCCGTACAATTATTCCGTAGTGCTCGGTGTGTCTTGTTTTCGAAGTACCCACATAAAGTTAAAATGGATGAAATTATAAGTGACGAGGATATTTTACCGGATAAAAGTTATAGTGAGAACAATGAGTGCAATATGAAGCGTAGTGAAATAGAAAGCGGGAAGATAGTTGATAAAAGGCCTAGGCAGCAGAGTGAGGAAAGTAGCGAGGAAGGGTTTATTACTGTTGTAAGGAGGCGACCAAAACGTCTTTTGCGAAGCGACTCTGGGAATGAAAATGAACAGGGTAATGGCATCATCAACAAAAGTCAGATTGATAATAATATGGATGAAATACATAAATTATGTCTGACATCCTTACAAGTACTCCCAAAGCAGATGGCATTGGCGAGATTGTTGAAAAATAACAACATAACCAATGTATTAAAGATCAATTATAAAGGCCCTAACAAGGCATTTATTCATTTTGCCAATAAAGAACAAGCCGATAAATTAGTCAAACTTCAGGAACTGTTAGACCTAGGAATAAGAGTTCAATTTACCAATCAAATTAACTTGTCGTATGGAATTATTAGAGGAATTGAATTAGAATTAAACGAGGCAGAAATACTTGAAACTCTAGAGAGTTCATGTAAAATAATCTCCGTTAGAAGGCTCCAACGTATGAACCAAGATGGTAAATGGGTAGGAAGTGAAACTATCCGTGTTTGTTTTGAAAGCTCTTCCTCTCCATCTGTGATTTATGCCTACGGATGTCCAGTTAGAGTGGAACGCTACGTATTTCCAGTCACTCAATGCTCATCTTGTTGGAGGTATGGCCACATAAAAAAATTTTGCCCAATTAATAAAATCCTTTGCCCCAAATGTGGTAAAGACCATGAAAATTGTGACACTGATAAATTTGTATGTCTAAATTGTAAGGGTCCACATATGGCACTGGATAAGACGTGCCCTTTTTTCCTTAAGGAAAAAAAGATTCGTGATCTGATGAGTGAAGAAAATATACCATACAGGAAAGCCCTAGAAGTATTCTTGAAAAATCACTGCGAGACTAGGGAGGCTTTGGACGTAGAAACGTTAGATTGTGATAAAACAAGCCTAAATGTATCCCAGCCCATTTTAGACAAAACATATAGCAGTGTTATATGTTCTAAAAACCCGAAACTCAACAAGTCACCAAGTCTCACAGCTAACCAGGAAGAACATGAAACTTTAAACAATAATAAATCAAAATCAAACTTCAATAAAAACAAAGCTAATCTAAAAAATAAAAGACGTAGCAGCCTACCCTCGGATCAAGGTATACCAGACTTGTCAATGGAAGTTGAAAACTGTAGCGAGAAATCAGCAGAATTTGAAGACAAAGAAGAAGGAATTGAGAATAAGAGAGAAAGGAGATTTAAAATTAGGAAAATTATTCAAAAATTTGAAGAAATTATATGGTCCAATAATTCATTTAAAGAGAAATTTGCGTTGATATTTAATGTAATCTATGAGGAGTGTAAGCTATTTATTATGCAATTTTTGACTAAGGGCGATTTCTTACAGTCAATGTTTAACTTATTTAATGGATAATAATTACACTAAAAACCGTTTGATTAACATATTGCAGTGGAATTGCCAAAGTTTGAAACATAAGTTAACCAGTTTTGATGTATTGCTTTATCGAGAAAAGATTCATATAGCTGTAGTTTGTGAAACTTGGTTGAACCCTGATATAGGTTTAAGTTTAAGTGGATACACGGTTTTTCGAAAGGACAGAAGTGACTCATATGGTGGAGTAGCAATTATTGTCCATAAGTCCATAAAAGCACAAGTAATACCTTTTAGTAGCCGAAATCCAGGTTTAGAAGTTATTTGTGTTAAATTGTTTAATTGTCTGAGCTTAGAAAATATTGTATCTGTTTACTGCCCCTCTTCAGTACGTACAACTTTAGCAGATTGGGACAGTATTTTTTCATTTGCGTCTAGAAAATCAGTGGTGGCTGGTGATTTCAACGGTCATCATTCCAATTGGTCATATAAAACCGATCAACGCGGCATACAAATCATGGATTCTTCATTGGAAAATAGTTATATGGTTTTGAATAATGGGGAAGCAACCAGAGTTAAATTAGTTAATAGTATCTTACAGAGATCATCACCCGATATAACATTTGCCACATCTGATATTGCTATTAAATTTAATTGGCTGATAACCAACGAAAATTTAGGAAGTGACCATTTAGTGATTAAACTTTCTATGAATTATCATGACCAGATTCAATTCACTAAGAAACGTAATTTCAAAAAAGCAAATTGGCCAGCTTTTCGGGAAGAACTTCTTGGTAAATTTACTGGTTTAGAGAATTTAAATACTGATATTCAAACTGGTTATGACTATTTCCAGGAAAACATTGAAGCATCGGCGGATAAATTTATACCTATGATTAGAATTTGCAATAATCCCATATCAAAATTTGAACCAAAAGAATATTGGAATCCGTCAATATCCGAAGCGATTGCGGAACGTAGGTTGGCTTTAAGTAGTTTTAGGAAAAATCCTACACCTAATAACCTAACAAAATTAGAAGAAAAAGTAAAGAAAGCACGATGTTTAATAAATAGAGCCAAATCTCACAGCTGGAAGACTTTTTGTACCAGCATTGACGAAACAACGTCTGCTTCTGACATGTGGCGCAGGATGCGTTGGATTAAAGGGTACCGTCAATCTAAATCTCATGTTTCAGATTACCAACTAAAAGGTTTATTATACTCTCTTACACCGGACTCAGTTGAAGGAATGCCTCCAAATTTTGAATCACGTAATGATCTAATTGAATCAATGTTTACGATGCAAGAATTAATTAACTGTTTTAAAAAGAAAGATACCGCTCCGGGTAACGATGGGATTTCATATTCTATGATACATAATCTGCCTTACGTTGCTAAAAAATTTCTTTTAAACTTATACAATTCTATTTTTAGAACTGGTATTGTCCCTAAGCAGTGGAAAACAATATGTGTTATTGGTATCCCTAAAACTGCTAGTAACTCCGAATTTAAACTTAGACCTATTTCGCTCATATCCTGCCTATGTAAAATATTTCATAGTATGCTGGGAAAAAGAATGGAGTGGTATATAGAAAAAAAATTAATACTATCACCTCACGCTGTGGGATTTAGAAGAGCTCAATCATGCTTAGACTGTGTTACTAGACTAGTTACACACATACAACTGGGTTTTACAAACAATATTCCTACAGCAGCCTGTTTTTTAGATATTACAAACGCCTACAATAATGTTTTAATAGATAAGCTAGTTCAAACGTTAGATGAATTGGGCATTGGATCGATTGTGTGTAGATATCTATGGTCATTTTTAAGTGAACGATATCTAATTATAAAAAATAATATTGATGGGCAAATTATTGATATCAGGAAATCAAGTAGAGGTTTAGCTCAGGGCGACCCAATAAGTCCACTGCTTTTTAATATTGTCACTTTTAAAATTTGCCACCAAATACAAAACATATTTGTGTCTCAATATGCAGATGACTTTGTCTTTTATATTAGTCATAAAGAAGTCACTAGTTGCGAGTTAGAACTACAAACAGCTCTTAAAATATTAACAGGATTGTTAGATAACATTGGTCTTGAACTATCAGCAAATAAATCCAAGGTTTGCCTCTTTAGCCGAGGTAGAAGAAGAGAACAAATTAATCTAAAAATCAATAATACGTGTATTTCCTCTGTGGACTGCGTTAAACATTTGGGTATTTGGTTGGACAGGTCACTCCTATGGACAAAACATATTAATGAAATTTCTGAAAAAACGTCTAAATTTCTTAACTTACTTAAAGTTCTAGCAGGCCCTTCTTGGGGAATTCATCCCAAACACTTAAGATCGCTTTATATTTCTGTGGTTAGAAGCAGGCTTGACTTCGGATGTTTCCTTTATGATAATTGTGCTAAGAGTCACTTATATAAATTGGATAAAATTCAAAGTCAATCATTAAGAATAATAGGTGGATTTATTAAAAGTTCACCAATTCATGTCATGGAAAGTGAATTATGCATACCTCCATTGTCAGTTAGAAGATTGTATCTAGCATATAAATATTGTATTCGGAATTTATCTTGGTCGAATAATGTGACAATCAATTTAATAAATGATTTAAATTCCCTGGCACATACCAGATATTGGAACAATAAGAAAAAGCCTGCTCTCATTACTGCATATAATGAATGCAGGAGCTGTCAAGTAAATTCTTCAAACCCCCTAGAAATGTTTTCTTTAAATACTTGGGTCACTTATATTAAGTTAAATGATATAATAATGTGTAACTTAGATTGTGTCAAAGGGTCCAAAAGAAATCATGAACTCACATCACTTAAATTTAACGTTCTGTATGAATTAAATGATAAATACGCTGGTTGGTTAATGATTTTTACTGATGGGTCTAAAAGTGAAAATGGCTGGGGTGCCGCATATTATTGTATAAATGATGGGTCTTCTAGAGGTTTTAAATCCAATGTAAATGTGTCCATAATGACGGTGGAACTCGTTGCGATCTCAAAGGCTCTGGAAAACATTTGTCATAATTCAGTTAACATATCCTACCAAAATGTTGTTATATGCACAGATAGCAAAAGTGCGTTACTCCATTTGGCTCGATGCGCCTCTGGGTGCAGAAGTGTACCGACAGCCTACGAAATTTTAAAACGAATAAATGAATTGAGTAACATTAATTTGAGACTGCAATGGGTTCCATCTCATATTGGCATAAGGGGAAACGAAGAAGCTGACAGGCTAGCTAAACTAGCTATTGTGGAGGGTTCTGAAGTGACTATTACCCCGTTTTATACAGAAGTACTTACACGATTTAAAATAATATGCTATAAAAAATTTAAAGAATATTTCGATGAGAGATCTAAAGAGAAAGGCATTTGGTACAAAAGCATTCAATGTGAACCTCCTCGTATCCCCTGGTTTGCCAATACCAAACTAAACCGATCACAAGTTGTAATGGCACATAGGTTACGTTCTGGTCATTATCCATCCAGTAAGTTTGGATACCTTATGAAAAAAGTGAATAGTCCTAACTGTGAGGTATGTGGTACACTTGAAGATGTCCAACACTTGCTCATGGAATGCAAAAAGAACGAAGAACAGAGACAGTCACTGACACGTGAATTCAAAATTAATAAATATGACATAGGAGTTTTTGTAAATATGTTGGCCGAACCGAGTTCCAAATTGGCACTATCTGTGTACCGAATGGTTGTGGCGTCAGTGACTCCCTCTCCCTCACAACTGTAACATATTTTAGATAATAGTTAAGATTAGGATACGATGAGGCTGTCATACCTTTGTAAGGTAAAAGCCTCTAAATAAAAGGAGAATAAAAAAAAAAAAAAAAAAAAAAGAACGCGGAACGGGTGAAAGTGAATTTATGAACTTTTTTCAATTTCAATTTACCAAATCTCACACTTCTCGTAACGCGCAAAATACTTAGAAGAGGGTTATACCGTTTTCCCTTCACGTATTAAGTCTATAGGTCCTAAAATTATAAACGGGATACGACTTCAAAACCACTGGACCGATCTACGTAAATATTTCACCAATAGAATGCTTCATTATCCGTGATGAATAAAAGCTATATTATTTTTAACCATGTTGCTGTGCTCTAGCAGAGTACATATCTGTACTCTAGGTCTAAGCGTATTTTTGAACATCTGTTTTAATAATAAATAAATATTTCTGAACATTATGACACAGCGCCATCTAGTACCGAGTTAAGCTACGAGGCTTGTGTTACGGATACTAGTTGGTTGATATACTACATATATACTTTTTTGTAAATACATACATATTAAGAAGAAGTTGTGGTAGCCTAGTCAAAGTCAAAGTCAAAATATCATTTATTCAAAGTAGGCCAAATTTACTTGGCTCTTTTTGAACGTCGAAAGATACAACAAAGATAGCCCCCAAAAACGCCCGCCCTTCACCTTAGTGATGTGACCAGTGGACTGAGATGTCAAAGGTCTCGAGTTCTAACCCAAAGCACGGCAACCACTGACTTTTCGTAAGTTATGTGCGTATTTATCACATGCTCAAACGGTGAAGGAAAATATCATAGAAAACTACATGCTTGAGAAATTTATCTCGACGGCATGTGAGTAAAGTCTGTCAACCCGCAGTAGGCTAGCGTGGTGGATTATAGCCTGATCCCTCTCAAATGAGAGGAGACCCGTGCCCAGCAGTGGGACGTTAATGGGTTGATGATGATGATGACATACATATTATTCATAGACACATCCATGATTCCGATATAAATGTTGATACTCATCACACAAATCAGCACAGAAGGCAGTGCCAACTACCGCTGTACTAATTGAATCGTCAAAAATCTTTTTAAAACACAAAATAAATTAACATATTTTATTCAAAACCCAATTACAGATTAATTACCTAAATCTACCCGTGCGAAACCGGGGCGTGCCGCTAGTTAAAGATATTCACAGTTAGCCGTAGGGCTTACGTCAGTAATCGATAACCGGTCAACATAACTACAGTCCAGTAACTGTTAACCCCTTTGTCACAAGCCGCGTGTACATTTATAACCAACAGTATGGTTATAACGACCGCCATAATTAAAAGAAATAACACATAATCACGCGATGAAAACTGTGTTAATAAGTAGAGTTAAATTAAAATTGGACGTATGTTTTTAGTTTTGTTTGGTATAAAATTAATTATACTGTCCGGATATTGTGACACAGCGCCATCTGTTGCCGAGGTAAGCAACGAGGCTTGTGCTACAGATACTAGATGGTTGATACACTGTATGTTTTTTTTTGTAAATACATATCCCAGATCCCAACTTCAATTCCGTCTTAGATTCTCTGTCCATGCGGTCAGGCTGTGGAATAGTCTCCCGCTTAATATACAAAGCAGTGGAACCATAACCTTATTTAAGAAAAAAAACTGCGTTAAAAAAAACCAAATTCAAAACTAAAAAGTTAAAAATAACAATACAGTTTTAACTTCTTTTTAGTTATAAAGGTATGAAGTCGGTGCCAAGCCAAATGTAAAGATATGTACACTCATCGCGTGTGATCTTGAGCGGGGTGGCTTTAAACCAGGCATCGGCACCGATGGGTTCGAATTCGTCTCTTTTTCTTAATTAAAGGAGCTTAGGTTTCTCATTATAACATAAGCTATCTGCGAGTGAAAGTCCCGTCAAAATTGTTCAATCCGTTTCAGAGATTAGCTGAAACAAACCGACAGACAGAGGGAAGGACAAATCTGTTTAAATGTATTATTTATGTATGTATCAAATATACTTTCATATGCATTTAGTGAAAAGCTGTTTATTTGAAATTACAAACAGACACTTCAATTTTATTTATTTGTATCTACGTACGAGCTGTGGTAGCCAGTGGATTGAGATGTCAGAGGTCTCGAGTTCGAACCCAAGGCACGCACCACTGACTTTTCGGAAGTTATGTACGTATTTATCACATGCTCAAACGGTGAAGGATAACATCGTGAGGAAACCTGCATGCTTGAGAGAAATCTCGATCGAATAAACAATCATACAATCAATCAATCAATCAATCATACAATCATCATAATCCCTCTCAATTGAGAGGAGACCCGTGCCCAGCAGTGGGACATTAATGGGTTGATGATGATGATGATGATGATGATGACGTAAGTATATGTATGTATAGATTTATGTATATTGTTACTGAGATAATAAAGATTTATTATTATTATTACCGAGTTAACGGTACCCCAAAAATAACTTTTTAATTCGCCCTAAGTAAATACCAACGTCCCCAGTGAAAAACTCGGTTGAAATAAAAAAAAACCCAACCAATTGACAATTTGTACTGTGAAATTTCCCCGGTGGGCTAGAATTACAATCATTGGTCAATTTTTTTTTCCAAACTTTTTCAAATTGGATTTGTTTATTTTTTCGCCTTTTTCTTCCATAAATAAGGCCGTACCTGCGAACCGGATTTAAGTCTGATATATTTGTTTATTCTACCAAAGCCTACTCCACAAAAATTTGTTTTTTTTCGAAGTCATTTTAAATACGATTTTTGACTAAGATATAAATTTATTGAAATGAAAAAACTTTTTGCAGATTTTCATCTTTTTTATTACGTCGACAATTTAAATATATATAACTCAAATGTGACTGACTGACTGACATAGTGATCTATCAACGCACAGCCCAAACCACTAGACGGATCGGGCTGAAATTTGGCATGCAGGTAGATGTTATGACGTTGGCATCCGCTAAGAAAGGATTTTTGAAAATTCACCCCCTAAGGGGGTAAAACGGGGGTGCAAAGTTAACATGAACCTTTTATTTTTTTATTTATATTGCACGTGGACGAAGTCGCGGGAATCAGCGTATCTATAAAATCTTAATCAATGCAACATGTAGTTATTATACAATAATTATATATGTAAATCCTTACTAATATTATAAATGCGAAAGTGTGTCTGTCTGTCTGTAACTTCTTTACGCTATAACCATTGAACCGTTTTAGATGAAATTTGGTATAGAGATAGTTTGAGTCCCGGGGAAGGACATGAGATTTCTGTCCCGGAAATCAGCTGATAAAATAGCTAAGGGGTAGTCATTTGTATGCAAAATCTATAATTTACGACCCGTTTAGCTCAGCAGTAGTTAACGCTGCCTGCCGTGATATGGGTCCCGGGTTCGAATCCCGGTAGGGACAAATGTTTGTGTGATGAGCATCAACATTTGTATCCGAGTCATGGATGTGTCTATGTATATTATGTATGTATTTACAAAAAAAGTATATATGTAGTATATCAACCATCTAGTATCCGTAACACAAGCCTCGTTGCTTACCACGGAACTAGATGGTGCTGTGTAATAATTTCCGGAAAAAATTACCAGAAATATTTATATTATTATTATTAAGTATAATTTCTTAATGTAGAAATAAATAAGCAGATTGAATAAAATTACGTAGAAGTGACCACTTCTACACAGACGAAGTCGGAGACAAAAGTTAGTTTAACTTATTTTTATTTAGTTTAATTAAGCACGATATAGTGATATATTTTTTTATGATGATAAGGGGGCAAACGAGCAGGCGGTTCACCTGATGGTAAGTGATGACCGCCGCCCATGGACATTTGCAACACCAGAGCTTGCAAATGCGTTGCCAAACCCCTTAGATACCGTTCAGGTTTCTTAAAATAGGGAGTTACTGAACTGACAGCAAACGGAATTCCCATGCTGTCAGAATAGTCACTCCCCAAATGAGCTCTGGTAACCTTACTCACTCGCAAAAACATAACTATTGTAGTTTCACTGCGGTGTTCTGTACCTAAGGAGGTACTTCCTCAGTCGGGCAGCCCAATTCGAGCGAGAAATCTCGCTATGCCCTACCGCTCGGAAAAATTTATGATATTATTTAATGCAGAAGTTTCGGATCCTTTGCAGCATCCATGGTCATATGCTTGGGTTTTATTTCAAAGACTAGTATACGCATAAGTCCAATAAAATCAGTATATTTCCTGTTTATTCAATTTATCACCCTTATCCTTATATCCTTTTAAGCTCTTAACAAACAGCCAATGCAAAATCAACTCTGAGAAGCAGTGCATTAATTTTAGTTTTCTTCAACATTCTACTCGTACATCCATTGAATAAATAAGAAACCTTTGCACCTTCAAAGCAGTCATAAATTATGAAAAAGCACGCGCCTACATGTGACCTTAATACATAGTAATTAAGTCTATTTTTGCATAAGCCTTAGATAGCTAAGAATTTTTTAAAGATACCTACACAAAGACAAAACCCAACACTGCATCAATTTTGATAAATTACAAATTCTTGCCAAAGAAGACTGATCCTAACAGGATCATGCGTCAGGAATTCCCATAATGAGCTCTGGTAACCTTACTCACTCGCAGAAACACAACTATTGTTGATTCACTGCGGTGTTCTGTAAGGCGGAGGTACTTCCCCAGTCGGGCAGCGAGATCTGAGCGAGGAATCTCGCTATGCCCTACCATTCGTAAAACGCATGTATTCAAGACCGCAGTGAATATTATAGCTTAGCTATTGTGTTTCTTCGAGTGAGTAAGGTTACCAGAGCTTCTTAGGAGAATTGCTATTATGACAGCATGGGAATTCCGTTGGCTGTCACTTAATGAACTCCCCTATTTGAAAAACCTAAGCGGCTTCTAGATAGTCGGCAACGCGTGAGCGACACCTCTGGTGTTGCAAACGTCTATAGGCTACGGTAACCGCTAATCGAACCCTCAACCAGAGGCGCGGAGGCCGATCTATCAACCACAACATCAATGGTGTAGTCATTTAATCTATTACTAAAACACCGCAGTCATTTTCTTTTATACCACAAAAGAAATGAATTATATAGGGCGGTGGTGTTCAATACAAAAGAATTTTGCCTCGCGGTGACCCACCGTCACATTTTTCCAATTTCCTCGCCTCCTAAAAGTCGCAGCGTGATGTGAAACATCTAAAATCTTCCTTAAGAAATGGACTATCAAATATAGAAAGAAATTTCTTAATCTAATTAATAGTTTTAGAGATAAACGCACCCAAACAAACAAACTTTTTTAAGCATTGTTACACTATATTATTATTTAGTAATGATATTGATTAAGCCATTTCATTAGTCAATGAAAAGCCTGTTTCAGTCAACAATAATAAATTCAAGTAATCTACTAAATGCTGTATATTGAGGGGCTCGTGGTTCGTGGCTAAGTAATAACAAAGCAGGTTAATCGATTTGGTAAGGCTACGCTTTCTATGCGGAGGTTAAACTTTGGATAATAATAATAACATACATTCATATCATCACGCCTGTCGTCCCCGAAGGGTTAGGCAGAGGTGTGCTAATGTACACCCACGTTTCGCCGGTATGCGGATTAGGTCTCATGTAATAGGGAGCGAGCCTATTGCCATCAACCGGGCACGAATCCAAACTCCGAGCTGCTACTGAGAATTTCATAGAGAAACCCCATAACACTTTGCTCGACCTGGGAATCGAACCCAAGACCTCTTGCTCTGCAGTCGCACTGTACGACCACTAGACCAACGAGGCAGTTAAAACAATAAATAAATATATCTGGATATTACGACACATATAAACTTCCACCCCCATTTTCTTCCATTTAAGGGATAATTTCCGGGATGAAAACTATCTTATGTCATTTCCCAAGACTCGAACTATCTCTATACCAAATTTCATCCAAATCATAACTTTTAAACTTTCGCGTTGCATTACAATACATTATTTTACACGGGAATTAACGCGAATTCGACAGTCTGCTTGTGACCACGATCAGTGCAACCTGGTCGAAACGTCAAGCAT
Source organism: Craniophora ligustri (assembly GCA_905163465.1). Classification (NCBI taxonomy): domain Eukaryota; kingdom Metazoa; phylum Arthropoda; class Insecta; order Lepidoptera; family Noctuidae; genus Craniophora; species Craniophora ligustri. The sequence continues at coordinate 5,019,270 of LR990985.1, read as the reverse complement.
TTAAAAGGTAAATTCGCGTTAATTCCCGTGTAAAATAATGTATTCATCCAAATCAGTTCAGTGGTTATAGCGTGAACAGACAGACAACAGGCAGACAAACAGACACTCTCGCTTTTATAATATTAAAAGTAATCTTAATCATATATTATTGCTAGTATAAATAGAAACATCAATAAGTCAGATATAATTATTCATGCTCATTATACAAACATTTGCCCCTACCGGGGTTCAAAACCAGGACTCTCAACACAGGAGCTGCCTCTTTTAATAATCCTCCGCTAATTAGGTCGTCAAATTAGCACTTAAACCGCGATGGAATCTTTAGCTGTAGTTATAATTCTACGTTTCATTTTACGCAGAGTAACTTTTGAATTGTCAAAATTAGTTGCACGGTTCCCAAAAGTAGGACTTAATAGAGAAGAGCCGTCAAGAAACTTCATAGATATATAAATTAAACTTTTAGAATAGTTTATTCTCACTCACTGAATAACAACGCACAACCAGAACTATTAATAAGTCTAGAAAGATGAAATTCGGAAAATAAGAACTTTTTAACTCCCTTTTTTTAAGAACCCCAAAAATGAAGCGTTTTAGATTTTTTTAAATAGACTACGTGTGTTACTAAAATGATAGCGAAAGAAAATTTCCATGCTGTCAGAATAGTCACTCCCCTAACGAGCTCTGAATACCGCTCAGGTTTGAATAGACCTTTAAACTCGCTAGAAAGAGAACTCTACCCAACATATACGTAGGATATATTTGTATACATATGTATTTGTAGGAGGTAGGGCATAGCGAGATTTCTCGCTCAAATTGAGCTGCCCGACTGGGGAAGTACCTCCGCCTTACAGAACACCGCAGTGAATCAACAATAGTTGTCTTTCCGCGAGTGAGTAAGGTTACCAGAGCTCATTGGGGGAGTGACTATTCTGACAGCATGGGAATTTCGTTTGCTGTCAGTTCAGTAACTCCCTATTTTAAGAAACCTGAACGGTTTCTAAGGGGTTTGGCAACGCATTTGCAAGCCTCTGGTGTTGCAAATGTCCATGGGCGGCGGTCATCACTTACCACCAGGTGAGTCGCCTGCTAGTTTGCCGCCTTATCACTACAAAAAAAAGGATAAATTTTTTGGTTGTTGTAGATCAAACTTAAAATATGTTTAATAAAATGTTTCTGCACGAATGATTGAATGGGAGAAAGAATGAAAGTATGAAAGAGAGGCATGATAAAAAGTAAGATGGCGATTCTTGGCATTCGGAACGGGCGTTGTAAAGCGAAGTTGTGTTTAAGAGGTTTAAAATAAATAAATTTGTGAAAATCCAGACATATATATAAGCCTATTGCCGTCCACTGCTTCCACCATCCCGGTGTTGGGCAGCTCGCATCCATCCGCTGCCAGCCACCTTTTTCAAATCGTTGGTCCATCTTGTCGCAGGTCCTACACTACGTTTGCCCAAACGTGGTCTCCACTCTAATACTTTTCTGCTCCATAGATACCCATCATTTCAACCGTTTGGCGTCCACTGCTGGACATAGGTCTCCCCCAAGGATCGCCACGACGACCGGTTATATGCCGCCCGCATCCAGTGGATTCCAGCGACCTTTACCAAGTCGTCAGTCCACCTTGCCGGGGGCCTGCCCACACTGCGTCTTCCAGTACGTGGTCGCCACTCTAGAACCTTCAAGCCCCATCGGCCATCCGCTCTTCGAGCAATGTGCCCTGCCCACTGCCACTTGAGTTTGGCGATTCTTCGGGCTATGTCAGCGACCCGGGTTCTTCTACGGATCTCCTCATTTCTGATTCGATCACGTAGTGAAACTCCAACATAGCCCTCCATTGCTCTCTGAGTGACAGTGAGCTTCCTTATAAGGCCCATTGTAAGCGGCCACGTTTCGGTGCCATAAGTCATCACTGGCAACACACACTGGTCAAAGACTTTCGTCTTGAGACACTGCGCTATTTGGGACCATAGATACCCATGGGTAACAAATAGCTATAAACTCATCCAGCAACATTACTTAATTGCTTTTCAACGCTCGATTAATTCATGAATATAAATGAACAAATTGTATTGCGGAAACGTACCGAAAATACTGTGTGTTTATATTTACAACAAAGTCTATTTAATTCTAATAATATACTGGTTTTAATCATCCCGCTTAGTTACTTTAATAGCTTTAGATATTGTTTCTACTCTTTGTCTTTTATAAATAAAGAAGCTTTTGCCCGCAGCTTCGCTCGCGTTAAGAAGTACTATTATAAATTAGGTATAGTTTTCTTACAAACTTTCATCCCCTATTTTATCCCCTTGGGGGTAGAATCAATCAAAATCCTTTCTTAGCGGATGCCTACGTCATAACATCTACCTGCATGCCAAATTTCAGCCCGATCCGTCCAGTGGTTTGGGCTGTGCGTTGATAGATCACTATGTCAGTCAATCAGTCACCTTTGAGTTATATATATTTAGATATTATCATCAACGAAGGTTGGCAACGCGCGAGCGACACCTCTGGTGTTGCAAACGTCTATAGGCTACGGTAACCGCTTACTATCAGGGCCGAAAGTTTGTTTGCCACCCTTGTGGTGTAAAAAAAGCCTCCAATTACTGTCCCACTGCTGGGCACTGGTCTCCACTTATTTGAGAGACATTAGGCTATAGTCCACTATGCTAGTCTAATGAAGGTAAGTCAAAGGTATCGTCTTCAAACCTAAGCACCACTGTCTTTTCGGAAGTTATGTGCGTATTTATCACATGCTCAAACGGTGAAGAAACCTGCATGCTTGAGAGATTTTCTAGCATGTGAAGTCTGCCAACCCGCAGTAGGATACCGTGGTGGACTATAGCCTAATCCCTCTCAAATGAGAGGCGACCCGTTCCCAGATGCTACATCATCATCAACGGTTTTATTGTTTGTCTGCTTTTTATGGACATTTGTAACTGACTCATGGATGTTTCTATGTATTTACAAGCAACAAATATATAATACTAGCTGATCCAGCAAACGTTGTTTTGCCACATTATAGGGGTTGGTGGACTACCCCTAACTTTTAGGGGGATGAAAAATAGATGTTGGCCGATTCTCATAGATACCGGATAAGCACAAAAAAATTCATCAAAATCGGTCAAGCCGTTTCGGAGGAGTATGGCAACGAAAACTGTGACACGAGAATTTTATATATTAGATGTAGTATATCAACCATCTAGTACCCGTAACACAAGCCTCGTTGCTTAACTCGGTAACTAGATGGCGTTGTGCCATATTGTGTGAATAAACTTAAAAAACAATCTATTTGCACGGATCCCCAAGAATTGTAGGTACGGAACCTTAGTTATTCACCAATCGCCTCATGTATGTATATTCCGGTTTCAATTTGCGCTTCGCTCTGATCAACCCTCGCTTGCATTACGAATACAAAATATATAGCTAGGGTTGCTACAGCAAATATTCTACTCAAACTCAAAATATAACTGACTCAAAGTTGGATCAAATTTAATTGACTCTTGAACGTTGTTAATAAATTTGTGTGAATTTTCGTCTATAGTCGATTCATGGTATATTAAATAATTAAATGATATTTATTTCTGTAAATAGATCTTTTAAAGACACTTTTACAAGTCATGTATGTATAAGATATATTTATTATTAATTGAGTGGCAACGTTTTTGGTGTTAAATAAACCCATGCGAGAGCAACACACCCCGCCACAGATGTGACATTGGAAGTTTGTGGTTACTGGTGCTGGAACACTTTCATGATCTGCCGGCACGTCACTCCTTCCTAGTGTTTTCACTGGTAAGAAGAAGCGGCACAACAAACTCCCCAGTTACACATTTTTCTGTGTACATTGTTTTTTTTTTCACTTTTAAACCAACATCAATATACATACCACTATAAAACCTATTAAAAGTAGTTCTATTTTATTTCAATATCTAATTTCATGTAAGTGTAAATAATTAGACTGTAAAACGTAGTTTTAGGCTTAAATTAGAATCATATATGGACCCTGTCGGGCACAGCATAGTAAATTAAATTAAATACATTAGGTACAATTTTATTATTGCCTAGGAAAGAGGAGGAATTTATACAATACATTATTGTTTTTTATTTCAACAATAAACTAAAATAATGAATATTATTTAACATAAGTGGCAACCCTGTTGAGCCAGGCCGCGGGCTTTTAAGATCCAAATTTAATTCAATCGCAGCGCGCTCGGATTATGATATAAAATTTTACTTCGCACTATCTGCTGAAAATGACATACTTAAGCCACTTTGTAAAAGCAGGTAGGCAGACGTACTTACTGCTTCAAATCCGTACCTACCTACTAATATATTTTACGACCTATGTGGTCTAGTGGTTCGAGGACCGGACTGCTGATCGCGAGGTTGTGGGTTCGATTCCCACGGGACACAAATATTTATGTGATGAATATAGGTGTTTGTGTTCGTCTGGGTATATCCTATGTATTATAAGTATATATTTACAAAAAAAAAGTATATAAGTATTATATCCATTGTCTAGTACCCATAGTACAAGCTCTGCTTAGTTTGGGACTAGATGGTACACTGTGTAAAAAGTCGAAGAATAAAAAAAATATATAATATATATATATATATTAATCATCATCAACCCATTATTGTCCCACTGCTGGGCACGGGTTTCTTATCATATGAGAGGGATTAGGCTATAGTTCACCACGCTAGCCTACTGCGGGTTGGCAGACTACAGAGAAAATCTCCCAAGCATGCAGTTTTCCTCACGATGTTTTCCTTCACCGTTTGAGCATGTGATACGCACATAACTTCCGAAAAGTCAGTGGTGGGTGCCTTGGGTTTGAACTCGAGACCTCTGACATTTCAGTCCACTGGTCACACCGCGCTAGGCTGCCACAGCTCTTATAAATTACCTATATATGTTGTAAATGTGTGTTATAAATTATATAGAATTGAAAAATCAACTATTATATAATTACTAGCTGACCCAGCAAACGCTGTTTTGCCACATTATAGGGGTTGGTGGACTACCCCTAACTTTTAGGGCTAAAACTAAAACTGTGACACGAGAATTTTATAAATTAGATGTTGTAAATGTGAAAATGAATTAGAAAAAATGTAACAACTGCTGGATGTCCTAATAATAAATAAATTAATAAATGTATGTATTTACAAAAAAAACTATGTAGTATATCAATCATCTAGTAGGTATTTATCCGTAACACAAGCCTCGTTGCTTAGCTCGGCAACTAGATGGCGCTTGATCATAATTAGCCGAATATATTTATTTATTTTAAATGAAAATGATTGTTTATTTCTGTAAATCGATCTTTTAAAGACATTTTTACAAGTCATGTAAAATTATTTTAGGATTTGAATGATATCGGCAACATTTTTATAACTTGACTTTACTCTTTATAATCTTTCTTCTTCTGATTACTCTACGTAATCTTCTCTTCTTGTTACAGAGCACTATCACATCTTTGTAGGAGATTTGAGCCCAGAAATTGAGACGCAGAGCCTGCGGGATGCCTTCGCGCCTTTTGGAGAAATATCGTAAGTTATATTATTTTATTAACCGACTTCAAACTGGAGGAGTATCTACACCGATTACGCCGAGATTTCTGATGCGATTTACAAGATTATTTGTGTGTCCAATGCGGAATAGTTGTTTTTTATTCCCATAAAAATGTAATTTAATTTTATTGAGTAGTTTTTATTTTATGACCATTTACGCCTGAAACACAGGTTTGTACAAACCTAGTTTAGGCAAGTCGCTACATTTTTATTAATATAAATATTTTATTAACTTATATTGTAAAACATTTTAATTTTGCAGCGCCCTTGCAGGGTTTCATATTGATACTACCTATATTTATAGTAACATCTTATATAACTACATAAGAAAGCAATAAAGATTTGAATTTGAAGCCAGGCAGGCGCAATATTTCGACTAAGCGAGCGTTCGGTAGATCAACGGTCAATGTCAAATGCTTTATTTCTATCAGACCAATATTCCAGGTACTTTTGAATGGTCAAAACTAGTAACACGGTTCCAAAACGTAAGTCTTATGGAGAAGACATCATCAACTCATTAACGTCCCACTGCTGGGCACGAGTCTCCTCTCATTTGAGAGGGATTAGGCCATTGTCCACCACGCTAGCTGACTGCGAGTTGGCAGACTTCACATGCCATCGCGACAAGTCTCTCAAGTTTCCTCACGATGTTTTCCTTCACCGTTTGAGCATGTGATAAATACGCACATAACTTCCGAAAAGTCAGTGGTACGTGGTCGTTTGAACTCGAGACCTTTGACATCTCAGTCCACTGGTCACACCTCTAAGCCACCACATTTCTATGGAGAAGAGTCGGCGAGAAACTTAAGAAGTCCGTTGTCCGAAGATGTTCCGGCTTTCCTGATGGTCTTCGCAAAATCAAAATGCTTGGCACATACATAGACAGTAGACATAAATAAGACTAAGCCTCATCTTCTGTTAACAACTAAAAATACGCATATAGATATAAAATATGTCTTTGGAAATAAGCCAACAAGATCGGGTTCAAGTGATAGCGGATAGAAAACGCTTCAGCTTATACGAATTTCAGAGAAGCAAAGCGCGATTTCTTGCTCAAATTGAGCTGTTTAACTGGGGAAGTACCTCCGCCTTACAGAAGACCGCTGTGAAACAACAATAGTTGTGTTTCTGCGAGTGAGCTCGTGATTATTCTGACAGAATGAGTTTGTAACTTTCTTATTTAAAAAAACCTACTAATGTTTTTACATGGTCTGCAACGCGCGTGGAACACTTCTGGCGTTGCAAACGTCTATAAGGTACGGTGACTGCTTAAGGCGTATACAGTGGCGCGTCCTTCAATGCCATGCAATGAAATCTCTTTCGAAGCCACGGCATAATTTTAAAGCATAGCAATTTATGTCGTATTTCTATATCGATACGTTTGAATGTCCATCGGTAAAAATTAAAATCCCTTGCCTTGCCGTCCCGGTCTGCGTAGGCCTTCGCCATTACAAGGACCGTTGTATAAAAAGAAGTAATTTTCATGTCTTCCAAAGAACTTTCACTGCCTTCCCTGTAGACGTCTTCTAGTTAAACCGTTCTTTTACACTTGACAGTGATTTTCGATGACATGTTAAGTCTGCCAATTCGCACTAGGCTAGCTTGGATATAGCCTACTCCCTCTCAAATGGGACGAGACTCGTGCCCAGCAGTGAGACAATAATTGAGTTGATGATGATGATAGTTTACATGGGAGAATGATATCAGGAAGATAGCAGGTTTCTTCTGGACTCGTAAAGAGATAGAAATGAATGGAAATCTTTAGAGGAGGGCTTTGTCGGAAGACAAGATGCATCAGAGTAACAACCATTTGCCAATATTTATTATGCATACTATTGTTATTATTCAAGTTTAATGTTCATTAGATCTTCTAATTCTAGTCTTTGTTTTTTTTGTATCAGCCTGGTTGATCCCACTGCTGGGCGAAGGCCTCCCTACCTTCCTGCCATTCCTCACGGTTTAAAGTTTTTAAGGCCCATTCTCTTAAATAGGAGTCCAGTTCGTCCCGCCATCTCCGCCTTGGCCTCCCGCGTCATCTAACGCCTCGTGGGCTCCACTCTGTAGCAAGTCTGGCCCACAAGTCGCTCGACATACGGCATACATGCCCGGCCCAGTTCCACTTCAGAGTAGCGGCTTTTTGGCCAACATCAGCGATTTGTGTTTTGGAGCGCAGTTTTTGTTACAGTTACTTAATAATAATATCTCTTATCCTTGAAATAAATGCCTAAAAAGTCACAACAGGTATCTTCAAACTTCACATACACATTACACGCTCCGCTAATCTCTTCGCTGACAGTCACGCCGCACCCTTACCTCGGTGACACAGTTCATATTCTGTCAAAAAGCCAAAAAAATTCAACGTATGCCCATCTTCGGTGTGGAAGAATTTTTTTACAGATATCTTATACAGACTTGTTCGTTGTGAAAGTGGCTCAAAGGGGATTGTGGCTCACCAACTCAAACTTAAATATTTTACTTCAATTAGAACAATTTGAATAGACATAACTAGTGGCACGGTTCCAATAAGTAGGTCTTCTACTTCTTCGTGTCGATGGAACATGAATGTCGTCAAATTTAATACCCGTATTTACTTAGTAAATATGGGTATTAAATCTGACGAGCCCAGAATGATGCCACATTTACGGCATTTTCTGTGGCAAACCAAAGGTCTCTCGACGTGCAGGTGTTGGGGCACGAAGGGCATGAAAGGTTTGGGGGCCAATACCACATCGACAGGCCATCCTTGTTTCGTCAATGTAACCCCACCTGTTCATATCGTATTTACTTCTACCCACTTGAGTCCGGAGTCGGTTTAGTGACTTCCATGTGGGCCAGGGGAGATCGACAGAAGGAAGCTTTTGTTCAGGATGTATGGTATTAGCTGGAGGGGAGAACCTTTTTTCCCATAGTTGGTCTTATAGAAGAGAGAACAACCGGCAAAAAACTCCATAGATACTCTTTTAAATGAAATGTAAATTACAAAATATTTGGTTTTCTTTACAATGTTTGTATGTAATATTAATATGAGAATAATTCAGTTTGATGTGAAACGAATGAATCACCTAGAAAAAGAAAAAATAAAATCCAATTTAGAATGTCATAACATGTATGAGCCGACCAGCCCCAACTGACAGCACCCATTCACGAGCATGACGTGTGTATCAGCGTCACTTTACTCAACCTATAATGGGTGACACGTAACATTTGAGCATGTCAAGAACAAATTCAAAAGCTGTGGTAGCCTAGTGGTGTGACCAGTGAACTGAGATGTCAAAGGTGTCGAGTTCAAACCCAAGGCTAACTCACCTCTGAAACCACTGACTTTTCTGAAGTTCTGTGCGTATATATCACATGCTCAAACAATACCATCATACAATTTCTCGATGGCGTGTGAAGTCTGCCAACCCGCAGTAGGCTAGCGTGGTGGACTATAGCCTAATCCCTCTCAAATGAGAGGAGACCCGTGACCAACAATCGTAGACACTAGTAGTTAACATTAAAGTCCACTTACCGTGAGCTGTGAATAGCTCAAAAATGAGGAGCTTTTTAAATTTCATAAAATAGGGGAGTTACTACACTGACAGCAAACGAAATTCCCATATGCTGTCAGAATAATCACTCCTCTAACGAGCTCTGATAACCTTACTCACTCGCAGAAACACAACTATTGTTGTTTCACTGCGGTGTTCTGTAAGGCGGAGGTACTTCCCCAGTCGGGCAGCGAGATTTGAGCGAGGAATCTGGATCTATCTACCTCTCTGATTTTCGACCCACACAAAGATTGTACGTCTTTCCGTCCCAAGAGACGAAAATATTGTATATAAAAATCCCTTAATACCAAAAGGAATTCTCATTAGAAGCAATAGCTAATTTCTAATTTAAAACAATATTTTCAAATGAATGTTTAATTATCTTATCTTCATTGTAAACCTCTGGAAAATCTGAGACATGAAATTTCTTTTAAGATCGTGCTATTTTTACTTATAAATTTATAAGGCGGATGTCAGTGGAAACGCCGGGAGGGGGCGCCCTAGAAGGACATACACCGATCTAATTGGGGAACTCCTTCAAAAAGGTGCGCAATACTCGTAACCGGCGCGCGTGCATGACGAGATGTATGAATGTGGACGAGGCTAAAGTGGTATGCAGGGACCGTAGCGCGTGTGAAATTATATAGTTTCTGCCTACCACCATGGGAAAAAGGCGTAATTATTTATATGTAGTAAGTAATACTTTATATTTCTTTGTCCACAGTGACTGCCGTGTGGTGCGCGACCCTCAAACTTTGAAGTCCAAAGGCTATGGTTTCGTGTCATTTTTGAAAAAGTCGGTGAGTACAATGTATACATACCTCTTTTTGTCTTTGGCTGTTGTGAGGACCTGATCAGCGCAATGGTATTAACCTTTTGACCGCCACGTCAATAACGAAAATAATAATAATAATATACCCGGACATTATAGAATAGAATAGAATAGTAGTTTATTGTTTTCAATATTACAGCCATAATTGTAGTAATTAAGTACTTACAAAGCAACTATAATACCGAAAGCAAAAGGATGAAGCGTCAGCTAATGCTTAGGCCACCCTAGATCTCACAGCATTAAGCTGAAATAGGTACCTTTTTTGGCCTCGCACAGGGTTGCTTGGTTACAGGACCTTAGTTTTATTTTTATTTTATGAATTATTATTTTTTTATTTTATTTAGATTTCATATTGGTATCATTACTGTTCTTTTCTTTTTTCTTTTTGTTCTTTAAATATTTATGTGTTTGCGAGACCAAAATAAAAAGTTTTCTTTCTTTCTGTCTTTCTTTCTTTCTATGGGGTTGCCCAGCGCTGGTTCTCAGCTTCAACCCCTGACTCTCGTTTAAAACCATTGGCAACTAAGTAGATATTTAATTTAACACAGCGCCATCTAGGTCCGAGCAGTTTGACGACCCAATTAGTCCAGCGTAGTTGACACTGCCTTCTGTGCTATGGGTCCCGGGTTCTGTAGGGACAAATGTTTGTGTGATCAGCATCAACATTTGTATCCGAGTCATGGATGTATCTGTGTATAATATGTATGTATTTACAAAAAATAAGTATATATATAGTATATCAACCAAATAGTATCCGAAACACAAGCCTCGTTGCTTAGCTCGGAACTATATACTTTTTTGTATATACATACATACATATAATACATAGATACATACAAATGTTTATGCTCATCATACAAACATTTGTCCATACCGGGATTCGACCTGGGACCGCATAGCACAGAAGGCAGTGTTACCTACCCCAGGACTAATTGGGTCATCTCTAAGTAAATTTGACGAATTAAATTTCGTAGGAAAACTCAAAATAACAATTTGATCGTCCTGGGAATCGAGGCGAATACTTGACTGCTAACAGACGACAAAAAAAGCAGTTTGCAAGCAGAACTGGCTACACCAATAACAAAGTACAATTATGTCGATAACAATATAAAATATTCTGCTGTGGGAAAAAGTGCAGGAACTATAAATTATTAATGAAGTATTGATTAGAAACACGTAGAAAAACATTTCATGGAAAACTTTGCTTTGAATAAATAAGTTACGGAAAATTCCCCGCACACACAAACGATTTTCTTTCAAGTATTCATGTTCAGTTTTGAGTTTTCGTTGTCATCAACCCATTATTGTCCCATTGCTGGGCACGGGTCTCCTCACATTTGAGAGGGATTAGGCTATAGTCCACCACGCTAGCCTACTGCGGGTTGGCAGACTTCACATGCCATCGACAAAATCTCTCAAGCATGCAGGTTTCCTCACGATGTTTTCCTTCACCGTTTGAGCGTGTGATAAATACGCACATAACTTCCGAAGTCAGTGGTTTCAACTCGAGACCTCGGGTGTCGCTTGATCGTTGTCAATCCTGTATTTTTATACATATAAAGATATAATAATGACTAATTGGTTTAATTTATTTGCAGGAAGCTGAATCAGCCATTACATCGATGAATGGTCAATGGCTTGGGTCCAGGTCTATCCGAACTAACTGGGCCACGCGGAAGCCTCCAGCGCCGAAGAATGAACGTGAGTATTTGTGAAGCCTCTTTATACCAATACGGTTGTTATCAAGTTTACGGCCCGATTGATGGTAGCCCGTAGCCTGTAGACGTTAGCTCGAGCGTTGCCAATTTTGTAAAAACCGTTAGATTTTTTAAATACCACAAATTTTAATTTCAATTCAAATTAGACGACTCGGTGGCGCAGTGGCTGAGCTATCGGTTTGTGCGTCACGGGTTGCGGGTTCGATCCCCGCACGGAGCCAATATTTGTACGTTCGACAAGTAGTTGTTCCGGGTCTGGGTGTGTATATGTTTTACACATAAATTCGAAAACTCCTTGATACTTATCTTGGAGTTGAACTCAATCCATTGGACTTTTCACAAGAATATCGCAGTATTAATACCTATTAAATAATAAATAAATATTCCTGGACATTATGACATACGGCGCCATCTAGTTCCGAGCTAAGCAACGAGGCTTGTGTTACGGATACTAGTTGGCTGATATACTACATATATACTTTTTTTTTTGTAAATACATACATATTATACATAGATACATCCATGACTCGGATACAAATGTTGATGCTCATCACACAAACATTTGTCCCTACCGGGATTCAAACCCGGGACCCATAGCACAGCAGGCAGTGTTAACTACCGTTGGACTAATTGGGTCGTTGAGTTGTTCCGGGTCTGTGTATATGTGAAAATTTAACACGTAACTTAGAAAACTCCTTGGTACTTATTTGGAGTTGAACTCGATCCATTTGACTTTTCACAAGAATATCGCAGTATTAATATTACCTTGGAATTGTTTCAAATATTATCAAAAGCTTTGGCATTAAGCTTCCTTTGTGTTCAAGACAATTTAATCGCTAAAAGCTGACAGCTTAAAAAATCCTTTCCACAAGAACGTTCTGCTTGACAGGTACTTAACTAGTACCCGGGATTAGTAGGCTTTTTGAGAATATTTTAAGCCTTTTTCCAAATGGTTTAAAATATTCTCAAAATCTTTAACGGAAAGAGTTTATTGAAGATATACAGTAGCGTAGCGTGCGGGGGACAAAGGGGGCGGCATTTTTATACTACTAGAAAAGGGGGCGGCAAATTTCCAGACGGCCCCGGGCGTCTTATAAGCAATTTTACTCATGGATATCTGCAGATTAAATCGTAACGTAATCCGTATCGTGTGTAGCGGTGTACAATACGTCACCTGATAGTAACGTCCCCCGCCACCCGCGTGGACCATGGGAGCGTCACGTACGAATTTTCCAAGCTATAATATTGACGGATGCTCTGTCTAGCTCGCACACTCACACACAAACATATGTGTAAATTTTATACGACTTGTTACCGTTGTTCGGAAGGGATTACCTACCTACCGGATATTACAATACCGTCGAGATTTGTGTACACCTGTTACGGATCGATATGCTAAAACATTGTTTATTAATATATTGCTTGCATATACAATCTTTTTGTATTTTTTAGCTTATTTCAAGCTAAGATTTTAAAATTTTTATTAAGAAAGAAAAATTCAACCTCAGGCGGGACTCGAACCCGCGTCTTCTGGATTGGTACACCAGACGCTCTGCCAACTGAGCCACCGAGGTATCCGCCTGATGTATTGAATTTTGCTTTCTTTATGTTACTTATGTCTTTACGGCGACATAGCAACATCGATTGGACAATTCTGTCCAACCCAGAATACTCCCTTTACAGCGAGTAGATTCCGGATGATATTGCATTACCTTTATACAATCTTTTTGTATTTTTTTAGCTTATTTCAAGCTAAGATTTTAAAATTTTGTTCAATCGATGTTGCTATGTCGCCATAAGACACAAGTAACATAAAGAAAGCAAAATTCAATACATCAGGCGGATACCTCGGTGGCTCAGTTGGCAGAGCGTCTGGAGTACCAATCCAGAAGACGCGGGTTCGAGTCCCGCCTAAGGTTGAATTTTTCTTTCTTAATAAAAATATTGCTTGCATATTTTTATACTACTAGAAAGGCAATCAATCTTACGTCTGATGGTAAGCGGTTACTGTAGCCTATAGACGTTTGCAACACCAGAGGTGTCGCTCGCGCGTTGCCGACCCTGTCGAAACCTTTTCACTTTTAATAACCTTAACAAATACGGACCGCGTTAAGTTTTTTTTTTAATAAGGGAGTTAATACATGAAGCGCGAACGGAATTCCCATGCTGTCAGAATAGTCACTCCCCCAACGAGCTCTGGTAACCTTACTCACTCGCAGAAACACAACTATTGTTGATTCACTGCGGTCTTCCGCAAGGCGGAGGTACTTCTCTCAATGTTCTCTTTCACCGTTTGAGCATATGATCATTACGCATAACGCTGCTTCTGTGCTACGGGTCCCGGGCTCGAATCCCGGTAGGGACAATATAATAAAAAAAAAGTTTATATTTTTTTAAATATTATATCTACCCGAGCGAAGCAGGCCCGGGCCGCTAGTGTACAATAAAAAAAAACTATCTATGTGTATCTATACCTCTCTCTCTTTATTCATTCTCTTCTCTTTCTTACAGTGAACTCCAAGCCGTTGACGTTTGATGAGGTATACAACCAGAGCTCCCCGACCAACTGCACGGTCTACTGCGGCGGTCTCACCACCGGCCTGACAGAAGAACTGATGCAGAAGACCTTCCAGCCATTCGGCACCATCCAGGAGATACGGGTCTTCAAAGATAAGGGATATGCTTTTATCAGGTATGGTTTTTTTAATAGAAACATAGGTTTTTCCCGCGAATGTCGCGGTGAATGAATGATTGAATGATTGAATGAATGTTTATTTCTGTAAATAGATCTTTTTAAAGACACTTTTACAAGTCATGTAATTTTTTTTTCGTATCTAGTGTCAAATTAGTGTATTTAAGTTATTCGTCTTTATGAATACATTAATTCCGCATTTTATTAGATATTTATCGAGGACCCGTTTAGCTCAGCGGTAGTTAACGCTGCCTTCTGTGCTATGGGTCCCGGGTTCGAATCCCGGTAGCGACAAAAGTTTGTGTGATAAGCATCAACATTTGTTTCCGTGTCATCAATGTGTCTATGTATAATCTGTATATTTTTACAAAAATAAAAGTATATACTATGTGGAGATGATAACACGACAATGAATTAAACCCAGTATACCTTATGATATTCTAAGTCTGAATACCAAAAATCAACCAAATATACCCAGTAGTTTAGACACAGGACATTATTTTCCATTTTTTAACTTTTCAACATGATGTATTGTTTACTAGGCTATCACAGATAAGGTTACAGACCTGCAACATAAGTATAAACACATGTTGCCAACTCGCCACTTAAAAGACCTTCGCCAATCTTAAAAAACTCCTTACGCAAATCTAATTTCTTTTGCATATTTGTGCTATTTAGTTTGTTTGAAAAACACTTTTTTTAATATCGATGTTACGACTTCTGTTATTATATTACGATGCTCGTCTTTTCATTTATTGTCGTGTTATCATCTCCACATTGTATATGTAGTATATCAACCAACTAGTAACACAAGCCTCGTTGCTCAGCTCGGCAACTAGATGGCGCTGTGTCATAATTTCCGAATCATCATTTCAACCGTGAGACGTCCACTGCTAGACATAGGTCTCCCCCAAGGATCGCCATGACGACCCGTCATATGCCGCCCGCATCCAGTGGATTCCAGTGACTTTTACCAAGTCGTCAGTCCACCTTGCCGGGGGCCTGCCCACACTGCGTCTTCTAGTACGTGGTCGCCACTCTAGAACCTTCAGGCCCCATCCAATTTCCGAATATATTTATTTATTTATTTACAGGTTCTCTACCAAGGAGAGCGCTACCCATGCCATCGTTGCTGTCCACAATACCGATGTGAATGGCCAACCAGTCAAATGCTCCTGGGGCAAGGAGTCAGGAGATCCTAACAATGCGCAAGCACAGGGACAGGTTTGAAACCTTACTTACAATGGCGGAATTATACATTTGTCGTCAGTAGGCTATTAGAGGAGAGTAACTGCCTCGTTGGTCTAGTGGTTGTACAGTGCGACTGCCGAGCAAGAGGTCCTCGGTTCATTGCCAAAGTGTTATTGGGTTTTTCTGTGAAATTCTCAGTAGCGGCTCGGAGTTTGGATTCGTGGTTGATGGCAATAGGCTGGCCCCCTAAAACATTCCGGCGAAACGTGGGTGTACATTAGTACACCTCTGCCTAACTTTTCGGGGACGACAGGCGTGATGGTATGTATGTAATTAAATGTGGGCTATTGCTTTAATATGGACTAATAAGAATTCTCGAAAACCTACAATCGAAAGACGCAACAAACGACGATCGTCTATCGCATTCATTCACTCTAACATCGCACTCACTCATTCTCGTCAGTCTGGTAGCCTAGTGGTGTGACCAGTGGACTGAGATGTCAAAGGTCTCGATCCAAACCCACTGACTGGCTTTTCGGAAGTTATGTGCGTATTTATCACATGCTCAAACGGTGAAGGAAAACATCGTGAGGAAGTCTGCATGCTTGACATACAGACAGACTTTTGCATTTATAATATTAAATATGGATAATTTCCATATTTATAAACACAAGTATTTATATCTAGGTGTCATTAATTTATGACATTACACAGAAGGCCTATTTACTGTGTCTTATTTTTTCTTAATCAATGTAAGTGCGTAAATCTCAAAAGAATAATTTTCTTCAAGCAATCAAATATTCCTTTTAATAATATAATTTTGATGTGAAATGAGTACCCATAAAATGTCTTTTGAAATATTACACAGATTATACGAATAATTTATCATTATAATTAACATTAAAAGCTTATTTTAATCTTGATTTATTTATTAGGATAGTTACCATTTCAAAAAAATCTCAATTAACATTGAGTAGGTACTCCGTCTGTGGTAGCCTAGTGGTGAGACCAGTGGACTGACATGTCAAAGTTCTCGAGTTCAAATCCGAGCACGCACCACTGACTTTTCAGAAGTTATGTGCGTATTTATCACATGCTCAAACGGTGAAGGAAAACATCGTGAGGAAACCTGCTTGCTTGAGAGATTTTCTTGATAGCATGTGAAGTCTGCCAAGTAGGCTAGCGTGGTGGACTATAGCCGAATCCCTCTCAAATGAGAGGAGACCCGTGCCCAGCAGTGGGACAAATAATGGGGGACAATTGATAATGATGATGATGAGGTACTCCGTCTGCGTCAAATTTGCTTTTTCATCAATATATTTTACTGCTTACCCATCTCTTAAAAAGAATATCGGATCTGCATACAAACTTCCAACCAACTTTTCGCTCGTTTTCCGAATCAAAAACTCCATGTCCTCTGATCCTATGTCCTTCTCCGCGACTCAAACTATCTTCATACCGAATTTCATGTAATTCGGTTTACCGGTTAAAACGTGAAGAGGTAACTGAAAGGAAAACAGACATATACTATCATACATACACTCACGCCTTTTTCCCGTGGGGGTAGGCAGAAACTACAGAATGCCACGCGCTACGGTCCTTGCCTGCATACCACTTTAGCCTTGTCCACATTCATACATCTCGTCATGCACGCGCGCCGGTTACGAGTACCGCGCACCTTTTTGAAGGAGTTCACCAATTAGGTCGGTGTATGTCCTTCTAGGACGCTTCCCGGCGTTTCCACAGACATCCGCCTTATAAATTCAACATGCCCAAACCATCAAAAACCATTGACGATTCGTTTAACTCAGCGGTAGGTAACGCTGCCTGCTGTGCTATGGGTCCCGGGTTCGAATCCCGGTAGGGACAAATGTGTGTTGTATCCGAGTCATGGATGTTTCTATGTATAATATGTAAGTATTTACAAAAAAAAAGTCAAAATCAAAATCAAAAGGTTTTTATTTCAAATAAACTTTTTCAAGCACTTTTAAAACGTTATGATTCTAGTTGCACTACTACTAAGTATATATGTAGTATATCAACCAACTAGTGTCCTTAACACAAGCCTCGTTGCTTAGCTCGGAACTAGATGGCGCTGTGTCATAATGTCCAGAAATATTTATTTATATTTATTTATTTATCTCAGTACAATCTTCTCAACTTTTGTCACTACGTCGTCTTTCAAACAACACGTTTTCTTATCACATCATTCCTCAATCTATCATTCATTCTACTTTTACATTTATTATATTAAATATGGACATTACGAAACTAGTGGCATGAAAGTAGTACCGCGACATTAATTTCATCAACAATTTCACGTATGAACGCCATTTTTTTTATGGTGATAAGTGGGCAAACGAGCAGGCGGCTCACCTGATGGTAAGTGATCACCGCCGCCCATGGACATTTGCATATGCGTTGCGAACCCCAAGGTTTCTTAAAATAGGAAATTACTAAACTGACAGCAAAGGAATACCCATGCTGTCAGAATAGTCAATCCACAACAAGCCCTGGTAACCTTACGCACTCGCAGAAACAAAACTATTGTTGTTTCACTGCGGTGTTCTGTAAGGCGGAGGTACTTCCCCAGTCGGGCTGCTCAATTCGAGCGAGGAATGTCGTTATTCTCTACCTCTCAAAATCTACTACTGAACTGTCTTGGGCATTTATAATATTTTTTATTAAATGTTCATGTTTTTTCTTTCAGCTCCCCGCCGCCTACAGTCAATTCGGCGCGACGTACACAGGTGGGGTCCCTCCCACCTCCTACTGGTACAACACGTATCCCCAGCAACTGGGGGGCTTCCTGCAAGGCGTGCAGGGGGTGCAAGGATATACATATGCAGGACAAGCGTTTGCAGGATACCAGCAGCAGTACATGGGGTGAGTAAATAATGCTAAGTTTTAAGTATTATTAATTTATTTACAACAGGCAAGCAGAACATCCAGGCAAACTGATAAGCAGCACCGTTTCATGGCGGAAATTGCCGAAACCCGCATGAAGCGTAGTTCATCGTTTTTTATCCACACAGCGAGGGAATGGAATCAGTTGCCTGAGTCTGTATTTCCCGATGCGTACAATTTGGGGGTCTTCAAGTCACGAGTGAATAGGTAGCTTCTATATAAGCGTGCTTCATCTTAGACCACATCGTCACCATCAGGTGAGATTATAGAAACGCTGACCGAAAAGATAAAAAAGCACTAAAATTAGAACAAACATGTTTGTGGCATCATTGAGTGCAATTTCAATATAACGAATCGGAAGATAACATACAAATATTTTGTTATATTATCAAGGAATTGTTAACACAGGTTTTTTTATAATGAGGTTAAATTGGTCTAAGATTTTTTATATAGAGGTGTATACTTGCGGGAATCTCGAAATTATTATCTATGGAATTAAGGGTCAAATCTTGTTAAGAAGGTTATAATATATACGTTGAAAAAAATCTGGTATTTACAGTTGATAGTTTGAATATTCGTTATAAAGAGATTGTTCGCAAAAAACGCACGCGAGAAAACATTAAAAAAAATACAGTCGATTTGAAAATATCCTATAGTTTTTTAAAGTCATTTAAAAATAGGATTTGACTTTATAATTATAACTTTCCTCTTTTCTGTATGGTATGTTGAAAAATCTTGTAGGAGCTAAGTCCCAAAACGCTTTATTTTCATTGATTATTAAGGTTCATATTAATTTATTTGCAATCACTTTTTTGCAGCAAGGAGTACGGACAGTGGGCTAACGCTGCCGCCTGTTCCAGCATGGGAGGGGTCCAGCTTCCGTGGGCCCTGGGGGCTGGAGTGGGGGGCGTGGGCTCGGTAGGGGGGGTCGCGGCTATGTCCCAGCCCCCTCAGGTCCTGCATTACCCTGTGCAGCATTTTCAAGTGCAGCCTGTAAGTTTATTTTCATTTCTTTGAAATTTTCTGAAATAAAAATATGTTGTGTATAGTACATAAACCTGACTATAGCTGTGGTAGCCTAGTGGTGTGACCAGTGGACTGAGCTATTAAAGGTCTCAGGTTCAAACGATCACGCACCATTGACTTTTCCGAAGCTAGGCCTCTTATACGGTGAAGGAAAAAATTGTGAGGAAACCTGCATGCTTTTAATTATGTTGTAGCATCTATGTAACTTGTGGAGACGAATAGCATGCCACGTTGAATTAGCATTGCCATTCAACGTGGCAATGCCGCCAGTCTTCTGGGCACTCTACCCCCTGACAGCGTCGAGGACGAGTTTTTTGACGCCCTATAACTTCTTTTTTTTTATTTATTTATTTTTAAGTTTGTAAATAGTAGTTTTTAATTAATCTAAGATTGTATAATGTGTTTTTAATTGTATCTAATAAATATTCTATTCTACTTGTGGAGTGCAATAAATGTATTGAGTATTGAGTATGATAATGTTATCTATTTCAGATTGGTGATGATGAATGGCTAGCTCCCAGTCTCTTGGTGTGAGGCCCTACACATTAACTGCCGAGCCCCTGTTCTTGCATGCACAAAGACTGGATGTAAATTTCAATTTATTTCAACACTTGAGTCTATTTCTTATTTTTTTTTTCAAAATGTTGAAATAATTCTCTCAAGATACTTTCTGTTGAAACTTATAAAGATTGTTATGATTTTATTAATACTTCTAGCTGTTGTATTTGTTTATAAATTCAACTGCCGAGGCTAAATGTTGAGTCTCTTTTTTCTTTTGATTAATCTACCTATGATTTTGTGAACTTTCTATACCTACTTAGTTACTATTAAGTCACTGTTGAGTCTTATTCATTGAGTCTCTTGATGTTGAAAATTTTATCAAGCGTTCATCTTCAATGATATTGGTCAAAAAAATTGTTTGGTGTTTCAAAATAATGAAATTTTAGTTTCAATTGAGTTTCTTTTAAATCTTCTTAAAGTTTTTTATCTAAAATAAATTGTGATTTTTCTGTTTGACTTAAAAAGTTTAAAACTCGTTTTGGAAACACTGTACTTAAACGGTTTCTTAAAGAAATGTAAAATTATTGTTACCAAAATGTAGTCATAATTTTAATCAAATATTTTTGTTGATTAAATTTTTGTTGAAGTAAAATTTAAAAAATGTTATTTGTTGTTTACTAAAACTAAAAAAATATGTTGTACAAGTTTGTATATGTTCTGTAAATACATCATAATTTTTGCTTAATCAAGTGATATTTAAGTACCTACACAAGAATTGTGTTAAGATATCATCATTGTGTGTGGTATAATTTATCTTTATTTAACAAAAAGACGAAGTAACCGAAAGAATCTCATTCAAATCTAGTCAATTAATGACTTTTTAGTTATTTAATTTTTAGTTTACCAATTTTTTTTTTTTTTTTTTTCGCCCCTCTTTATTTCAAACGGTTATAATAAAATTCAGTACATCAGGGATGCGGTTGGTCGTGGCACATGGCTTGAAGCATAACCCGAGGGACGAAACACGAAAAAAAAATGAAAAAAATGTGAGTCAAAAGTATTGAAAGATTTACTTTATCGCTTCTTATGAGTGCAAGAAAAAATGCGTATAAGAAATACTTTTAGAAAATATATAGAACATAAATATAAGATTTTAACTTTAAGTTAGTTTTTAAGTGAGTAATCAACACGCGGGCCAAATCGGGTTGCGAATTAAGAAAAAAATGAGAAACTTAAAAAAAACGAAACTTTTTTTTACGGCCTTACCATCAGTCAGCACAAGTTGTAAAAAAAGTAATACTTAAAAAAAAAACTATTGAAGTAAAAATTAGATTTTTGGAGATATGTTTAATAGTATAACATCAGAGTGAGAAAAATTTTATAAAAAAAAACTTTTATAACATATATGCCGAGGACGCTAGGAAAGGTAGGAATAGGGAAAGAGTAATCTTTTTGAGATGGGCTTAAACAAAAGTCGGCTTTATGACTTATTCCGATTCGAAGTCGGACGTTTTATGATGACGAATGTGAGCTAGTCGACTTTATAAGTCGAAAATATCGGCTTGTTTCTACAAGTAATGCATGGTGTTAGGTAAAAGTCGGAGTCTCGACGTTAACTCTATAATGAGTCGACTTTGTGTAAGTTGAAGCTTAAAGTCTGTTTAGTGCGACTTTAAAACGTCTTTAGACGAGGTAAAAAGACGGCAATTTACTTATACATGAATAAAAAACATCGAGGAATCTGTTCTTGCTATATGCGCACATTTCCGATTTCAATTAGTTTAGTGACGTGTTATACAAGTCGGAAATCGACTTTTAGATGATTCAAAGTCGACTTTCAAAGTCAAAGTCGCCCATCTCTAATTTTAGTCACTTTTTTTTATTTCTGGAAAGCCATTGCCAAATTCAGAAATCCGTAAAATTAAAAAAATACTGTAATAAAAAAAGGTTGTGTCTAGTTAAAGATACACTACTTGATCCGAAAAAAAATGTAGAGAAAAAAAATTAGATTTATTTACTAATATTAAAGTATGTAAGTGAAAAGAAAAAAATATTTATTACCTAGTTGTTAAGTACAATACCCATTTACTGTAGTTAGAGAAAATTATAAAAAAAAACGTTCTTTTCTCTGAAAAAAATAAGGTTCGGACGTGACTTCGGCTATTTCTTCTTTTATTTCCAAAAAAAATTCCGTTTCGTCACTATTTAAATTATTTTTTTGTTTTTTTCCTTTGTCTAAGAGAATTTTTTCTCTGTTTCCGTTCGTTTATGTATTTCCCCTCGTCGGAGGCTAGTGTTTATAAAAGAAAAATACTAAAACGCTGTAGTTGGGAAAGTCTTTTTTGAAAAATTTTAGTCGGTGGCACGCTTGTGCCTCTTGACGCATCTTTGTATAAAAAATTGTATTTTATACATTAATTATTAAATTAAAACTATATTATATCTGTTTGAAGGTTTCTTGGTACTTTTCATGTACTTCGAATGCTGGAAAATGACTATAAAATTTGACAGTTCTCTATGTTCCATTGGGAATATCAAACGCTATTAAAATTATTGTAAAATCTTGAGTATAAGTTTGACACTGTCACATTCTTCTAAAATAATTAAAGTATACATACATTTATTCATCTGTTTAGATTGCTGTCATAAGATTTTGATTACAAATCCAAGGCCTGGAGGAAACTGGCATTCATGGAGGATTTTCTCTGTATAACGTGTGAACATCTGCCAATATGCATTAGGCCTGTGTGGTAAACAAAACCTTCACCAATCACATTTTAAATGAGATCAATAATGGAGACTGTACAGGTGTTGATTATGATCATTTTGTTAATTACAATAGTACATGAGAGCAATAAAACAGGGTTTGTGATTAAAAAAATTAAATAGTAAGAGTCCAAAGCATACGCAATGTTTGAGTCAAATGGATACTTTAGGATTAGAGTACAGTAGGAACATCGTTTGTAGCTTAAATCCCACGTTCAGTAATGAACAGTATAGTGGATTTGATAGAAGAATAATCTGCCCATCATAAAAGCAGATCATAAGAAGAGCGTTCAAAGTAACTATTCCAGATAGTAACGAGAAACTTTCAAACGTTTAGTTTTGACTGTTAGACTTTTTATTTTGAAATTTAGCTGTTTTTATTTCAATCTTCAGCGTAGTAAAAATATTTGGCATACATATCGCTAGAATCTTACAAATAAGATATAATATTATATTACTATATACTAAAACTATTCTACAATATATAGTTAATTTCAAGACTTGAAGAATTTTCACACTTAATCTCTATCTATCTAATTTCTATAAATTTATTCTTTATTGTCTTTGTATATATTAACACATTTCCGTTTCGTCACTCTTAAATATTATTTCAACAACCAAAACTTTCTATCAGTCTTCAGTGCCCTTAGGTATAATAATATATATAATTGAACACCAATAACCCATAAATTGTCCCTTAAAATTAGATTTTCGTGTTACGTGTTAGAAAT
This sequence comes from Craniophora ligustri, assembly GCA_905163465.1. Lineage (NCBI taxonomy): Eukaryota > Metazoa > Arthropoda > Insecta > Lepidoptera > Noctuidae > Craniophora > Craniophora ligustri. The sequence continues at coordinate 4,995,802 of LR990985.1, read as the reverse complement.
ACGGTTAAAATACTACACTATACTTGATTTCCAAAATAAATTATGAATAAAAAATACCTTAGAATATAAATTCTGATAAAAAAATATTAATGTGTCGTGGGTTTGTGCAATTGTGTATTAAAAAACTGCATCAGCAGTTAGTATGTGTAGGAATGACGAAAACTTTTCGACAGAACTTTTCAATAAAATCAATGAACACTAATATTGTTTAAAAAATCGGACTATGTTAATACATAACTCTTAATAGGTAAATTACAGATTTTTCTTTTATTTACTTAGATAAAAATGGCGATTTATGTGATTGGGGAAATTAATAATAACTTTCATTCATTCATTCACACAACGAATGAGTATGAATGGTGGGTTATGCTGCTTCTTTTCCGACTAACATGTCATCAAAGAATCGTGACAGAATAGCTATATCTATTACAAAAAATACTGTCGGTTGATGATGATTGTGACAGCAAATTTGCTGTGAAAATATCGTTACTTGGCACGGATTCTGTTAGGTGTACAACGCAATTCGCATTGCGGTGAAATAAATATTAACAATGAACGCAGATACATTTTGACAGGATGTTCATATAAATATATTTATATATTTAGTGTATATTATCATAGTAGTAAGCGTATATACTTATCATAACTTACAACGGAAGAATTTTGACAGGAAAATATACCAAACGTATTAGTTTTTAGTGATGCAAAAAAATATTCATATTATATTGAATATTTAGTATCCAAATTAGCTTAGAAATGTTGACTAAGGTCATACATAAATATGTGTTTAGATTATATATTGATAAGTGTGAAAAATCTTTAGGGAGGAAAATTGTTGCGTCAATTTGAGCATACAGTCAATCAATGAAAGGTAACGGCGTATTGTGGGTATACAAATCATGGATTTATTATATCAGCCATATAAAATGCTAGTACACGACACATAACGCTCACAGAGAGGTATGTATTGTCAATAGAGACAAGACACCTAATTTTAAATCCTGATAATTATAATTTTTGTAGTTATATGTTCGAAAATTACTGTCTACAATATACACAGAAATAAATCTCAAATCGAGAAAGTGTTTCTGTAATGTCTGTTCTGATAAATATCCCTTTTAACAGACATATGAAATGAATATGGTATTTTCGTGTTTGTATACCCATTAAAAGTCTACATGAGGTGCAACCTCTGATATCACAAAATATAACGTTAGCTAGTCAAATTTAGATATAGGTACCATATATGCTAGAAAATCGTTTACGCCTAAGTGCTTGTAGTCATATATAACCATATTTAATAATGAATGCCGATCGGAAAAAGGTCGCTGCCTTTTCAAAAACTACTTCCTTCTACGTATATAACCATTATATGAATAATGTTAAAATTAAGGCTTTGCTCTACATAAGGTATTTAGATAGGTAAAACAATGCAAAATATATAAAATTAATGAAACAAAAATTAATTTAGATAGGGTATTACAATTATTTTCAGTTGGAAATTTTTCATTTCATTCATTTCCCGTTTAGTTACGTTTTTCCTCGTATAAGTATTGTTAAGCTCCCGAAAACACCAAGTATTGTAAACCTTATTATATAACGTAGAATTGGCTATATATATGTATGTTTACTGTAAAAAATATATAGTATTTCGGAATCTTCTACCTAAGTAGGATGCCTTACCTATGTTCTTTTTAGTCACAATTGATTAAGAATGGTGTGTTTATTAAAACTTATTTATTTCGAAGCCTTAAAAGTCACATTTTTACATTTATTTGTGACGCAAAAGTATCTCTCAATTCCCGATCGTCACTTTTTAAAATATTTTTCGTATTTTATTCTAGTATGATTATATTAATTAATAGACACAACAATCTTAACGAGGCGAGTGCCAAAAGAGGTTTTACACATATGCGTTTTATTATTTCTCTCTTCGCATTTTCAACATCCGTCTATTTCAGATAAATTATAACACCAATATTTCAAACTAAATTGTATTTAAATCCTCTAAGGATGTTTCTAAAAATACGTTTTTCTTAGAATTTTACCATGTATTTGGAATTTTATGACGCAAATATTTAGTCTGGGATGATACATATCTTGGTAACAACTTAAGAAGTAACTATTCTAAAATAAAAATATTCCATTTCGTTACTGTTTTTAACATTTCACGTTACGAACTTATTTTGTGTAGTGTAACTGACAAGCATATAGTATTTCGTTTGAAAATAATATATGTAAGAGATACAAAGTATCTGAAATCGTCAATGTCAATCTTTTCCCAAAATATTTGTGTGTAAAATAGAAATACATTTAAAACTGTAAGAAAAATTAGATTATAGAAATGTGTAAGTGTACTCAGTGTATTTCCGTTCTTATGTCCTGTATGCCATGCGTCCAAATGATTGCAAAAGTAAATAAAATTAAACAGAAAAATATATACGCTGATACTTAACTATGTGTATACTTTTCAAAGTGTTAAACCTATTGAAATTGAGATATGCACGTTGTATTTAGAAATAAGGCATTATTTGATAAAATTTGAATGTTTGCACATCGTTAAGTATTATTTCTTATTCAGCAGCTGAACCATCTGCACTCAATTCGTAATTTAGTTCAAACTGAAATAAATTTGTATAACGATTAAGATCATTGTAGGATTCGTCTTGATGTTGATTTTAAAGAAATATATTACTTACCTTTCAGATGCCCAATATTCTATTTATTACTGCCGACTTGACGGCCTTTTAAATCTGTCAACTAGGCACTAAGCCAGCGTGGTAAACTGTAACCTAACTTCTCTCAATTTAAGAGGAAATCCAAACCCTTAAGTGGCACAGCAAATGGATTTTATGAATCTATTTTAAACCTTGAAAGTTGCTCTAAAATCTATGTTTAATAAAGACGATATGTAACTTATTTGAAGTGTAAGATTGTTCTTAAGAAATAATTTGTATTCAAATGATTAAAAATTAATATTTTTGCAACATCTGTACGCATGCAAGTAGTGTTTTTGATTTTATTTTTTAGAATGAGCTAGATTTTTGATGTTTTATAGTTAAATGTCCCAAAAGTAAGGCTAAGCGTTTGTGTTCGTACACAAAAAAGCTGCGGATGACATAAATATAAAATGATATACATATTTTTTGAAATGTATAAATTAATAAAATGTCTATGATCTGTCTCATGATTTGACTTCGGTTACAGGCCAGCAAAAACGAATAGTAGAGTAAAAATCTATGAAGAGATGTTGAGAAACTTAAAGGTAGAGAAAATAATGATATTGAACTTTGATTTGGTACTAGTTAGTATTTTATTTTAATAAGTCTCATTTCATTAGTTAATTACGTATACCTTACCTAAAACTGGTATTACTTACATGTCATAAAACAATAAATTGACTATACAAATATGAATAATAATATTAAAACAATGTTGTGTATTTTATCGAATATAATTGAGAAACTTTTACAAAATAGTTTCTGTTTCTGCAAGCACATACCTTCAAAGCATATATACATACTGATCAGAGTTCAATATTTTCAATATGAGCTTTTAAAAGACCTGAGATAAGAATTGCAATTCATAAGACTGTGACGTCTATGAGAATCGAAACACGATGATGAATTTCATGCTATTTGTGACGAATTGGAATGTAAGAGAACAAATATTTTAAACAGGACGTTTATCTTGTGTGTGATTTGCTGGCTTGAACCAATTTCAGTAGAATTTGGTGTGTACATGTGTCTCAGTGTAGTAGTGTTTTAATTTGAAATTCCTGTTTAGCAATATCTTATACTAAATGTTTTGTGATGTGAAAATCGGAGTCGTTACGAAACGGAACAGTCGACTCGAAAACTCAGAGACGTTGTAATTTTTTATAAGCTATTTTTGGTGTTGTGAATAATCAGTGATTTCGTCATTTTATAAATGTGCGTAATTATTTGACTGATTTTGTATTAATTTCGTTAAAATGCAGATGCAGTGAATGCGTTCTTTTATAAATGAACGTATTATTTTGCTGTTGTATTTACTTTTTCCGTTTCGTCACTTAAAATTATTTTGTAAGTATTTTAGAAATCGGTTGAGGTGTGTTGAGTTGAGAATGTTTTTAAGAACGGAAATCGAGAACGTATGACGCTTCGATTTTTACAAGCAAATGATTAAAAATAAATAAATAAACAGCAATAATAACGCATTAGGCGTTGACTGTAGATTTTTTATTTTTTGTACTGCTAGTTACGACTTCTAAAAAAACATTTAATTTCTATATCTCTTCAAAATTCAGTTCAATAAAATAGTATAAAAATATTTTTAAAGAAATTTCTTGAAAAAAAATATTTTAGCACATTTTTTTTTAAGTTCCCCCCTTATTTCTACCGTCCATGGGTGTTGTAGTAGAAATAAGAATTTTTTTTTTGAAACAGAGCTCAAAATGAGAGTTAATTTTATTTCATCGAAAAAAAAATTTCGAACGCACACTTTTTAAACTTTGGGTAGTGATTGAGCTTTTATTTTTAATGATATTGATTTTTTCTTTCAAAAAAATTGTGATGTTTCGAACTTAAAACGACCAGAACGAGTTAGTGATTTTTATCTTCCCCTTACAACTTCATCTTTATATATTTATATCATTATTGTGATGTTATTAAGACCTTATATATAACCACGCTAAAAACACTTAAAAATTTCGGTCGAAAGTTGCTACGAACGTACCCATTAGGCGAGACTTTGAGCGCACTGTCCAATCGACAAAAAATACTCTGAGCGCACTGTACCTATAATGAAATAATTCATGGTGAATTTGAACATGCACTTTCGATCTAAATTCAAGAGTTGATTAGTTATTTCTATTTTATACCCCCCCTGATATAATTTAAATAATTTCGTGTAAAATAATCTAGATGAGATATTTGTAGATGTAATTAGAATTAAGTATATAATATTAAGCTACGCTTGTTGTGTTTCAAACTGATTAAGTTTAACTCTTTCTTTATGTTGTTCTATAAACGTTATTGTGAAAATTCGCAGAAATACTTTTTTATGTCATCAAAATGTCAAAGTCAAAAGGTGCAATCCAAATAGCATTTTACTACCGAGAATGATTATTTGACAGTAATAGTGACAGATTAAAATATAGTCGAGCAGATTGTAATGTAGATTAAAAACGTTTTTTGTATTGATATATCCACCAGTTTATATTGTGAGGAAAACTACATGTTTGAGACATATTCTCGATGTCATGTGAAGTCTGTCAATCAGTATTTAACAGGTCATTATGTCTGATCATCGAACAGAATAGTTTTATTCATACTTTACTTAGAGTGTACCCGTAAAAATCCCGTCATGAATCTTTTTTTAATTAAAATACATTGTTTATAAAATATACTTTGTTCTGAAATAAGAATTTAAAAAATTGTTTCACTACATATATAGTTTTGTTATTAGTTGAGTAATAACATTTTTGAACGACGAAGATTTAGATCAGTCATGTTGCAAAATTGTATTTACCCTATGTACTACCCAAGGTACTACTATGCTGTTTATCAATCCAACGCAGTTTAATTCATTGACAGAAAACTGAAAATTCATTGTTTGAATAACAAAACTGATGTCTTTCACATTAGGGATTATGTACAATAGAGATTTAAAATCATAGAGCAGATATTAGGATGTTTCTTAAGCACCGAATAGAAGCAACACAATGCAATAATGAAAAACATTAATATTAATTGTTTCAGTCAAATATTTTGCCGTAGGTACACGTTGTTCTCGTAGTTCACACTACGTATGTAGCTATATAACTAAGAGCCTTGGGGAAAAAAAGGGGGCTCCTAAACTATTTAGGTTTTATATCGTACATTGCAGGGTACAAACAATCCTCTCAAACTTGTTACCTACTTGTCGGGAATTCCTCTGTATTGTTTTGTATGAGTTGCCATATTTAGATTCCGATGGCGGGATAATTTTTGCTAGTTCAATAAGAAGTTTGCTTATCGCGTTTTGGGGGGGGGGGGCGATCTTGGGGACCCAGAGGTACTACCTAGCCCTTCGATAGGTCTCGAGATTGATTCTCAGATCAGGCAATGTTATTAGGTATTCTATGAAATTCTCAGTAGCAGCTCGGAGTTTGGATTCATGCCCGGTAGCTGGCAATAGAGTCGCCCCCTAATACATGGGACCTAAAAACATACCGGCGAAATGTAGATGTACATTAGAACACCTCTACCTAATCCTTCGAATGACAGGCAGTATAGAAAAAAAAAGTATTTCTGCGATATGTTCTAATTTAAAAGACAAAAAAAAATACTGTTAATTTTCAATTGATTATGTTAAATATCAGGTTGATAATGTAAATTAAATAAATATATACTCTGTACCTACCAGTAGTGGACATATGAAGTAGAAATAAAATAAATATTATGATGCGAAATATATTAAATAACAATACACAAACATCGGTGTTTTATTTGCTAGTTTTAATATTCCCTTTATTGATATGGCATTCTGTTATTTCTGAAAAAGGTGAGAGTGTATGTAGGAATAGCCCATAAGTTATTTAAGGAGGAAGCTCCACGCTAGCCCGCGAAATTCAAATTTTCGTACGTTTTTTGCAATTTGCCGGTCATTGTCAGGCTGTACATTGAACAAAATATGATTCGCGCCTGTAATACGTATTTACCTCACATTGCATACAATTGGATTGAATGACTTTTTCATGAAATACACAATCAATACAGTTATATGCACTTTGAGGGCTGTTTTATTGATTTAAATGATTATAATTCTGTAACTAAATACCTATTACAGGCGCGAATCATATTTTGTTTAATGTACAGCCTGACAATGACCGGCAAATTGCAAAAAACGTACGAAAATTTGAATTTCGCGGGCTAGCGTCTCGTTGAAGCAGTTTATTTTTGACGAATTTCAACTACGTGGTTTGTTGCATTAATGTTTTAATTAGTCTAGTTATCCATCTCTATATTGTTTGCATAATTATTGATTTACAGGAAGACGGAAACAATTAAAATAATAGACAGTCTGTTCTACAAGAAAAGCGGTAACCACGTCAAAAACTGTCTTAGTATCCTTAACTGGGACTCAAACTACCTCCTGTAATGAACAAGGAAGTACTTCCAGAATCCTGAGATAGATGGCGTCGATGTACTTAATTTTTAAAACTAGAGATTTGACAAGTGACGGTGGCGGAAAAATAAAGCGCCAAAGAAAAAAAAAGCAAGGTGACGGTCGTGTTACTGCTCGCTCTTAAAATAATTTTATAAGCTTGGAAATTGAGCCATTATTACACTTTTAATAAAAGTTAATACGTGTTATTCTCATGTGTATTGAGTGTATTAATATTTGAGTGCTAGTTGTGGAAGAAACGGGGTAAGTGTTTGCATTTCTCTGACGGGACGCTTCGGACGTCATTGGGCATTCTCCCACACTGCTGACTCATTGTTATTGTTCTCAGCTTGTGGAAACGCCCTCCTACCCGGACATTAATCCAGGATATCGAGTCCCAAAATAATAAACTTTGCCGGTTCGAGCTTACGGTCATTATATTCGCCACAAGTATAATAGACAGACAGTCGAGAGGTGCTTCACCGCGACCTCTACCCCACATTTGCAAGTTCGATCCCCATAGCATGGTATTCTTTTAGCATTTTGTTTATTTTATTTATAAGTTTATATGGTATACGCAATCTTTGCAATTGTTAATTATCCGAAACTATTGGTTTAACATTTAGTTGTTAAGGCGGAACATACGGTCTGTTCCCGGCCATTTTCACGCTAGATGGCGTTGATGTCAACATTTTTAGTTTTTTTTTATTTTATGTAAAATCGAAGCATTAATATGTCGTAAGAATGGCCTGAGCGACTATCGGCTATTACGCTTTATTGAACTTGGTCAACAACTTGGAGTTTATATAAAAAATATTACTGACCTACTGATCGTCTTTCAATGCAGTATACCGAGATCCCAGATCATTACACTCCATACAAAATTTCATGTATATTGATCAGCAGTTTAGACGTGAAGAGATAACGTACAGACGGACTGACAGAAAGACACACTTTCGCATTTATAATCATCATCATCATCATCATCATCAGCCTATATTCGTCCACTGCTGGACGTAGGCCTCCCCTAGTGAACGCCACAGAGCTCGATCTTCGGCTCTTTCCCTCCAGTCACTGCCAGCTGCCTTGCGCAAGTCGTCGCTCCACCTGGCCGGCGGCCGTCCTACACTACGTTTGCCGAGACGCGGTCTCCACTCAAGAACTCGTTTGCTCCAACGGTTGTCGGTTCTCCGAGAGATGTGACCGGCCCATTGCCACTTCAGCTTGCTAATCCTCTGAGCTATGTCGGTAACTTTGGTCCTCTGGCGGATAACTTCGTTCCGGATTTTATCCCTCAGAGAAACATTTATAATATTAAAGTATATATGGGTATATAATACTATCCTAGTAAATCCCTACTAGGAAACGGTGAAAGCCATGCGGATATGGGGACTGTCTTGAATTAAAATCACACAAAAGTGGCAGTGGGCAGCGCACATCGCTTGAAGAACGGACGGCCGATGGGGCTTAAGGTTCTAGTGGCGACCACGTACAAGACATACGTGGAAGACGCGGCGTGGGCCCCCGGCAAGGTGGACTGACGACCTGGTGAAGGTCGCTGGAATCTGCTGGATGCGGGCGGCGCAGGACCGGTCGTCGTGGCGATCAATAATGATCCCTCAATAATGGTTGAGCTACACGATGGCTGACGTATGCGTGCTGTCAGTATGGACAGGTCAACACAAAGCTACACTGGTGCTTTCTTCAAAAGTCCATCTCAGACTTTAACCTACATCGTCAGGCTCACATATTGTAACCAAAATGTTTGGACTTTAAAAGAGACCATGATTCTCTGAGTTTGTTTCGGCATTTCTTCTCAGAGGTCGTCAGTTACGAAATGCCGATGTCAACTAGATACTAAAAAAAAATCTTACATGACTTGTAAAAGTGTCTTTAAAAAGATCTATTTACAGAAATAAACAATCATTTCATTTCATTTCGATCTTATGGGGAGACCTATGTCCAGCAGAGGACGTCTCATGGTTGATGTGATGATGATGATGAAATAAAACGACCATATAAATAAAACTCTATATTAATATTATATAATAATTGTATGTATTTCATATATTCGCGTGGTTGCACACCCCCGTTGATTTTCTCATATCTCTCGCTTCGGTTTCGCTTCGCCCCCACTTCGCCCTTATTTCGTCCTCGCTTCGCTTCGCCGCTTATGGCTTGAGACGTTTGTAGTTCGCGAGGTGACTGTTCAAATGCTGCGCCAATTGATCTGCTCGAGCGAATGACGCCTGTAAACAGAAATAATTATATTGATACATATTTTTTATATGCCAAAATGGCAAGAACCCCGCCTGATGATACGTGGTTATCCGTAGCCTATAGATGTTTGCAACATCAGAGGTGTCGACTATCTAGAAACCGTTTAGGTTTTTAAAAATAGGAGAGTTACTAAAGTAACAGCAAACGGAATTCCCATCATGCTGTCAGAATAGTCACTCCCCTAACGAGCTCTGGTAACTTTACTCACTCGCAGAAACACAACTATTGTTGTTTCACTGCGGTGTTCTGTAAGGCGGAGGTACTTCCCCAGTCGGGCAGCGAGATTTGAGCGAGGAATATAGCTATTATACTCCTCTCTTATAAAATGTATTGATATTGATGTACTGCTGTTGTGCATGTGGCGCGTGAGCGAGTGCGCATGTGAGAAGCGCTTGCCGCACTGCGCGCAGGCGTGCGGCGGTACAGTGTGTCGGGACGGGGCTCACCTTGCAGACGACACAGCGGTACAGCTGCTTGGCGTGGTTGTGCATGTGGCGCGTGAGCGAGTGCGCATGTGAGAAGCGCTTGCCGCACTGCGCGCAGGCGTGCGGCGGTACAGTGTGTCGGGACGGGGCTCACCTTGCAGACGACACAGCGGTACAGCTGCTTGGCGTGGTTGTGCATGTGGCGCGTGAGCGAGTGCGCATGTGAGAAGCGCTTGCCGCACTGCGCGCAGGCGTGCGGCGGTACAGTGTGTCGGGACGGGGCTCACCTTGCAGACGACACAGCGGTACAGCTGCTTGGCGTGCGGCGGTACAGTGTGTCGGGACGGGGCTCACCTTGCAGACGACACAGCGGTACAGCTGCTTGGCGTGGTTGTGCATGTGGCGCGTGAGCGAGTGCGCATGTGAGAAGCGCTTGCCGCACTGCGCGCAGGCGTGCGGCGGTACAGTGTGTCGGGACGGGGCTCACCTTGCAGACGACACAGCGGTACAGCTGCTTGGCGTGGTTGTGCATGTGGCGCGTGAGCGAGTGCGCATGTGAGAAGCGCTTGCCGCACTGCGCGCAGGCGTGCGGCGGTACAGTGTGTCGGGACGGGGCTCACCTTGCAGACGACACAGCGGTACAGCTGCTTGGCGTGGTTGTGCATGTGGCGCGTGAGCGAGTGCGCATGTGAGAAGCGCTTGCCGCACTGCGCGCAGGCGTGCGGCGGTACAGTGTGTCGGGACGGGGCTCACCTTGCAGACGACACAGCGGTACAGCTGCTTGGCGTGGTTGTGCATGTGGCGCGTGAGCGAGTGCGCATGTGAGAAGCGCTTGCCGCACTGCGCGCAGGCGTGCGGCGGTACAGTGTGTCGGGACGGGGCTCACCTTGCAGACGACACAGCGGTACAGCTGCTTGGCGTGGTTGTGCATGTGGCGCGTGAGCGAGTGCGCATGTGAGAAGCGCTTGCCGCACTGCGCGCAGGCGTGCGGCGGTACAGTGTGTCGGGACGGGGCTCACCTTGCAGACGACACAGCGGTACAGCTGCTTGGCGTGGTTGTGCATGTGGCGCGTGAGCGAGTGCGCATGTGAGAAGCGCTTGCCGCACTGCGCGCAGGCGTGCGGCGGTACAGTGTGTCGGGACGGGGCTCACCTTGCAGACGACACAGCGGTACAGCTGCTTGGCGTGGTTGTGCATGTGGCGCGTGAGCGAGTGCGCATGTGAGAAGCGCTTGCCGCACTGCGCGCAGGCGTGCGGCGGTACAGTGTGTCGGGACGGGGCTCACCTTGCAGACGACACAGCGGTACAGCTGCTTGGCGTGGTTGTGCATGTGGCGCGTGAGCGAGTGCGCATGTGAGAAGCGCTTGCCGCACTGCGCGCAGGCGTGCGGCGGTACAGTGTGTCGGGACGGGGCTCACCTTGCAGACGACACAGCGGTACAGCTGCTTGGCGTGGTTGTGCATGTGGCGCGTGAGCGAGTGCGCATGTGAGAAGCGCTTGCCGCACTGCGCGCAGGCGTGCGGCGGTACAGTGTGTCGGGACGGGGCTCACCTTGCAGACGACACAGCGGTACAGCTGCTTGGCGTGGTTGTGCATGTGGCGCGTGAGCGAGTGCGCATGTGAGAAGCGCTTGCCGCACTGCGCGCAGGCGTGCGGCGGTACAGTGTGTCGGGACGGGGCTCACCTTGCAGACGACACAGCGGTACAGCTGCTTGGCGTGGTTGTGCATGTGGCGCGTGAGCGAGTGCGCATGTGAGAAGCGCTTGCCGCACTGCGCGCAGGCGTGCGGCAGGCGCGCGGAGGGCGCGGCGCCGTGCGCGCACGCCAGGTGTCTCCGCAGCTGGTCGTACCGCGGGAACGTCAGCCCGCACGTGCGGCACCGACCTGCACCGTAAAAGGTATAATTTTCATCAAGGAAACATTGACGGAATCTAGAGATACTTTTAATACATTTTTTTTGTTACTGTTTGCATTAAACCACTTAAGTTGACGAGTATTTATTTACATAAAAAATTCGCAATCCTTCCTGTAAGTAAAATCATGCATGTTTGATAGAAAAAGAAATGGACCTAAATTTGAACCCTGGGGAACACCCTGGTGTTAAACTGATGTGACTCGGTCTACACTTATTGTTTTTCGATTTTCGAGTAGAATAGAAGAGACTATAGCTTAAAATAACCCTCGTACTCTGTAGTAGTTTGCGTAAACCAAACTAATTTTAGTGAGAGTGTTGCGATCAACGCAGTCGAAAGCTTTAGATAGATCACAGAAGATACTCATGGTATTTGGTGACTCTTCTCAAGCTTGCTCACTGTACATCATGACTGTATCAAACGTCGACCTACTCTTGGTAAAGCCATCATCAACCCATTAACGTCCCACTGCTGGGCACGAGTCTCCTCTCATTTGAGAGGGATTAGGCTATAGTCCACCACGCTAGCCTACTGCGGGTTGGCAGACTTCACATTGTCGAGACAAATCTCTCAAGCATGCGCGTTTCCTCACGATGTTTTCCTTCACCGTTTGAGCATGTGATAAATACGCACATAACTTCCGAAAAGTCAGTGGTGCGTGGTCGTTTGAACTCGAGACCTTTGACATCTCAGTCCACTGGCCACACCACTAGGCTACCACAGCAAAAAAGGTAAAGCCATACTGTTTGTAAATGTGTTGATGATGATGATGGGTGGGATGATAATAAAAAATATTCCTTAAAATATTTCTCACCGGCTCTCTCGTCGGCGGTATGCGTGCGATCATGTGCGGCCAACTCCGCATCGTCCTCGAAGCATTTGCGGCACACTTCACACCGGACTGTCATTGCACCACGATGTGCTTCCGCTCTGAAGATTTAACACATTATTATTCAGGTGGAAGCTTCACCGTAGCCCGCGAAAAAGTCAATCAATGCAGTTATATGCACTTTGAGGGCTGTTTTATTGATTTAAATAAATAAATGTTCCTGGACATTATGACACACAGCGCCATCTAGTCCCGAGCTAAGCAACGAGGCTTGTGTTACGGATACTAGTTGGTTGATATACTACATATATACTTTTTTTTTGTAAATACATACATATTATACATAGATACATCCATGACTCGGATAAAAATGTTTATGCTCATCACACAAACATTTGTCCCTACCGGGATTCGAACCCGGGACCCTTAGCACAGAAGGCAGTGTTAACTACCGCTGGACTAACTGGGTCGTCAATGATTATAATTCTGTAACTAAATACCTATTACAGGCGCAAATCATATTTTGTTTAATGTACAGCCTGACAATGACCGGCAAATTGCAAAAAACGTACGAAAATTTGAATTTCGCGGGCTAGCGAACAACTAGCTGCCCGAACAGAATTCGTTCTGTCAAAAGTTATTAGTTAATACTGCCTTCTGTGCTATGGGTCTCGAGTTGGAATCCCGGTAAGGACAAATGTTTGTGTGACGAGCATCAACATTTGTATCCGAATCATGGATGTATCTATGTATAATATGTATGTATATACAAAAAATAAGGATATATGTAGTATATCAACCAACTAGTATCCGTAACACAAGCCTCGTTGCTTAGCTCCGCAACTAGATGGCGCTGTGTCATAATGTCCAGAAATATTTATTAGTTTTTAATAGTCAAAACTTTAAATGGTTATAAATCTCAATTTTTATTTAATAAATTTATTAAATTTTCATTAAATATAAGTCGGTCTACTGAAAAGACTAAGGTCTACTGAGTAGACCGAAGCTATAAACCAACCCAATAGCTCATACTAATACCTTCTACATCTCTACAGGCTAAAACAACATCGGTCTACTCGAAAGACCATGGTCTACTCACTTATGTTCCCAGAGTTTCTCGCGCCGGTTAAAGGTTTCACTGCAGCAGTCACACTCGTATCTTTCGGAAGACCGCGCGCGGGACCGCGAGTTGCCGCCGCCGCGGTTCTGGTGCACGCGACGGTGGATCCTGGGGAGAAGGTGGAACTTGGTTTAAAGTGCAATTCCAAACACTGTTATGATTAAAGTTGGGTCTTTCTTGTTAAGGTACAAACATGTCGTCATATTGGACCACTCAGCAGAATAGAAAGACCTATTCTTCTACAGATGCGGAGAGGTGAGGAAGAGAAATGAGGAGATTCATAGAAGAATCATTTGTCGACAAAGCTTAAAGGAGTAGACTTAGTAAGCCGAAATGGCAGTACGAGGGGGGGGAAAGGCCTCCACCGAATTGGATGAGCAACATCTGATATGATGATGATGAGAATAATGATAGCAGTGATGATGATGATGATGATGATGATGGCGACGATGATGATGGTAGTGGCAATGATTGATGATGGTGTGGCGACGATGATGATAGTGATGGCGACGATTATGGTGGTGATGACGACGATGATGATGATGGTAGCTAGGGCGATGATGGCTATGATGATAGCGATGACAATGATGGTGGGGATGATGATGATGACGATGACGAAGACTGATGATTACGATGAATGCAATGCGACGACGATGATGATGGCGATGACGAAGATTGATGATGGCGATGTAAAACAATATCTCTATATCTAGTAAGGATGATAATAATGATAAAGGTGATGATTATAATGAAGATCATGACGCTATTTAAAACTAAAAGCTACTCACTTGAATGTAACCCTGGTGGAGTACCACTTGGAGCAGATGTGACACTGGAAGCTCTTGTCGGATGATGATGATGCTGGGATGATGAGGGTTGTGATGGTTATGATAGTGGAGATGGTGATGAGGGCGATGATGATGATAATTATGATAATGAATGCGGATACAGCTAATGATGAGGGTTGTGATGCTAGTTATAGTGAAGGTAATGATGATGATGGTGCTAATGATGATGAGGATGATGAGTTCGGTGATGAGAACCATAATGACGATGGTGAGAATTACTAATATGATTTCGAAGATGATGAAAAATAGAATGATAATAAAATAAGGATGATGATGATGAGGATTATGATCAAGTAGATGATGATTCAAAACTAAAAGCTACTCACTTGAGCGTGACTCTGGTGGAGTACCACTTGGAGCAGATGTGACACTGGAAGCTCTTGTCGGCGGACTCGTTGTCGGACTCGCTGATCTCGTCGAGCTCGGAGCGGGGCGGGGCGGGGGGGGCGGGGCCGCGCTCCGGGTCCGACTCCGAGTCCGTCGCCGCCCCGCTGTACGACCACGCGCCGAACGATCTGACGGACGGATTCGAGATCAGTGTTGATGAGACTATGTGTCGGTTTTTGGGGTCTCTATCATCGGAAATCAGATCTAAGGCGTGCTAGCCGATACTCAAAGGTCTCGAGTTCAAACGACCACGCACCACTGACTTTTCACTTTTTACATATTATTATTATTTGGGCATTATGACACAGGGTCTAGGTAGAGCTGTGGTAGTGGTGTGACCAGTGGACTGAGATGTCAAAGGTCTCGAGTTCGAACTCAAGGCCACTGACTTTTCGGAAGTTATGTGCGTATTTATCACAAGCTGAAACGGTGAAGGAAAACATTGTGAGGAAACCTGCTTTCTTGAGAGATTTGTCTCGATGCCATGTGAAGTCTGCCAACCCGCAGTAGGCTAGCGTGATGGACTATAGCCTTATCCCTCTCAAATGAGAGGAGACCCGTGCCCAGCAGTGGGACGTTAATGAGTTGATAATGATGACACAGGGCTATCTAGTTCCGTGGTAAGCGACGAGGTTTGTGTTACGGATACTAGTTGGTTCATACATACATACATACACTCACGCCTTTCTCCCATGGGGGCAGACAAAAACTACAGAACGCCACGCGCTACGATCACTGCATACCACTTTTGCCTCGTCCACATTCATACATCTTCTACGATGTACATATTATATACTTTTGATGTCGATACTAATCAAACAAACCTTTGTCCCGGGATTCGAACCCGGGACCTACAGCACAGAAGGCAGCGTTAACCACCGCTGGGCTGACGGGCTCGTCCACACTCCACATACTTCTCAAGGAACGCATTTGAACCCTGAAATCTTGAAGGTAATAACGAAAAATGATTACCTGTCATCATCATTCGCAGTGTTAGAGGCATTATTGACCACGGGCGCCGGTGGTTCAGTCTTGGGTTTCTCATCACCAGATTCGGACTCCGAATCGGAGCTGTCCGAGGAGCTGGAAGAGTCGGAGCTGGAAGATGTACTGGACCCGGAGCTTGAACTGCCTGTGGAAGGATAGGGGTCAGGTTTCGCCAAACGTTAGCTCGTTGGGGGAGTGACTATTCTGGCAGCATGGGAATTCCGTTTGCTGTCCGTTCAGTAACTCCTTTATTTTAAGAAACCTGGACGGTTTCTACAGGGTACGCAACGTGCGAGTGATACCTTTGGTGTTGCAAACGTCTATAGGTACGGCTCTACGGTAACCGCTTAAACGATAAACCTCACTCACTCGCAGAAACACAACTATTGTTGTTTCACTGCGGTGTTCTATAAGGCGGAGGTACTTCCCCAGTCGGGCAGCGAGATTTGACCGAGAAATCGCACTATGCCCTACCTCTCTAAAGCTCTTGTCTTTCAAAAGTTTCCACTTCCCAAAAATAAGGACAGCTCCTTACCAGAGCTGAACCGTTCAAACTGAAGGTTGCACGCGCTCCTCAATCCACAATGATGAAGTTCACGTCACCAGCCAAAAGGTTACTCTTTGAAGGTTCGGGTAATCAAGGTTCTACAGTACCTAAATTACAGTGGAATTCTTACCAGATCCAGAAGTACTGCTATCTGAGTCGGAGTTGGAACTGTCTTCCAGTTTCTCGACCCTGGTGTCCATCTCCTTGCCAGAAGCACACCCTGGAAACCAGAACTGATTATTTCGATTGGACGTGGATGAAGAGGAAATGTATTGTTTATTTTTGAGGGGGGAGAGGAGGAGAGTGTTCCAAGGTGTTCGTTTTTTGGAACAAGAGTGTTCTTCCTCTTAAAGTAGGCTATAACCGTCCCCAGAAACAACTCTCTCCATACCAAATTTCGTCTAAATCAGTTCAGCTTTTAAAGCGTGAAGAGGTAACAGACGGACAGACATTTTTTTGAATCCATCCTATTAATATCTTACTAATATCCTACTAATATCCTGCTAATATTCCACTAATATCCTACTAATATCCTGCTAATATTCCACTAATATCCCACTAATATCCTACTAATATCCTACTCATCTTTTACTAATATTATTAACGCGAAAGTTTGTAAGCATAGATAGATGGATGTATGGATGGATGGATGTTTGTTTGTCTTTCACGCAAAAACTTTGCTATACGAATAGTTATTAACATTCAAGCGGGAAATTAAAATAATATTTATTTTTGTATGAAAATAAAAATCAAATAAATTATTATTAAAAGTCGCAGAACACAGTTGTTCCTTATGGTGTTCGTACGAGGCTGGTGTTTAAGATGTAACCCTGAATAGATACTGGATTCCAAAGTTTTTTTTTTCAAAGTCCAAAGTCAAAGTTTCAAAGTCGTAATCATTTATTTCAATTAGACCAATACAGGTGCTTTTGAATGGTCGAATTTAATTGAATTTAGTTGCACGGTTCCAAAAGGTAGGTCTTATGGAGAAGAACCGGCAAGAAACTCCATAGATACTCTTTTAAACAATATAAAAATTACTACAAACTCACCGGCAAGAAACTCCATAGGGGGCTGTCCATTAATCACGTGATGTTTTTTAGTATATTTTTTAGGACATTTTTTAACCCCTCCCTCCCCCATGGTGATACGTGGTGAGGTTTAAGACTACCCCCCACCAAAAATCACGTGTATTTTTTAGTACCTACAAAGAATCTTAAAATGTTTGTAATACTATTTTTAGGTTTAGAAATCACGCGTTTCACGAAAAAATAAGTACACGTGATATCTTACTATACCCCCCCTCCCCCATGTGATATTTAGTGATTTTTGCTGAACCCCTCCCCCCCTTTCGAATCTCACGTGATTAATGGTCAGCCCCTAGATACTCTTTTAAACAATATAGAAATTACAAAACTGTTTGCTTTCGTTTACAATGGCTTAGGTATGGATATAATAACAATATGAGAATGATGCAGATTGATCGACCGTTACCTTCTGAGCTTCTGACAGACAGTACTTCATCATCATCTCTCCGATGGGAGTCCATCGGTTTCTTGAAGTTGATGGCCAGAAGATGCGTGTCGTACCGGTCATCCTGGTCGAACAAATGGCATTTTAAGGTGGAAGCTTCACGGTAGCCCGCGAAATTCAAATTTTCGTACGTTTTTTGCAATTTGCCGGTATTGGTCAGGCTGTACATTAAACAAAATATGATTCGCGTCTGTAATAGGTATTTAGTTACAGAATTATAATCATTTAAATCAATAAAACAACCCTCAAAGTGCATATAACTGTATTGATTGTCTATTTTATGAAAAAGTCATTCAATCCAATTGTATGCAAAGTAAGGGTTGTATTGATGATATTAATGATTATAATTCTGTAACTAAATACCTATTACAGGCGCAAATCATATTTTGTTCAATGTACAGCCCGACAAATACCGGCAAATTGCAAAAAACGTACGAATATTTGAATTTCGCGGGCTAGCGTGGAGCTTCCACCTTAAGACAAATCTGTTAAAATCTTTCCATGTGATCTGTGGTGTGACCAGTGGACTGAGATGTCAAAGGTCTCGAGTTCAAACGACCACGCACCACTGACTTTTCGGAAGTTATGTGCGTATTTAGGAAACCTGCACGTTTGAGAGATTTTTTAGATGGCATGTGAAGTCTGCCAAACCGCAGTAGGCTAGCGTGGTGCACTATAGCCTTATCCTTCTCAAATGAGAGGAGACCCGTGCCCAGCAGTGGGACAATAATGGGTTGATGATTTTTTTTAATCTGGTAAAGGTCGCTGGAATCCGCTGGATGCGGGTGGCGCAGGACCGGTCAGTCGTCATCAACCCAATTAATATTCCACTATTGAGCATTGAGATGGTTTGGGCACGTTGAGTTGATGAATGATAGGCGATTGATGAAAAGAATTTATAAGGCGGATGTCAGTGGAAACGCCGGGAGGGGGCGCCCTAGAAGGACATACACCGACCTCATTGGTAAACTCCTTCAAAATGGTGCGCAGTACTCGTAACCGGCGCGCGTGCAGGACGAGATGTATGAATGTGGACGAGGCTAAAGTGGTATGCAGGGACCGTAGCGCGTGGCATTCTGTAGTTTCTACGTACCCCCATGGGAAGAAGGCAGGAGTGTATGTATGGATGTATGTATGTATGTATGGATATATGTATGTATGGATATATGTATGTATGGATATATGTATGTATGGATATATGTATGTATGGATGTATGTATGTATGTATGGATGGATGTATGCATGGATGTATGTATGGATGTATGTTCTGGGCACGGGTCTTCCCTCATTTTAGAGGGATTGCCATTGAGTTTCCCTTGTGAACCCCACAGAGCTCGACCTTCGGCTCTTCTCATCCAGTCGAATGATGATGAAGCCATCATGAGAAGTAAGATACTAACCTTATCGATATTGGCGTATTTCTCGTGTATGTGCCGTATAGCACGCAGGTTCTCATCCAAGCTGAGGGAATCAGAGGCCTGGCTTGGAGAACCTGGACAAAAGTAAACAGCATACAAATAAATTTTTTACCTTTCCGTTTGATAAACTTTGTGGCGCGCCTTATTATAACTTTCCTATCGCCAACCTTTCTCACGGTGTTGCCAATCTTCTGCGGATTTTTCCTCATGGCAACACCGGCCTTTTTATTGTTTGCTGGCAATTGTCGTTTTTTGACGCGCGACGACAATTGCAACGCGGTTTTCAGGGTGGGTTTAGCTATAGATACAATGTTATGTGGGTTAGTACAAGCTATTGATGCTGTAGCGAAATTGTAAGACAGTTTTTGAAGTGAAACTTTTTTATCGGCGTATGGGAGAAATTTTATAGCAATGTAACGTTTTTCTGTTACGCGCCATCTTTATTTCTGGGTAACATTTTTCCGTTACGCGCCGTATTTATGTCTAAAGGTGCGCTCACAATGAGCAAAATCCTATCTAAATACACGTAGCTAAATTATTTATGTTAAATCACGTTTTTCTGTTACGCGCCTTATTTATTTCTGAAACTCAGTAGTGACGTGAAAAATAATATTTCAATAATAATATAATATTCTATTTATGTCTATGATAATAAAAGCCTTTTGCATAAACTTTATCTAATTTAGCTTTATTCAAACAATTTCTGTGAAGTTGTAAATAGTAAATCATTTTTCGAAAAATGATGTCATAAAGAAGTTTCACTTCTTACATGTGTACACTAATACACACACACTTTTTCTTTTTTAGGGTTCCGTACCCAAAGGGTGCCAGCGGGACCCTATAACTAAGCCTCCGTTATCCGTCCGCCTATACACGTTTGGAATTCTTACCTAGACCTGGTTCGTCATCGCTGTCCAATGTGATAGGTTCAGAGTTAACTGGCATCAGGTTACTTCTCACACGAATCTCTGTGGAAAGATAAAAGTTAATGTATAATTGATACTATGTTAATTGTTCATTAACTGCTATAGTAGACGCTGAGTGCGGCGGTAAATTTGAACGTCGTTGTCACATATATGTGACTAGCGAATGTTTACCAAGGACACAAATACGTGTCAGCAATCAATTTTTTAAACATGTTTTTTATTTTATTTTTAAACTATTATTGTTCTTTGATTCAATGTAAATTTGATATGTCAAAAATAGAGAATAGTGAGAATAATTTATTAAATTAAATAATTGTTAACCTTATATACATATTTACTTAAAATTGTATTTTAATTCGTTTATGTTGTATATTTTAATATGTGTTTTTATAATCAATGGAATTCGTTTTAAGACAACCGTTGTAATAATATAAATAAACAATGCTATAGTTGTTAAAAAGTATTTACTTGTAATAATATGAATAATAATAATTTAAATTGTAATTCCAAACATTTTTTTTTGTAACATTGTTTTTTAGTTTATTATCTTTTGTTTGCACTATATTTTTGGATGATGTGGCCTCCTGTAACTGAGGAAACATATAAACTAAATACTTATACCATGACTGTGTAAATGTTAAGTGTTTACCTTGTTGGAGACCCAAATATTAAATAAATAAATAAATAAATAAATAATAATAATAATAAATCATTTATTTCTCAGAGAAGTATTACACGTTCGACATTTTTTTTAATTTAGTAATTAATCTCTCGATGCGTAATCGAGTCATAAGAATTTTAGACTGTATTTATTTATTTATAACGGCATAATACCACTTACAATAATTAAAATCAAGGGTCAATAGAATCTTGATAAAACAAAACAAATTAAACACAAGCCTACTAATAACAATAATAAACTATGAAACTGAACACTTTCATCCATATTTCTCACAATATTTACGGCCATTCATCCGCAAACAGTCGAGATTGCACGGCAAACAACATGTGGACACTTACTAGGTTGCTGTTGCTGCTTACTGCCTGCTAGCTGATCGACCTTCCGTGGTCTTCCTCGCTTGCCCTTCACACGCTCAGCCGATGGGCCCTGTGAAGATGTAATATAACATTTGTCAAATGATGGTTTGGGCATGTTCAGAGGATGAGTGATAGGCGATTGAATGAAAGGAATTCATGAAGCGGATGTTAGTGGAAACGCCGGCAAGGGGCGCGAAATTTATCTTATATTTAAAATCAGTATCATTCTCAAAAGCTTAAAAAGAAGAGGCTTACGACCTCAGTTCTTAGTTATGGACGAGCCTATTGCCATTAACCGGGCACAATTAATGCCTTTCAACAGGTAAATTCATAGCGGCGATGGTGTTCTCTTCAAAACGCGTTTTCCAATGGGGGTAGGCAGAAACTACAGAATGATAAATAATGAATAAATGACATGATGATAACCTATATCAGTTAAAAAAAACTCACAGCATCCTTCTTTGGATTTGGAGTACGTTTCGTATATTTTCTTTTGACCCTCGGCGTGGATTCGCCGGCAGAAGATGAGGCGGCAGAATCTGAAGCACAAAGAACGTACATCTACTACAATAGCGGGAAAAATATCTCTTTTGATATTTTGCCGACATGCGAAATACAAAAATGTATTAACCATTTGAACGCCAACGTCGGCTATACGCGACATACGCTAGCGTGTCCTATGCGCTGTCGTCTATACGCGACAAGAAAGAGGTCACAGAAAAATACAAAATATTGAACAAACGACATATTATATCACTACTTTTATATGTTCTATTGATAAAGCTTAAAAACTGAATCTCCAATTATTACTACTAATAGTACACAGTAAACAAAATTGCTTATTTAATTATGTGATCATAAAAAACAGCATTTGTATTTGTACACGCACACGGGCTTGGTGTGCAGGACACGCAGATGTCATAGGGTTATAGCGTGGGGTTCAAAAGGTTAAAATACCTGTTAACATACATTTCTTTTCTTCAAACAAACATCATGCACTAATAATACTTTAGCACTCAGGCTTCATATACAAACACTCATCTATCTATATATATTATACATATAATTTTTGTCCTGACTGATTCATCAATCACAGGGGTTAAAAACTTGAAATTTAAAAAAAAATGCATTTTATGACAAAAATATCCACTAAGATAGGAACTTTAGAAAATCGACCACTAAAGAGATAAAATTGAGGATGAATTAGGGTTGTACGGAAATCCGTCATTTTCAAAGTTAGACATATGAAATTGTATGTATAAGAAATAATTTAAAAAGATTTAAAAAATCGAACGTCTAAGCTGTTGAATGAAATATTGTGCATAATGATGCAATAACAAAATATAAAGTTTATTATTCATTAACTGTATTGTGGTGCTCTTAGTGCGGCGGTAAGTATAATTAATAAGCTGAGATGAAAGCTATAAGATGAAAATGACATGCAATATAATTTAGGAAGCTTGCTATATGTATTCGATCATAATTAATACTAAAAACATACCGATTGCCTATATTATTAAACTATTATGCGTTTCAAGTAACAGAAAATATTTGTAAAATATCAATTTTAATATTATTAAAAGCAACATAATATCAAAAATAGATCCTATATAATCAAATCATGCACTTTTTTTTAATACCTATTTTTATTTTTATTTACTTATAAAGTAACATTTATTTTAAGAAGTTTATTTAAATATCCGTTTACTATTGTGCCTGTTTTCAAATTCTAATAGTAGCGTCAGCAACATAAATTAATTTAAAATATGAGACAGACAAAATTCAACCGTAATTTTGGATGTTTTTAAGCTATATTATGTATTTAAATAAAATTTCGATATATTACGTTACAGAATTACACTGCTTTTCCAAGAAATTGGTACTATGTAGTAAGTCCTTGGAAAGTAAATTCAATTCTTACCCAGAATTATTCGTGAGGGTATTGAAATTAAGAAACACCCAATTTTCAAAAGAGACTGGCTGGGTCGAACCACCTGCTTGGAACCCTATCATAGATTCTATTAAATCTAAATCCAAGAACAAAACTGCACGACCAAAGGACACGGTGTACACGTTCTGTGTAAATCGGATTGTCAAAAATAATTAAAAATGTAGTTAGTAATTATAACTTCAAGACGACCAACACCTCAGTCTACCTGTGACCATGGATGCTGTAAAGGATCCAAAACTGGTGAAAATAATATCAATATACTGCGATAAAATCCGTAAAAGGTAGTTTTATTTCAATACGAATTTTTGTTAAAAAAAAAACATTTCTATTTCGATGCTATCCCTATTTTTGCGTCAAAAATAATAACATAATTTTAAGCTTTCGTTGCTGACGATACTGACCGATTGAAGGCACACAAAAATTTAACTACCCACACATACCTAACTACTATCATGCACGTTCTTCGTAATTTTTGTATGAAAGTAACTTAATTTTGAACACATTTTTACGTCCATTGACACTTGTTTCTCAAGTTCATCATCAATCCATTAAGTGTACCATTGCTGGGCACGGGTCTCCTCTCATTTGAGAGGGATTAGGTTTTAGTCAACCACGGTAGCCTGCTGCGGGTTGGCAGACTTCACATGCCATCGAGAATTCTCTCAAGCATGCAGGTTTCCTCACGATGTTTTTCCTTCACCGTTTGAGCATGTGATAAATACGCACATAACTTCCGAAAAGTCAGTGGTGCGTGGTCGTTTGAACTCGAGACCTTTGACACCTCAGTCCACCGCTAGGCTACCACAGCTCAATAAAATATATTATTTATTTATTTATTAGTCTTGCGGCTGAAAGCACAACTGCTGAAGAAGAACTGTTATTTATTGGACCTCACGTAAAAACTAACAAAACTAGACCACCGCCATTTTGAGAAAAAGAAATAAGACACGGTCGACTCGTCTTCACCTAAATCGCTTTTATAAATACATACATTACACTTGAAATAGCAATAGACGTCAAAATCTGCCAACAGAGTCACTTCATACAAAAAAATACTAAAGGAAACAGATCTTATACTGTCCATGGCGAATTTTTTACCTTTCCGTTTGATAAACTTTGTGGCGCGCCTCATTATAACTTTCCTATCGCCAACCTTTCTCACGGTGTTGCCAATCTTCTGCGGATTTTTCCTCATGGCAACACCGGCCTTTTTATTGTTTGCTGGCAATTGTCGTTTTTTGACGCGCGACGACAATTGCAACGCGGTTTTCAGGGTGGGTTTAGCTATAGATACAATGTTATGTGGGTTAGTACAAGCTATTGATGCTGTAGCGAAATTGTAAGACAGTTTTTGAAGTGAAACTTTTTTATCGGCGTATGGGAGAAATTTTATAGCAATGTAACGTTTTTCTGTTACGCGCCATCTTTATTTCTGGGTAAAATTTTTCCGTTACGCGCAACATGATGGTTTTTTGACAACTAAAAACTATACCTTTTCCAATACACCAAGACCATTTTTTTTCTATTGAGAACTTGCTATTGGTTGAGACATCGACGTTTTGATAAATAGAAGATTATGATTGGTTCCCACTATTATTTGGAACTGACAGAGCTACAAATTGAAGACTATTAATTCAAACGCTCTTTTTAAATTCAATGTTATTCGAGTAGATACCATCATTATATCAATAATCATAAAATACAGTTGGAAAACAATTAGTTTAACCAATGCATGTCTATGATAATAAAAGCCTTTTGCATAAACTTTATCTAATTTAGTTTTATTCAACCAATTTCTATGAAGTTGTAAATAGTAAATCATTTTTCGAAAAATGATGTCATAAAGAAGTTTCACTTCTTACGTGTGTACACTAATACACACAATTTAAACTTTTTGTACAGAGGGAGGCATAGAGGTGCGGCATGCTGACGTAAGCCAGACGATCGTAATTGTTGAGATATGTACGTGTGAGCGGGCATACAGAGAAATGGAGGCCAAGAGTGTGTTAATATTTTAATTTTTATATTAAGAAAGAAAAATTCAACCTCAGGCGGGACTCGGACCCGCGTCTTCTGGATCGGTACTCCAGACGCTCTGCCAACTGAGCCACCGAGGTATCCGCCTGATGTGTTGAATTTTGCCTTCTTTATGTTACTTATGTCTTACGGCGACATAGCAACATCGATTGGACGATTCTGTCCAACCCAGAATACTCCCTTTACAGCGAGTAGATTCCGGATGATATTGCATTACCTTTATACAATCTTTTTGTATTTTTTTAGCCTATTTCAAGCTAAGATTTTAAATTTTTTATTAAGAAAGAAAAATTCAACCTCATGTTAATTTTGTTATTATTTATTGTTCAGTATTTCTTTTTCTGCTTGGTAAAATGGATTGGTATATACTAGCTCACATCATCATCACATCAACTGTTAGACGTCCACTGCTCGGCAAGGGTCTCCCCCAAGGATCGCCACGACGACCGGTCACATAATCATAATTAATTGCACTCTTTATTGTATAGACTGATTATATTATCGTATTTATATAGAATCATTGATTAATTAAACAAACAGACAGAAATGTGTTGCTGGGGAGTTTGTCGCGTTTCTCCTTCAAAGCAAAAACACTAGGAAGCGGTGAAGGGCATTTATGGGGCTGTCTTTAATGTCGACGTTCAAAAAGAGCCAATTAAATTTGGCCTACTTTGAATAAATGATATTTGGACTTTGACTTTTGACCAATGTGCCAAAATTACGATCCAATGGGTCCCACTTAATGGCCAAAGGCCCAAGCGGAGATGGCGGAATGAGCTGGACTCCTTCCAGAAAGACTGGTCCCTAAGAGCTGAAGACTAAGAGGTGTGGAAGACGAGTGGGGAGGTTTTTGCCCTGCAGTGGGACGCTACAGGCTCTTATAAAAAAAAGGGCATAACGACCAGGGAAGTACCTCCGCCTTACAGAAGACCGTAGTGAAACAACAACAGTTGTGTTTCTGCGAGTGAGGTTACCAGAGCTCGTTGGGGGAGTGACTATTTCGTTTGCTGTCAGTGTAGTAACTGTTAACTATTTAGGTTTTTACACGGTTGGCAACGCGCGAGCGACGCCTCTGGTGTTGCAAACGTCTATAGGCTACGGTATCAGCTTACCATCAGGCGAGTAGTTAGCTCATTGGTCACCCAAAAGAAAAAACACACCCAAAAAAAAGATGACTTTATAATAAATGTTTTATGCTGTTGATTTCAATTTTTACTATATACATTTGTATCTCTTTTAAAATAAATAGATATTAAATAATATACCATATTAACTCAACTGTCTTACAATTTCTATTGTTTAGTGACTGCAAATAAATCGAATATACAAAACTGAAGCAAGAAACATACTGAATTCGATGCAAGAAAATAATTCTTGCATCTTTCAATAATTGACAGACTACACAAACCACTATACACTAAATTCTCCGGACATTAAAAGAAATATCCCAACATTTTAATTAGACAAATATTTTTGAAAATCACTTAAATTTTGTTCCAACTCAGTGTATCCGGACAAAAACCATCCGGACTAAATCCGGACAGAAAGGCAAGAATCCGGACGGTTGGCCTAGACTAGTTACTGGGTACTTAGAAGTGAAAATAATGGGTTAATTTATTTACAATATTAGTATGTATTCTTGCTTCAATCTTGCATTATATGCAAGAAAACGACAATGTTAATGACATGATTAATGAAAACACTCCACATAATATACAATGTGTTACTTAAAAACTATACACAAATGTATAATTAAGCGGTGTATAATATGTATGTATAATAACGGATTTTGCAAATATTTCGTCCATTTGATTGGATGTAAAATAATTTAATTATTATTATAGATTGAAGTAACTTAACAGACTCAATATTGAATAGATTCATTATAATATTATTTAGAATCATCTATTCAATAGACAAATAGAAATGTGTTGCTGGGGAGTTTGTTGCGCCGCTTCTTCTTCATAAAAAACACTAGGAAGCGGTGAACGGCGGCCGTTATTAGGGGGCTGTCTTTATCGTCGACGTTCAAAAAGAACCAATTAATTTTGGCCTATTAAAAAAAAAATGGTATTGACTTTTAAAGAAATCTGTGTTCAATCTAAAATGAATCTTATTTTGTTACGTAATTGAATTCATTTCAGCTTACCTCCTGTAGCGCGTCGCTTATATTCTCTCTTCGCTTTCCGCTCTAAAGCTTCTGTGAACAAAATATTGTTGTTTTTGTATTAGTACTGTATATAGACAAAACTCTGTAATTAATTCAATATATACAACCTCTTTTTGTCAGACTTTGTAAGTTGGAATAGTATTTTAGTAGTACTGATAGTAGTTTAAGTACTGATAGTAATTTAAATACTGATAGTAATTTAAATACTAATAGTAGTTTGAATACTGATAGTAGTTTAAATACTGATAGTAGTTTAAGTACTGATAGTAATTTAAATACTGATAGTAATTTAAATACTAATAGTAGTTTGAATACTGATAGTAGTTTAAATACTGATAGTAGTTTAAATACTGATAGTAGTTTAAATACTGATAGTAATTTAAATACTGATAGTAGTTTAAATACGGATAGTAGTTTAAATACGGATAGTAGTTTAAATACTGATAGTAATTTAAATACCAATATGCAATCTATACCAATCAAACCGCTATTGGTGTTTAAATTACAGCAATAGCTTATTTTTCCTTTGGGATATGCCCGCCACCCTAAGTCCCTACTACTGGAACTCCTGTAAACCAGGATCAACAATAGTAACCATCCAGAAAATCGTCGAGACAATGAAGGCCGACGTGTCCCAGGGGAATGATTTTAACTGTCTTGGAACCCGCAGCGAAATTAATCACGAAATTAAATAGGAGGAGTAAAAAATAGTTATTTAAATACTCGTAGTTATTCAAACACCATTACCTAATAGTAGTTTTAATACTAATAGTAATTTAAATACTGATATTAGTTTAAATACTGATAGTAGTTTTAATACTGATAGTAATTTAAATACTGATATCAGTTTAAATACTGATAGCAATTTAAATACTGATATTAGTTTAAATACTGATAGTAGTTTTAATACTGATAGTAATTTAAATACTGATATCAGTTTAAATACTGATAGCAATTTAAATACTGATATTAGTTTAAATACTGATAGTAATTTAAATACCAATATGCAATCTATACCAATCAAACCGCTATTGGTGTTTAAATTACAGCAATAGCTTATTTTTCCTTTGGGATATGCCCGCCACCCTAAGTCCCTACTACTGGAACTCCTGTAAACCAGGATCAACAATAGTAACCATCCAGAAAATCGTCGAGACAATGAAGGCCGACGTGTCCCAGGGGAATGATTTTAACTGTCTTGGAACCCGCAGCGAAATTAATCACGAAATTAAATAGGAGGAGTAAAAAATAGTTATTTAAATACTCGTAGTTATTCAATCACCATTACCTAATAGTAGTTTTAATACTAATAGTAATTTAAATACTGATATTAGTTTAAATACTGATAGCAATTTAAATACTGATATTAGTTTAAATACTGATAGTAGTTTTAATACTGATAGTAATTTAAATACTAAATAGCCAGCAACCCCTAGCTTGTATAAGTAGCAGGGACGAAACACACAAACACGCACACATAAAATAACATCAAAATCAACACAGCCGTTTAAAATTAGTTTAGTAACATACAGGTGTCTTATTATGTATAGTTTATCTATTAGCTTAGTTATCGTGAATTGCTATAACAATAAAAAACCGATGGAATTCATTAATTTGTGATCGTAGTGTACAATAATGTAAAATAAGGTAACGAAAAACATCGATATTTTTTAAACAGTTGGTATTTTTTTTTTATTGTATATTTTTTTCTGAATTGCCATTAGTTCTACTATGGCCCATTTCAAGGTTATCCATTCATTACCGGACACCGTGTATATACATTTCTGCGCTTTACCTTTTACAATGCTAAGACGCCATTTTAAATGCTGATATTCTGCATCATTTTTAAATTACCAAATGTCTAGCCGCATAGTTTTAAAAGGTAGGGCATAGCGAGATTCCTCGCCCAAATTGATCTGCCCGACTGCGGAAGTATCTCCGCCTTACAGAACACCGCAGTGAAACAACAATAGTTGTGTATCTGCAAGTAAGGTTACCAGAGGTCTTTGTTGACTGTCGATAGAAGTGCAATCCACGGAGTTATGGCGACGACCCATTTAGCTCAGTTACAAAATTATAATCATTTAAATAAATAAAACAGCCCTCAAAGTGCATATAACTGCATTGATTGTCTATTTCATGAATAATTCTGTAACTAAATACCTATTACAGGCGCGAATCATATTTCGTTTAATGTTCAGTCTGACAATGACCGGCAAATTGCAAAAAGCGTACGAAAATTTGAATTTCGCGGGCTACCGTGAAACTTCCACCTTGAATAAAATTTGACGACCCGATTAGCTAAGCGGTAGTTAACGCTGCCTGCTGTGTGGGTCCCGTGACAAATGTTTGTGTGATGAGCATGAACATTTGTTTACGAGTCATGGATAATACGTAAGTATTTACAAAAAAAAAAGTATATATGTAGTATATCAACCAACTAGTATCCGCAACACAAGCCTCGTTGCTTAGCTCGGAACTAGATGGCGCTGTGTGTCATAATGTCCAGGAATTTATTTATTTTTATTTATTTAGACATGTAGGTATATTTTCAAAAAAAATGTAGTTTTTCAACCATCTAGTATCCATAACACAAGCCTCGTTGCTTAGCTCGGCAACTAGATGGCGCTGTGTCATACTGTCCGGAAAATATTTATTTATTCCCCACCCCCGCGTGCCTCTGAAGGCACGTAATCCTGCGGATTTCGGTTGCCATTTAAGACATATATTTACAAATCTGACAACCGGTGTTAGTGTAAACTAATAGAGTAGTTGACTATGAAAGCAATGCTTAAAAAAGTAACGAAAATAAATAGTAATCATGATTAGGCTGATATGTCCCACTGCTGGGCATAAGCGTCCTGTCTTTTGATTCTCCTAAGTTCTATTTTGGTACATGCCTGGTTATTGGTAATAGGCTAGCCCTATAAAAACCACAACCACTTTATAAACTCTTTCTTGCTTTCTGCCTCGTTTTCTCTCTCCCTCTTTTTGTCTATTTCCCGCACCAACCATTTCTCTCTCGCTTTCATCATCATCATCATCATCAGCCCACATTCGTCCACTGCCGGACGTAGGCCTCCCCTAGTGAACGCCACAGAGCTCGATCTTCGGCTCTTCAAGGTTTTTATTTCAAATAAACTTTTTCAAGCACTTTTAAAACGTTATGATTCTAGTTGCACAATATATACTTCTCTCTGGCTCTCTACTTTTCTCCCTCTATCTCTACTTCTCAATCTCCTTCTGTCCCTATCTATTACTCTCTCTCTCTTTATATTCGTCATGAGAGAGTATGACAAACAAAGAGAATACCTAACTATAAATAATAATAATAAATAATAATAATAAATATTCCTGGACATTATGGCACACAACACCATCTAGTTCCGTGCTAAGCAACGAGGCTTGTGTTACGGATACTAGCTGGTTGATATACTACATATATACTTTCTTTTTTTTTTGTACATACATACATATTATAGATAGATACATCCATGACTCGGATACAATCTTTCACACTTTCTCACTGTTTCTATCTTTCATTCCCTCTCTCTTCTTATTAATATTTAAAATAACTTGATCTCATTTTCTAACTGTTCCTCTCTCTCTCACACACTTTCTCTCGTTTTCTGTCAATTTTTTATACACTAAAAATACTACAAGGTTTGTGAAGCAAGTTTCAGCTGTCTTACTAGCTAGATACTCTACGCTCACCCACAAATTTATTAAAAAAATATCGCTATAAACATAACGCATAATTTTTTTCTCCTACCCGTCTCTGCCTCTACTTGCTAATTACTCTAAAATAGTAATAAAAAAAAAACCAATTACCAGGTAAAACATAATATAATACAGAGTTATTTGTCTCTCTTTCTTTCTCTCTCTCTCTCGCTCCTCTCTTTCTACTTTTTTCTCTCCCGCTCTTCACTACTCTCAAATACAACATACGTATAAGTTATAAACAAAATAATTATAATAGTCAACTACCCTACACTAAATTGAATAGCATTTGGTTAGTATGAAGCGGACCCAAGCTCACTCAACAATACAGAAGCATTATGTGTTAAATAACTCTCTCTCTCTCTTTCTCTCTTTTCCTCTCTCATTTTATCGCTCTGACTTTATCTCTCATATACTCTCTCTCTCTTTACTAGTTACTCTCAAATACATAAAAATAACAAATAGTCAACTACCCTACACTAAAATTTAATAGCATTTGGTTAGTATGAAGCGGACCCAAGCTCTCTCAACAATACAGAAGTATTATGTGTTACCTATCCTCTCTCTCTTTCTCTCTCTCATTTTATTGCTCTCTGACTTTATCTCTCCTATACTCTCTCTCTCTCTTTACTTGTTACTATCAAATACATAGTTATAATAAATACAAATAGTCAACTACCCTACACTAAAATTGAATAGCATTTGGTTAGTATGAAAGCGGACCCAAGCTCACTCAACAATACAGAAGCATTATGTGTTAACTAACTCTCTCTCACTCTCTCTCTCTTTCTCTCTTTTTCTCTCTCATTTTATCGCTCTCTGACTTTATCTCTCCTATACTCTCTCTCTCTCTCTCTTTACTAGTTACTATTAAATACATAGTTACAAAAAAACAAATAGTCAACTACCCTACACTAAAATTTAATAGCATTTGGTTAGTATCAAACGGACCCAAGCTCACTCAACAAAACGGAGGCATTATGTGTTACCTAACTCTCTCTCTTTCTCGCACGCTCTCCCTCTCACTCTCTTTCTCTCCCTTTCTCTCTCTCTCTCTCTCTCCTTATTAGTTACTTTCAAATAGTTATAAAAATACAAATAGTCAACTACCCTACACTAAAATTGAATAGCATTTGGTTAGTATGAAAGCGCACCCAAGCTCACTCAACAAAACGGAGGCATTTTATGTTACCTAACTCTCTAGCTCTCTTTCGAGCTAGATACTCTGGGCTCGTTTTGTCCACGCGTGGACGTCCGCGCTTGCGTTTTTCCCCACTGTCGGGGGTCCTGTTACTCATCATTGCCGCTGAAAACAAAAATAATCAAAATATAAACAAAAAAATGTTGGAAAAATAAAAAAAAATTCACAGCGCAGTCGCCCGAAAAATCAGAGGTCTTGTATACTTAATATTTGAGTCTCTTGGTCTCCAGGATCCTAAGGCCACTGACATTTCGCCAGTTATGTGCGTATTTATCACATGTTCAAACGGTGAAGGAAAACATTGTGAGGAAACTTGCATGCTTGAGAGAATTCTCGATGGCATGTAAAGTCTGCCAACCCGCAGTAGGCAAGCGTGGTGGACTATAGCCCAATCACTCTCACTGGAAGGGAGACTCTTGTCCAGCAGTGGGACACTAAATGGATAAGCCAGTGTCGTTAGTTTGAGAGGCTAAATCCTGATATATTCATAAAAGTGTACAGTTTTCATGTTGACACTGGCACTTGACAGACATTAAATTGTTGTAGTCAGGCCTCAACATGTTTTTGTATTTTTTTTTAATTATATCTTTAAGTTTTTTTTTGGCCTTTGGACTAAGTCCAAAGTCGTGTGTCGTTATTCGTGCGAAAATAAATACTCCCTTTTTCCTTTCTTCTTATTTCCGTACAGCGAAATTCGTTAGTACAGTGTGTGGTGTTAAGCGATAGGATCGGATGTGTGTTCACCAGGGATTTGTATCTGACTAACGGATGTAACCTATTGTACCCAACCCAACATACTTTACCCAACCTAACCTAACCTTTTTCTCCAGGTGCGGAAAAAAATTATTACGGACCGTCCCGCCGCCTGGGGAGGCGACGGGGCGTGTCTGACTCCGCCCACAGTGGGCGTTTACCTACTAAAACAACCGAGCCCATCAACGCCGCCAGCCCTATTGCCGGGGCTATAGGATTCGCGAAAGCATGCACCACAGCCCTGGCGGAACATTACCTACTCTGTCCAACTTACTCACAACCTACCGAACAAACCTCTTCTACCCAACCTATTCAATCCCAATCTATTATACTCAATGTATGCAACCTAAGCTTTTAAGTCAAATATATTATACCCTACCTATTATACCCAATCTATTACACCCATCTAATTTCCAATACTATCCTATACTACCCACCCTACTCTATTCAAACCATCATCATCATCAACCCATTATTGTCCCACTGCTGGGCACGGGTCTCCTCTCAATTGAGAGGGATTAGGCTATAGTCCACCACGCTAGCCTACTGCGGGTTGGCAGACTTCACATGCCATCGAGAAATTCTCTCAAGCATGCAGGTTTCCTCACGATGTTTTCCTTCACCGTTTGAGCATGTGATAAATACGCACATAACTTCCGAAAAGTCAGTGGTGCGTGCCTTGGGTTCGAACTCGAGACCTCTGACATCTTAGTCCACTGGTCACACCGCTAGGCTACCACAGCTCTATTCAAACCAATGATATCTTTTTTCCAAAATCATTCTAGTATTGAGTAGAGGCATACCGATATTTTTACCAAAGCACTAGAAGCTTTTTATTTCGTACCACATAGATTTAACCATTTATTTAATAATTAGGTACGATTTATGTTAGGCAATTTACTCAAAAAAAAAATCTCTGATCAAAAGAACCATCTATTGTCAGGTTACTTACTAACATTTCTTCAATTCCATTTAATACAGATATAAAACTATATATTTCAAAAACTTAAGTAGTTCTGTGCAATTTTTAAAAACTCAAAATGTTCCGCACCTATGGAGCTAAAATTTTGATACGATATATCAAAATTTAAGCTTAAAATATTGTTTTTATCTATAACCAAAATGTGTCACAGTGAACTGTGGGAAGATACAGTTTAGTTTATTTCAATAATCTGCACAGAAAAGTAGAATTTTTTACTAAGACGTTTTTACGAGAGGCATAGCGAGATTCCTCGCTCAAATCTCGCTGCCCGACTGGGGAAGTACTTCCACCTTACAGAACACCCCTGTGAAACAACAACACTTGTGTTTCTGCGAGCATTCTGACAGCACGGGAATTCCGTTTGCTGTCAGTTTAGTAACTCCCTATTTTAAGAAACCTTATAAACAGTTACTACAGGGTCGGCAACGCGAGATCGCCTATACATGTTTGAAACACCAGAGGTATGATTTACAAAAGGCGTTGCGAAAGGGGGCTAGGTGGAAAAAAATTAAGACGAAAAGTTGTAAGGGGCTGTCCATTAATCACGTGATGTTTTTTTTAACATTTTTTAACCCCTCCCTCCCCCGTGGTGATACGTGGTGAGGTTTAAGACTACCCCCCACCCCCCACCAAAAATCACGTGTATTTTTTAGTACCTACAAAGAATCTTAAAATGTTTGTAATACCTACTATTTTTAGGTTTAGAAATCACGACACCTCTCAAGTTTTTTCTTTCTTTCTTTTCTCAGGTACTTCTATTCATGTGGGTTTCTTAAAATAGGGGAATTACTAAACAGGCGGAAAACTCATGCTGTCAGAATAGTCACATCTCCAACGAGTTGAATGCGCGTTACCGCGTTAGGAGATGACTTACCCATTTCTTTGGCTTGCTTCCTGGCTGCCAAGTTGGCCAGGTACTCAGGGCTGGTCTTGTCGACCCTGGGTCTACCGCGCTTCCGCTTGACAGGAGTTGAGTTTGATGATGGTGTGCTGCTTGACTCAGCTGCGAAAAAAATAATAATAATAATCATCATCATCAACCCATGATTGTCCCACTGCTGGGCACGGGTCTCTTAATTGAGAGGGATTAGGCTATAATCCACCACGCTAGCTTACTGCGGGTTGGCAGACTTCACATGCCATCGAGAAATTCTCTCAA
The DNA here is from genome assembly GCA_905163465.1 of Craniophora ligustri. Classification (NCBI taxonomy): domain Eukaryota; kingdom Metazoa; phylum Arthropoda; class Insecta; order Lepidoptera; family Noctuidae; genus Craniophora; species Craniophora ligustri. The sequence continues at coordinate 4,960,450 of LR990985.1, read as the reverse complement.
GCATGCAGGTTTCCTCACGATGTTTTCTTTCACTTGTGATAAATACGCACATAACTTCCGAAGTCAGTGGTGCGTGGTCACTTGAACTCGAGACCTTTGACATGTTAGTCCACTGGTCACACCACTAGGCCACCACAGCTCTCATAGGCTTGAATGATATGTTAATTATCGAAGTATGTACTTACTGCTCTGAGCTGATGAGCTGGTGGGGCGGGAGATGCTGCTGACCGGCTCTGGTCTCTGTCTCACAGCATACAGCTCAGGAGGGACGAAGTGGGACACCGGAGATCTATAGTCCACGCTCAGCGGCAGCCCCCCTGGCACTGGAAGAGACATACATACTGTTATATTTCGTTTGATGTAATGGTCTTAAGATGCCAGCGCTCGATTTTGCAGGTACCTGTTTTTTTTTATATTTGAATTTATAAATTAATGTTAAAAAGTATGCAATGGATTAGGGGTTGTCTATAAAAAATTTGCCGCTATAATTAATTTTAGTATAGTTAATCTAAATATATATAACTCAAAGGTGACTGACTGACTGACATAGTGATCTATCAACGCACAGCCCAAACCAATGGACGGATCGGGCTGAAATTTGGCATGCAGGCAGATGTTATGACGTAGGCATCCGCTAAGAAAGGATTTTTGAAAATTCACCCCCTAGGGGGGTAAAACAGGGGTGCAAAGTTAATATGAAACTTTATTTTTTTTAGTTAAATAGCACGCGAACGAAGTCGCGGGAATTAGCTAGTTATATATTTTTATATATTTCCGGACATTATTACACAGCGCCATCTAGTTCCGTGGTAAGCAACGAGGCTTGTGTTACGGATACTAGATGGTTAATATACTACATATATACTTTTTTTTTTGTAAATACATACATATTATACATAGATACATCCATGACTCGGATACAAATGTTGATGCTCATCACACAAACATTTGTCCCTACCGGGATTCGAACCCGGGACCCATAGCACGGCAGGCAGCGTTAACTACCGCTGAGCAAAACGGGTCGTCAAATTTAGTTAATTTAATCAAATTTAAAATTAGTTGGGTAATATAACTTTGCAAATATACGCTATTTGAAAGATACTACTGTAACTCGAATTACAGTGTATTGGATTTACACGTCAGTGCAGTAGTAGGAACCTGGATAGGAACCTGGATATTTAGGTTGATACTAACCTTGATTCAAAACATAGATCTCGCCGTTATGGTCTTTCTTGGATTTCTTCTCTGGAGTGTCTTTCTGACTACCCTCGCTGCTCGGCGATTCTTCTCGTTTCAGCTGCGGTAACGCAGAGTCCAGCTGACTTTCACAAAGCGCCATTTTATATATATGATTTATTATATTACAATAACTGGAAAAAAAGAGATTTTGAAAATTTAGAATCGGCTTGAATAAAAGGAGAAGCTGGCTGACTTAATGTCTGACTGACATATCAACGCAGGGCCTAAACTATATGGGTTAGAAACTTGAAATGTTGCACAAGGGTTCCTTTGATAATGTAGGGGTGCGCTGAGAAAGAATTTTTGAAAATTTACCCCTTCAGGCAGTAAAACGGCGGGGCAAAGTTTGTATGAAACTTTGCCGTTTTTTCGTTAAAATGGACGCGGACGACATTGTGGGAATCAGGATGTTGTTGAAAGCAGAAACTACTCAAACGGGAGAAGTTTAAAAAGGGATGCTAATACAAGTATATTTGTGGTGTATTCCGTTCATATTATGGTCGTAAGTGCGTCTGCAGAGCAAGAGGTCTTGGTTTCAATTCACAGGTCGATCAGTGTTGTGGGGTTTTTCTATGAAATTCTCAGTAGCAGCTCGGAGTTTAGATTCATATGATTCGTATGATTCATATGATTCGTGCCCGGTGCCTCTATTACATGGGGCATATCAGTGACATTAGTACACCTGTAATACTTTGTGGACAGGCACAATGTTGGTTTTTTAGAAAAATGTGCATCAAGCGCTTTAGAATTTTCTTCTGTGTTGTGGGTGCGTTTACAAACACAAATGTTCACATACACAAATACCCAGACCCGGACCAACTAGTGGTAATGTATACAAACATTTGCTCCGTGCGGGGATCGAACTCGCACCCTGTGACAGATGGCAGATGTCAGCGAACTGACACTAGGGCTGAGCCCTAGATTCAAGGATACCAAAGACCATACATAAAATTGCTGAATTGATTTTATCCTTCAAAAAGAATAACAATTTATACCTAGTATGGCTTTGAAAACAGTCTATAAAATGAGTCTCTATATGAAAGACCTATAAATGTCAATAAAACCAGATAGTAAACAGCATCATAGTGCAACGTTTTCTGTATTTTCTGCTTACCCCGTAGAGTAAAAATACATGATCACCATCAACCCATTAATTTCCCACTACCCAGCACGGGTCTCCTCTCATTGGAGAGGGATTAGGCTATAGTCCACCACGCTAGCCTACTGCAGGTTGGCAGACTACACATGCCATCGAGAAAATCTCTCAAGCATGCAGGTTTCCTCACGATGTTTTCCTTCACCGATACATACGCGCATAACTTCCAAAAAGTAAGTCGTGCCTTGTGTTTGAACTCGAGACCTTTGACATCTCAGTCCACTGGTCACTCACTACCAGTAGACTATATCCTACTATGCTTCAAATGCATACCAATCAGAGTTGATTCAAGAATGAGTTGGTCGCCAGACGCGTCTATGCTCGCAGCTCCACGCATCGTCTGCCCGCAGTAGACTAGCGTGGTGGACTACTGCCTAATCTATCTCAAATGAGAGGAGACCCGTGCCCAGCAGTGGGACAATAGCTGGTTTGATTGATGATGATGACAATGTCTCATAAATCAATATAAACCGAAACTTACTCTTATCTTTTTGCAGGCTTTTTTGATATCACCAATATTTTCCGCATAAAACTGATAAGTATTATTTAAAGCTTAATTTCTATTGCAAAATATATTCTAATATTTACCATTAATCGCAGCAGAAAGCAGCAAAAAACAGAACATATTTTATAGCAAATTGTATGTTTATGTCAATGTCATAAGGTCTATTGTTGCAAAGCATGCTAATGATCCGGAATGAGATTGAGTTAGAGGAAGAGTTATAGAAAGCAGAAGAAATTGATGAAAGAGAAGAAGATGAGGAAGAATTGCTTAACCAGATATATTTGACGACCCAATTAGTCCAGCGGTAGTTAACGCTGCCTTCTGTTCTATGGGTTCTGGGTTCGAATCCCGGTAGGGACAAATGATTGTGTGATGAGCATAAACATTTGTTTCCGAGTCATGGATGTAGCTATGTATAATATGAAGGTATTTACAAAAAAAAAGTATATAATGTAGTATATCAACCAACTAGTATCCGTAACACAAGCCTCGTTGCTTAGCTCGGAACTAGATGGCGCTGTGTCATAATGTCCAGAAATATTTATTTTTTTATTTGTGAAGAATTTCGCTGCTCTAGTGGTTGTAAGTGAAATTGCTAAGCAATAAATAGGTCTTGGCTCCGTATTCCATGTCAAGCAAAGTTTTATTGGGGGTTTTTCTATGAAATTGTCAGTAGCAACCCAGAGTCTGAATTCACGCCAGTTGTTCCATAGACTCGCCCCGAAATGTGGGTGTACATTTAGTACACCCAGATTTCGGTATTATTTCGGTCTTGTGTAATAGGGGGCGAGTCTATGGAACAACTGGCGTGAATTCAGACTCTGGGCTGCTCTATATACATTTAGTACACCTCTGCCTAACCCTTCGGGGACAACAGGCGTGATGGTATGACATCTATATTGACAAGGAATTGCATTTCTAAAGCTTCATTCCACATCTGTCAAAACATGCAACCTGATACCATGGAGGTAACATACCTGTATTTTTTTTTACAATAGGGTAGTGCACATAAAGGACAAGTTGTCAATAGTGCACCTGTTTTGTTTTCTTTTTTTTTTGTATGACAGTTAATACAAGGAGTATTTACTTCAGGTGCTAGAAGAGTTATTTAATAACAAGGAGGTATAAATTAATAGTTTTAACAAGCACTAGTTTTCTGCATGTATGGATGTTTGTTTACCAATTACTTAAAGATGGATGAAGGGATTTAGATGAAATTTGGTATACAGGTAGTTGATTATCTGGATTAATACATAGGCTGTTCATTTATGTACCACGCAAGCGGAGCCGAGCGGTCGAGCGCTAGTTTAGTATACATGTATACTTCTTGGGTTCACCCAAGCTGACAACTCCTTGAGCACAAGGGTATTAAAGGATGACTACTTTGGGTCGTGGGTTCGAATCCGTCGAATCTGGAAGGGTCATGTGTTTGTATGATGAGCATGGACCTAGTGAGTGTGAGATTACTACCTGAGTCATGGATGTCATCATCATCATCATCAACCCATTATTGTCCCACTGCTGGGCACGGATCTCCTCTCATTTGAGAGGGATCAGGTTATACACCACCACATGGGCCAACTGCGGGTTGGTAGTGGGTTGGTCGATGGAATGTGAATAATATTTAAAATATGGTTTAATTGTTACTTATGTGGTATTTAGTATGTCAAGTAAAACTGCCCAGTACATCATTATTACCATGGTAGGGAAAACAAGTACTGTAGGAGTAATAAATTATGTTTTTTACTAAAACATTACCCCATACTAGTATTTCCTCCATGTTGCGAGCGTATTTACAAATTAAAAAATTGGCCACATATTGGCACAAAAATAGCCAGACCCGGCAACAACAACCAGCAGATTTAACTAATTATGGCACATTTAACTTACAATGCATAAGTCGACCCAATTAGTCCAGCAGTAGTTAACACTACCTTCTGTGCTATGGGTCCCGGGTTCGAATCCTGGTAGGGACAAATGTTTGTATGATGAGCATCAACATTTGTATCCGAGTCATGGATGTATCTATTTATAATATGTATGTATTTACAAAAAAAAAGTATGTATGTAGTATATCAACCAACTAGTATCCGTAACACAAGCCTAGTTGCTTAGCTCGGAACTAGATAGCTCTGTGTGTCATAATGTCCAGGAATATTTATTTATTTATTATTTATAAGCTGATTATGTATTGTAGTCAGATCATTTAATTTTGAGATCCCAGACTCATTTGAAGCTTTCTTGAATGATTAAATTCAAAGGAGGTGATAAAAGAAAGTATTTTATGGTTGTTCTAAACCTTACCCCTGGAGGAGGCCTTTGCCAGAAGGTACACTGAGTTTTGAGACATCTTACAGCCAAACAAACCAAACGATACAGTCATAAAGATCAATCTCACCTAGTTTAACGGGCTAAATAAATAAATAAACTTCAGCCAAGGGGGTTTATGACCTCTAT